>CM070484.1:835133-847633 GCA_036324585.1 Champsocephalus esox
CTCTCTGAGGTGTAGGGAGGACAGTGTCCTAAGGCTCTCTGAGGTGTAGGGAGGACAGTGTGCTAAGGCTCTCTGAGGTGTAGGTGATGGGATTGGTTACTCTTGTGTGTGTGTTGGCAAAGGACAGAGGCAGCGGTTCATGTTGTTGAATGAAGCTAGGTGTGTGAGTCAGCTGTCCCCTCTGCAGGCAGGTAACATCCAATCATATTCATGCACGTGTTCAGCTCAGCCACACGACCCTCACCCTCACTCTGCATCACCCCAGCCTCGCCCTAATGCGGTCAGCTTTTCTTTTGTTGATTAAGCTTAAGATCTTTTATCCAAGTGTGTATTGATACACTTCACCCCGTCTTCACGGAATCTTTGAGCGCTCCCTTCAAAAGAAGAACACTTTTAAGAAGAGTGTTCTCCCAGGAAAAGTTCAATGAGGAAAACGTGTTTGTGTCACTGCTCAAAGGCATTAGTGTGTAACTGTCCCTGCAACTTGGTCTTTCGATCTGTGTTGGCCCTGCTCTGCTTTATCTTGTGATGAAGTGAACCAGTGCATCATGGGAACTGTACTGGTGTTACTGAGAGTTGACCCAAACGTTCCAGAAGTTGATCATATGCAGCTGATAGTTTCTGATTTGAACCCACCGAACCTCCCAGAATCCCCCTCTCTGACGCGCTTCAGGAAGTGAGTATCAGCAGGGGGTGGGGGGTGGGGGTGAAGCAGCCACGTTCGGATCAGCTCCATGAAGAGGTTATCAGTGAACCAAGTAGGATTAATGTTGTTTCTAATTTAGCAAGAGGACCTCTCATTGACATGTCTGTAATACTTCGCCACAATAAATAAACGAGAGCCATAATGTTCTTTCCTCCTTTCAGAACTATTAATAGTAAAGAGGACGCAGAGAGGATTAGCATCTGTGTTTGATGTGGTTCCACTCGTTTACGCCCAAATGCGATTGCTTGTCTTATTTGTTTGTAGCGCAGGCGGAGGAGGAGGAGGAGGGGAGGAGGAGGAGGGGAGGAGGAGGGCTGCTGATATGTGTGTGTGTTTTTAGATTTGTTTCGTGCATCTCTTCTCATCTTGTTGCCTTTCGGGCGTCAGAAGAACACAATGCCAAATGATAGCCGCAGAGACGCTGCTGCTCGTTCTGAGGGTTCCTCTCTTTGTGAGGCGGCCCCGGGCTGCAGACCGGAGAGAGGCAGGAGCTGTGAGGATTCAACAGACACAGAGGCATGCTGGGAGAGAGAGATGGGGGGGGAGCATCAGGGACCACAGGTTTGTCTTAATTGGAGTTTCTTTCTGGGCATCAGGGAGAGGAGTGAGGAGCGGAGCAGGAGGATAAACTGCATTCAGGTATCAAAGGGCATGCACTGCTCACTTCCTGTTTCCAGGGGGGGAATAAAAGCAGGAAACGTATTTGTCAACGATCGGTCTGACCCCAGCCTGCTGGTGCAGAGCTTTAAAGCACTTCCCACATTCGCATGGAAAATGCAGCTTGGTTTCCTGGCGATGAAGTGAAATCAGTAGTCAAATGTTTGGGTGTCAAATGTTTTAAATAATACTATGTTATACTTATCATACTGATAAGATCCAAGACAAATGGATTCCTTGTGGTGAACACGTGTTTTCCTCTCCTCCTCCTCTCGCCCTTCACTTCCTCTGAATCTTCCTCTATTCCTTTGGATGAGCCTTTTCCCTCCTCTAACCTTCCTCTTTCTTTTCTTTCATTCTCACTCCTCCCTGTTTCCTATGCTCTTCCTCACTCTCTCCTTTCCTTCTTCCTCTGCTACCATTCCTACACCCCCTACTCCTTCTCTCCCAACCCTGCTGTCGGGGGAGAAGTGTGGAGCAGATTAGGTCCATAGAAGTAGAAGAGAGGAACACGTCTTTTGGACAAAAGCAAACACCCAAACACTGAGAGCCCGCGGAACCTTCTATTCAGGCTGTGAAGAGCCCCAGGTCACCCCCCTCCCCCTATCTCCCATGCCTTCACAGACTGCTTGACCTCTGCCTCTCTTTGTCTGGACCCCCCCTCCCCTCTGTCTCTCTCCCCCAGCAGTGCTGCTGTTTCTGCGCTGTCTGGTGATGGGTTGTGTTTTCTGAGTTCCAGTTGTTCCAGTTGCTAACACTAAAACATGAAGCATCATTATTTAAGCTGACACTCAGAGAGCCGCAGCTCCAACCTCCACACCTCTACCCACGTGTTCAACTTGGCACCTTTTGCAAAACACTGCACACGGTTCTCTAAGTAAGACACAGAAATCTGACATGTTCACTGGTTTGCCCTTTTCAAAACACGGCCATGTATGTTTATGTAGTTGTGGGGGCAGGATGTATGCGGTGTTCTGCACTTCGGGTGTGTGCTTTTGTGCATTGTGTTAAGTGTTTTGACAAAATGAGCCCTTTTGTCAAAAATGTGTTTTAGCAATTGAAAAAACCTGTAATACCTTCATTCATCAGCCAGTTATATAGGTTTCAAACCTTTGTATGGATTATAATTTAACGAAAATAATTAAAAGAATATCTAGTTGAAGGCTGATTTCATTACACACCATAGATAAAGTATAAATAAAGTCCAACAGTATGCATGATAAGTAAGCAGGTGCCAAGCATGTCATGGTGTATGCACATACATTCCCCTTAGCACAGTGCAGTTATTTAAACACTGAATTAGATTGTTCTTGTGTACAATAACGGCCCCTACACACGGCGGCGTGCGTTGCTGCTTCAACGCTTCTGCCCATTCACTTTGAATGGGGTGACGTCACGATTCGCCGAACTGCATTGCGGGAGCAAAGTGTAGCTTCTCTCGAGGTGCTCGCTGCAAAAGTAGAGCAATGTTCTACTTTTGCCGCCTCGACGGAAACGTCAGCCAATCAAATCCCTCGTATGTAAATCTGACAGTACAAGCACTAGCCAATCAAACCGGGTGTCTATTGGGAGAGCCAGATCGCAGTTATTCCCATATGTCAACAAAAGGAGGAGAAAATTATCGTGGCGGTAGGGAACATACAGGGATACAAACCGGAGGAGCCAGGCATGGGGGGAGGTGGCAGAGACAGTGGGGGAAACTGGTAGGTTTTCGCCTGTTTGGGGAGTTTATATCCAGTGTATTTCGTTTGAATGGACAGCTAGCAAGCATAGACAGTATATTTAGCCAGCATGGATGTAGCATGAATGCTTTGCTTTGTATGTCCGGGGCGGGACATTCATGTGGTTGGTTGTTGGTCGGGCTGCTCGCGTTGATTCCCCAAGCTCAAGACACGCCCACCGCCAAGCGGCAACGCACGCCGCCGTGTGTAGGGGCCGTAACGGCACGTCCACACAGCGGCGTGCGTTGACGCTTGCCGGCGGGCGTGTCTGAAACTCGACCAACAACCAATCACATGAATCTCCCGCCCCTGACACACAAGCAGCGGTTTGATTGGCTAGAGCTTGTACTGGCATATGATTCGATTGGCTGACACTTCTGCCGAGGCGTCAAAAGTTGAACATTGCTCAACTTTTGCAGCGAGCTATGCTCCGCGTCGCTTCCCAAGATGCATTTCGGCTAAAAGTGACGTCACCCCATTCAAAGTGAATGGTGACGTCAACGCACGCCGCTGTGTGGACGGGCCGTAAGAGCCTCACATTTCTGCTTCTCAACATTCAACAAAACCACCAATAATCTATGGGTCTTTAAATCAGAGACTGGGGAAATCCAAATAAGTAATAATTCTAACAAACTATATCATTGCTTAATATGATGCATAATATCTTTCATTAATTAAAAAGACATCTACCACCCAGACACCAAGATAGCATACAAACAGCAGCCAGTGTGTGTGTGTGTGTGTGTGTGTGTGTGTGTGTGTGTGTGTGTGTGTGTGTGCGTGTGCATATTGTACAGAGAGAAAGAGGTGGAGGGAGGTAGATGACAGTGAGGGTTGGTAACCATCTGTGTATGTGTGGCGACATGCCAGACCCTTTTTCCCACAAACCACCTGGTCACGCCGCCTGGATGTGTGTGTGTGTGTGTGTGTGTGTGTGTGTGTGTGTGTGTGTGTGTGTGTGTGTGTGTGTGTGTGTGTGTGTGTGTGTGTGTTTCTGGGCTGCCAATAGCTTTGTTTGATGTGATGTCTTGACTCACCCTTTTCACTGTATAAAGTCTTCATTTAGGTAAATCAGTTCATTATAATGAACTTCCACAACAGCAACTCTCAATACTTCAAGTGTTGTTATTTAAAGAAGGATATAATATAATTTTCCTGTTTTATTGAATGTATATATTATGTTAAACAATGTTTTTATCAGTTTCAATGGTCATAGTACGGTCGCCGACAGGTGCAAACACGGCCGCAAACACTTTCACTCGGAGAACCACGCCGCACTTTCAAAATAACATGCACTCTTCATAGTCCCTGGCATCAACAAACGCTCCATTCCCAGATCTGTGTCCCAGTTTCCTTTGTGTTGTGAGCTTCTCGCCGTGTTTTGTATTTGCAGCGTTTGGTTTATGCAGCGCTTTTAGTAAATGCTGTGCACGTGTTGTCAAGTTGCTGAACATGTTTTGGCACATTTGTGTTTTTTTATTGGCATCATTTCTAAATCTGAAGTGCGTTTCTCCTAATGCAGGGGTGTCAAACTCAATTTCATCTCGGCCACATTAGCATGATGGTTGCACTCAAAGGGCCAGTTGTATATACTATATAAAAATACATATATAAATATTAATGCTGTCAAAATTATCGCGTTAACGGCGGTAATTCATTTTTTGAATTAATTGCGTTAAAATATTTAACGCATTTAACGCATGTGCAGAATGGCCCGCCCCATACGTGCCACCAGTGGCAGCGCCAGGGTATGGCTGGGGTAGACAAATTCAGACAAAGGCATTTAAAAACAGTAAAAGATAATAAAAGAAACATTAAAAGAAAAAATACATGAATAAAAAGTTACAGTGCAGTTTAAGATATGAATAGTTCACACAGAAGTTCCACTTTACTGATGAACACAACAGCTCGGTTTAAATTAAAAGCAGCGACAAAAAGATAAACCACACTAAGTCCCTTATATGTTAGTATGTATACAGAACATGACTACAAATTATCCTAAGATGTAACGTTAACCCTTCATACCTCAGTCTACTTTTAAGACACTAAAATAACGTATTCCAATTTTTATTTTGTTTTCGCGCGTGGAATTATACCGGCTCTCGTTTCAGTACACATAACAACGGAACCATAGCAACGGAACTGACAGGCAACACTCTGAATCCGATTGGCTGTGACTGCATCTACTCAGAGTGCCCGATTCAGAAACGTGACTCTTACACTCTTTATGTTACAAACAAAGATGGTGGATGAGAATAGATCTATAAAACGATAAGCAATGCGCAGTGGATCGGAAGAGGACAGTGTGTCGGCATTGTTCGATAGCGGTGCGGTATGCTAATGGTCATGTTTTTTCAACGACTTTGCGCTCTTGAAACACTTTCTTATTATTTATGATGTAATATTTTCAAGACTTTCTTTTTAGTTTTACAGCTTGATGAAACCTTTTTGTTTGACATCAGCCATTATAGATAACCTGGCCATCTGAGTGTGTGTGGTACTGTTTGTGGTTTGTTTTTAACTGTTTAATACAGTTAATTATTCAAAATGTCAGAGTTCCTTATTTTTAAACTGAAACTTGCACTACTGTTCAAAAGTAAATAACAACAAACCTGGAATTATGCATTTGGGACTTTTTTTTGCTTTTTCTTGTTGTACCGAACCGTACCGAACCGTGACTTCTGTGAACCGTTACACCCCTAGTCCACGGTGTTCCAGGGAACTCACCAAGTGTCAGAAAACAACCCTCTCTCTTTTCCTCCATACCCAAATCTCTAAAAACGGGGCTGCAACGGATCTGATACAGACTGATCTTGAATTATTTTCTACGTCACAGAAGTGGTGCTCCGCTTATTGGTCAATTCTCCACCTATCAGGGGAATGTGGGGTTGGGCCACGGCCGGCCATGGCGCTGGAGACGCTGTAGTACATATGCCAGGCCTGTAAGTGGCGCTGTAGTCTGCCACAAAAGCAGCGAAGAAGACTTCCCGCGCATGGTTGCCCTTCTGTTTATACTCTGCTCTGGCTCTTTTTCTCCCTCCCCGAGGCAAGCGTTTGCTCCCTCACTGTAATTCTCTCCGGTAGTCCACCAGCAGATGCCAAACACCCTCCTCTCCGGCTCTTCCAAGGGACGAGGGGACCGTGCGGCAGAGTTTCAGTTAGATTTTTTTTCGCTGGTCAACATGTCCGTTAAAGTTTAAATCTTCCGGACAAAATTAGAAAAGTGCCGGTCAAAGGTCTTCTTTGTTATTTATTGAGCTTTAAAACAAATGAATAACGACTCTATATAATAATAATAATATAAGAATAAAAGACGGAGGACGGAGATCTCTTTTTCTCCCCTTCTTCTCCCCGCTGCAGCCCAGCAGCTGATCTCAGAGCACGCTCCCCTCTCCTGCAGGGGGGCGTGGTGCAGCTCACAGAATCAGCCCCCTGCAAAAACAGTGCTGGAAAGAGCAAATAGAGCGAAATGAGGCATGGCTAAAATGCAGGATCTGTTTTTTGGTATTTTGAAAGAAACTATTTATATACTTTATATAGGTATGGCCCTACAATATATTGTTCAAATATAGCATGATATGTCCCCCTTAAGGTATTATTAAGGTAGGGTTAATGTTGCTCTCAAAGTGCACCAGATTGATGCTTTTAACTTCAATATTTAAAAAAAATTCTTCCTGGAGGGAGCATGCCCCCGGACCCCCCTAGAGGAGGTGACGACCCCCCTAAAGGATGTTTGGTCCACCCCCCACTTGTAAAAAAATATCACTTTACCCCTGCACAACAACTCCTGGGCTAAGCCCCGGATCTCCTACAATCCGCCTCTGTTTGACACCCCTGTCCTAATGGAAATGTTGTGGTCCGTTGTAGCCCCCGGAAAGTGCTCCGGACTTTGAAGAAAAATATTCGTAGTGGTCAAACGGCGGTACTATAACTTCCGTATCAGTTTGTGACGTCACACGACCCAGAAAGACTGTTTCCCATTGACTAACATTGGGAAAGAGACGTCTGTGAATCGGTAGAGATTAAACTAAACTAAATAAACTACCCTGCACAAACAATTTTGTAGCCCTTTTTTTAATCATTAGGTCCTTAGAGTTGTAAAATGCTTTAAAAGCTGAATTCAGATTTATTTTCTCTCTCCAGTCATTCTACTGAGCCGAGAGTGGTAGATCGGGGGCGGGGCTTAAGGGGAAACTCAACTGCGCATGCTCTATGTTCTCGACAGCCATGCATGATGGGTAATTTGTGACGTTTTGCTCTCGAGAATGTCAGGTCATTTTGTCTTCATGAGCCAATGAGCAGCTCTCATAGGAAAGACCGAGACGCCGCTTCCAACGCTGTATCCAGCGCGGCTGCACCCGTCGTCAGCCACCGTACAGTGGAGACGAGCGAACTCAGACCTCTACGGTTTGATCGCATGTGTTATGATACTCTGTGGTGAAGAGAGAGTTGTAGAGTGCAATAGGACTGAAGGTTCACAGAGCACAATGCTAAAACTGTTTTATCAAAGCTCCTCTAGTTTCAGTTTTAAAAACAGTTCAAATGTTTGGCTGTTACTTCCCCCAAATGTCGTTTTTGAAACATGCAAAGTGGAAGACACAGAAGACGTGCAAATATAATGCAACGTGTTGTGGCTGATACGCAGACTCCGATGAAATCCTTTCAGCCTGCAGAACTGTCATCTCTTTAAAGATAGTTCAAGTTCATTTGAGAACAGAGTCACCTCTAATCTTTGTTCTGAAATGGTTTAAGGACGCTGTGACCCCCCCCCCAACCGGGGTCCCACTCTCACCACGGCAACCCTGAGAAGGACATGTAGGCTGGCATGAAGCATTTCATGTCCTGTGTGTGCGAGTGTGTGTGTGTGTGTGTGTGCGTATGTTCTTGTGTGTTGAGGGATGGAAAAACACACACAAAATCACACACACACAAACACACAAACACACACACCCATTCACACAATGTGATTAATGGCAGTAGAGTTTATAGCAGATTTTGGTGAAATCTCTAGGCATACAGATAAAAGCACTGTGTGTGTGTGTGTGTGTGTGTGTGTGTGTGTGTGTGTGTGTGTGTGTGTCTGTGTGTGTGTGTGTATTATCTGAGCCAGACATCCGTTCCTGCTTGGCCAGAGAGAGAAAGGGGGAGATCAAAAGAGGGGAGGAACATGTTGGGGAGAAAATGAGTGCGATAGAAAAACGTGATGAAGTTTCCAAAAACACTGAAACCAAACAACCAATCAGAGAGAGTTACACCTCGACCCATCTCTTCACCCATCATCATCATCATCATCATCATCATCATCATCATCATCATCATCATCATCATCATCATCATCATCATCATCATCATCATCATCATCATCATCATCATCATCATCATCATCATCATCATCATCATCATCATCATCATCAGCATCATCATCATCATCATCATCATCATCATCATCATCATCTCCTCTTCATTATTCTTTCTACAGAGAATAACATCATTCAATGTGTTGTTTGTTAGAACTGTGATCTGATTGGACGTTGGTCAGCCAGGACTGGATTCTTATTGGATGAGAGTCAGTTTTGATTGAATGTGATTTTGCAGGTCATTAATCTTAGCAGCTCTCTGATTAATCAATCATTTATCAATATGGAACAACCTGCAGTTGAGAGAAAGATAAAGTACGGGGGGAATAAGAGCGGGCGAAGGAAGGAAGGAAGTGAGAGAGGACAACAGTGGAGTGAGGAAGGAAGGAAGTGAGAGAGGACAACAGTGGAGTGAGGAAAGAAGGAAGTGAGAGAGGACAACAGTGGAGTGAGGAAGGAAGGAAGTGAGAGAGGACAAAAGTGGAGTGAGGAAGGAAGGAAGGAAGTGAGAGAGGACAACAGTGGAGTGAGGAAGGAAGGAAGGAAGGAAGTGAGAGAGGACAAAAGTGGAGTGAGGAAGGAAGGAAGGAATGAGAGAGGACACAAGTGGAGTGAGAAAGGAAGGAAGGAAGTGAGAGAGGACAAAAGTGGAGTGAGGAAGGAAGGAAGGGAGTGAGAGAGGACAAAAGTGGAGTGAGGAAGGAAGGGAGGAAGGAAGTGAGAGGACAAAAGTGGAGTGAGGAAGGAAGGAAGGAAGTGAAAGAGGACAAAAGTGGAGTGAGGAAGGAAGGAAGGAAGGAAGTGAGAGAGAGAGGACAAAAGTGAAGTGAGGAAGGAAGGAATGAAGTGAGAGAGGACAAAAGTGGAGTGAGGAAGGAAGGAAGGAAGGAAGTGAGAGAGGACAAAAGTGGAATGAGGAAGGAAGGAAGGAAGTGAGAGAGGACAAAAGTGGAGTGAGGAAGGAAGGAAGTGAGAGAGGACAACAGTGGAGTGAGGAAGGAAGGAAGGAAGTGAGAGAGGACAAAAGTGGAGTGAGGAAGGAAGGAATGAGAGAGGACACAAGTGAAGTGAGGAAGGAAGGAAGGAAGTGAGAGAGGACACAAGTAGAGTGAGGAAGGAAGGAAGGAAGGAAGTGAGAGAGGACACAATTGGAGTGAGGAAGGAAGGAAGGAAGTGAGAGAGGACAAAAGTGGAGTGAGGAAGGAAGGAAGTAAGAGAGGACAAAAGAGGAGTGAGGAAGGAAGGGAGGAAGGAAGTGAGAGGACAAAAGTGGAGTGAGGAAGGAAGGAAGGAAGTGAGAGAGGACAACAGTGGAATGAGGAAGGAAGGAAGGAAGGAAGGAAGTGAGAGAGGACAAAAGTGGAGTGAGGAAGGAAGGAATGAAGTGAGAGAGGACAAAAGTGGAGTGAGGAAGGAAGGAAGGAAGTGAGAAAGGACAAAAGTGGAATGAGGAAGGAAGGAAGGAAGTGAGAGAGGACAAAAGTGGAGTGAGGAAGGAAGGAAGGAAGGAAGGAAGGAAGTGAGAGAGGACAACAGTGGAGTGAGGAAGGAAGGAAGTGAGAGAGGACAACAGTGGAGTGAGGAAGGAAGGAAGGAAGGAAGTGAGGGAGGACACAAGTGGAGTGAGGAAGGAAGGAATGAGAGAGGACACAAGTGAAGTGAGGAAGGAAGGAAGGAAGGAAGTGAGAGAGGACACAAGTAGAGTGAGGAAGGAAGGAAGGAAGGAAGTGAGAGAGGACAAAAGTGGAGTGAGGAAGGAAGGAAGTGAGAGAGGACAAAAGTGGAGTGAGGAAGGAAGGAAGGAAGGAAGTGAGAGAGGACAAAAGTGGAGTGAGGAAGGAAAGAAGGAAGTGAGAGAGGACAAAAGTGGAGTGAGGAAGGAAGGAAGGAAGTGAGAGAGGACAAAAGTGGAGTGAGGAAGGAAGGAAGAAAGGAAGTGAGAGAGGACAAAAGTGGAGTGAGGAAGGAAGGAAGGAAGTGAAAGAGGACAAAAGTGGAGTGAGGAAGGAAGGAAGGAAGGAAGTGAGAGAGAGAGGACAAAAGTGAAGTGAGGAAGGAAGGAATGAAGTGAGAGAGGACAAAAGTGGAGTGAGGAAGGAAGGAAGGAAGGAAGTGAGAGAGGACAAAAGTGGAATGAGGAAGGAAGGAAGGAAGTGAGAGAGGACAAAAGTGGAGTGAGGAAGGAAGGAAGTGAGAGAGGACAACAGTGGAGTGAGGAAGGAAGGAAGGAAGTGAGAGAGGACAAAAGTGGAGTGAGGAAGGAAGGAATGAGAGAGGACACAAGTGAAGTGAGGAAGGAAGGAAGGAAGTGAGAGAGGACACAAGTAGAGTGAGGAAGGAAGGAAGGAAGGAAGTGAGAGAGGACACAATTGGAGTGAGGAAGGAAGGAAGGAAGTGAGAGAGGACAAAAGTGGAGTGAGGAAGGAAGGAAGTAAGAGAGGACAAAAGAGGAGTGAGGAAGGAAGGGAGGAAGGAAGTGAGAGGACAAAAGTGGAGTGAGGAAGGAAGGAAGGAAGTGAGAGAGGACAACAGTGGAATGAGGAAGGAAGGAAGGAAGGAAGGAAGTGAGAGAGGACAAAAGTGGAGTGAGGAAGGAAGGAATGAAGTGAGAGAGGACAAAAGTGGAGTGAGGAAGGAAGGAAGGAAGTGAGAAAGGACAAAAGTGGAATGAGGAAGGAAGGAAGGAAGTGAGAGAGGACAAAAGTGGAGTGAGGAAGGAAGGAAGGAAGGAAGGAAGGAAGTGAGAGAGGACAACAGTGGAGTGAGGAAGGAAGGAAGTGAGAGAGGACAACAGTGGAGTGAGGAAGGAAGGAAGGAAGGAAGTGAGGGAGGACACAAGTGGAGTGAGGAAGGAAGGAATGAGAGAGGACACAAGTGAAGTGAGGAAGGAAGGAAGGAAGGAAGTGAGAGAGGACACAAGTAGAGTGAGGAAGGAAGGAAGGAAGGAAGTGAGAGAGGACAAAAGTGGAGTGAGGAAGGAAGGAAGTGAGAGAGGACAAAAGTGGAGTGAGGAAGGAAGGAAGGAAGGAAGTGAGAGAGGACAAAAGTGGAGTGAGGAAGGAAAGAAGGAAGTGAGAGAGGACAAAAGTGGAGTGAGGAAGGAAGGAAGGAAGTGAGAGAGGACAAAAGTGGAGTGAGGAAGGAAGGAAGAAAGGAAGTGAGAGAGGACAAAAGTGGAGTGAGGAAGGAAGGAAGGAAGTGAGAGAGGACAAAAGTGGAGTGAGGAAGGAAGGAAGGAAGGAAGTGAGAGAGGACAAAAGTGGAGTGAGGAAGGAAGGGAGAAAGAGAGACAAACCCATTGGTGCAGAAAGGAAGATAAGGAGCGTTTAGAGAACAGGAACCAGAAATAAGAATTATGATGAAAAGGAAACATATATTTGATGACTATTGACACACACACAGACTGAAGAATGATGTGTGTGTGTGTGTGTGTGTGTGTGTGTGTGTGTGTGTGTGTGTGTGTGTGTGTGTGTGTGTGTGTGTGTACTATCATCCATTAGAGAGCTATAATTATGGTAAGTGAGGCAGAGCTCCGATCAATACAGCCATTCATCAATCTGACCCCACCCACTAAAAACACACTACTTCAATTTGACTGAAGTCCTGATGTAGCTACTGACCACACACACACACACACACACACACACACACACACACACACACACACACACACACACACACACACTCACTTAAGATGGTTCATTCGTCAGTGTGTGCCTCTTCTGCAGAGGCAACATGTAAAACACGATGTGTATGGAAAGTGTAACTGTAATTCTCAGATGAGTGACACATTCCCAACATGGCCGCAGCATAAGATGACCAGCATCTGTTGAACAGGTGTAGGCAGGGTTCAAATGGCTCCCTCGCTTCAAAGCATGGTGGGAATCTGAGTGTTTACATCCAAAGGCGTTCCCTCTGGCTCACCAGCAGCAGTGTGTGTTAGTGTTCATATTAACTTCATCTTAAATGTGTATTCGTTCACAGACAAGCCGCAGCTCACTGTGTCTCCTTGAGGCCTGCCCACCATCAGAGTGCAGCTCTCAGCGAACGCCATTCAGA
>CM070484.1:852633-857633 GCA_036324585.1 Champsocephalus esox
GTTTCCCTGATTACATCATTCCCTGACAGTACATGCATTTCCCTCTTGTACTTCCATGACTGATTTACGTGTGTACAGTATGTGTGTGTGTGTGTGTGTATGGATGTGTGTCTGTGTCTGTGTGTGCGTGCGCGTGTGTGGGTGTGCGTGCGTGTGTGTGTACTACGAAGCCAGTTCAACAGACCCTGGATATGTGTGAGTTATCTGGCTTACCTAACCCAAAACAAACGCGACCTCGATAAGCGGTCCTCCGCTGTTTCTCAACTCGCTGACTCAACCCAGGGTTTCTGTCCGGCTGAGAGCGTGTTCACATGAAAGGGGCGGGGTTAGCAACATTTGACCAATCACAAACATGGACAAGCGTACTGACGGCGCAGCGTCATACTTCATGAATGAAAAGTAAACTACCATGTTAGACGTGACATGGAGACGTTAAACTTTAAACATCCATGACTCAAACACTTAATCCAGGATACAGCCTCAGAGCTGCAGCTGCAAGGTGAACACAGAACAGCTGTCTGAATTCGTACATTAACAGGTTTATGATATCACTGTGGATCTGACTTTAATTACTCAATGTTTCCTCAACTTAATGCGTTTCTTAAAATGATACTTCTGCATACAGTCTGTGACCATGTACGTGTTGCGCGGCCAGATACGGCTCGCGAAGCTAACAGATAGGGACATGTGATACATTATGATATGAATGATAAGTGCAACACGTCAGCGTCTTCCCTGCACACGGCAGTTTAAACTGTATTTCCTTTATCCTTTAACATGACTTGAGAGATTTAAAAACAAACAGAATTAACCCTGAAGTTACCTCGCTAACCGCAATCCTGCTTCGTAGTGCAGGCCACAGGTGAACACCAAGTGTGGTGGTCTTGCACAAAAGGATTACACATATAACAGTAATAATTCATTAATAATGTTTAAACTGAAAATAGTTTTCATGTAGGTGTTAAAAAAACGTTCAGCAGTGAACTAACCATCCTATCTAAGACAGATGCTAAAGTGACGTGTTTCCGTGTGTGTGTGTGTGTGTGTGTGTGTGTGTGCGTGCGTGTGTGTGTGTGTTTTTGTATTTCTGTGTTTATATTTAAGTTTCTGTTTTACTACACCTTGTCAATGTTTACTATTTTTCCCCACCAGAAACCGGCCAATCAGAAAGCCCCAACCAGGCCAGCGATTCAGATATCAAGGAGCAGCCAGAGAATGGTGAGACCTTGTAACACACACACACACACACACACACACACACACACACACACACACACCTGTACATGTTGTGTTGTATATATATACTCACACGCCTATGGTGACCTGTGTTTGACCCAGCTGGTTAGACAGAATGAGGCTGTGGTTTTATCACACATAAACACACAGACACACACACACACAGACACACACACACACACACACACACATACATACAATACACACATGGTGGTTGTTTTCCTTGATCAGGGAAGTCTGTGTGACAGATTATTTAAATCTGAAATATATAAAATACAAATATACCACCTGACTATTCTTGCTGGGAACAGAAGCTTCAACTTCTCATCTGCTCTGTACTACCTTAATACTGTGTGTACTGCGAGTACTGCGTGTACTGCGTGTACTGCGTGTACTGCGTGTACTGCGTGTACTGCGAGTACTGCGAGTACTGCAAGTTATGCCACTACTGCAAGTAATACTACTGCTACTACCTCTTATACTGACTCCACTACTTACTGCAGGTGCTGCGACTGTTCTCTACCGTAAACACATTAGCCAGCATCTCCTGAACAGGGATGAATGATGTCATCAAATCATATGTACTGTGTAATGACAAACTCTCTCTCTCTCTCTCTCTCTCTCTCTGTCTCTCTCTCTGTCTCTCTCTAAGGCCATCTAGGTTTCCAGGACAGCTTTGTGACGCCCGGTGTCTTCACGGTAGCCGAGCTTGTAAGAGTATCACAGAGTAAGTCCCCCCCCCCTGAGAGAGCGAGACAGAGCAGTGATTGGATTGCAGATCTGAAATCCACAACATTACGTTTCTTCCCCGTCCTCGAACACCGAGGGGACTCGAGTAAACAACACATCACGGTCTGTCTCTGCCGGTGTCCACATCGAGGGAAGGAAGAGAAGCATCATCACTAACTTAGTGTAGTGTAATGTGTTAACCCATGTATTCACATGGATCAACAATGTTAACTGTGTGAACAAGTGTCCTTCATCACGAAGTCGTTTCATACAGAGGGGCGATCAAGAGACACACTACAGATAGAGGACAGGAGAGAGAGACAGCGAGAGAACGAGGGACCAACGTGACCTTTAAAAAGTGCCGACGTGCGGGAGAGAGAGAGAGGGAGAGAGAGAGAGAGAGAGAGAGAGAGAGCGCAGTGGGATCTATATGAGTCTGTCGATCGCCCACCGCTAACAATAGGCCGATGTAAAGTGCCTGTCAGCACACAGAGAGACCCCTGATCAAAGAGCCATCGATCACACACACACACACACACACACACACACACACACACACACACACACACACACACACACACATCCCTGCTTGATCAGATACACACCCATGCGCAAGCAGAACCCTATCTCGGTCACACACTCGTACACACACATCTGGCTACAAGTGTGTGTGTTTCTGGACACCATGCAGATGAAGAAAGGGCACCTAAAGCACACACACACACACACACACACACATCCACGCACACACACACACACGCACACACACACACACACGCACACGCACGCACCCACACACACACGCACGCACACACACACACGCATGCACGCACACACACACACACACACACACACACACACACGCCCACACAAACAATAGTAGGTATCTGATTGGAACACACCATATGCAGTGTGTGTTTAAGAAGTAGACGTTGTGTGGACGGCTCAGTTGGACTCAGACTCTGCTCCGTGTCGCTCCGCCTCCTAAAGAGCCGTCTTTCGGAGTCAGGACGTCACTTCCTTTCCAGTATTTGTTCCACAAGTTTCTGTCATCACAGGAAGCTTTGAACTAAGATTATTGTACTCATATCTTGTATTTAAGTACACATTTAGGAGTGAAGATAATGGTATTTAAATGACCATGTCACATCGTGACAGTTTGAACAGATGGGATTTAAACTGTGGCCAAAGCTCTAAGATGTGTGGCTTTCGCTAACTGACAGTTCCCCGTTGGCCAATGAGGTGTTCCGTCTCCTGCGGCTGCAGAGCCGTGCTTTATCTCAGTGCCATACACACGCTGTATGGGTATTCACATACCTAGACACATTCAGGCAGTGTGTGTGTGTGTATGGGGGGGTGTGTGTGTGTGTGTGGGGGGTGTATTGCATTGGTCAGCAGATTTTCAGCGATGCGGCTCTGGAAGAATCACTTATAGATTAGTGTGCAGTGTGTGTGTGTGTGTGTGTGTGTGTTTGTTGTGTACTTTATATAACAGTTTTAACTCCTTTTATTTATTACAATGAATGATACATATAGAAGATGTCCCTGATAACACACTCACACAGGCAGCAGGATATAGATGCACTTCTTATTCAGCTCAACTCAAACTACATCACTCCAATCTTGAAACAGACCAGATCTGAAGCCAGCACAATCCAGATGAACTGGAACAACAGATTATTATTCAGATGCTCGATGAGCACTGAATGATTTAGTAACTGTGGTGAGCAGATTCCATCCTACAGCAAAGTGTTACACATGCTGAGACTCATGGGTATTGTAGTTTTTAGATCTTACCCACAGAGACGAGACTGGACATGAGTCTATAGCCATTCTAGTGGAAAGCTATATCTTCAGACTGCCACAGTGGTAAAGCACAGCCAGCCTGCCTACGGAGACCACCGTGAGGTCAGTACATGCCTTGCTCTGCGCAAAGAAGAGAAGCAGTCAGTGAAGGGAGACTTCCACCCAGCCAACGCTTACTCTTGACCTTCAGTGACCTTCATCACCTCACACAGGGCACATGACACACATTTCAACCTGAGCCATAGTATTTCCTCTAAACTTAACCAAACAGTTTGTTGCCTAGACCTTAAGTGAACAAAGTATATATTATCTTGAAATAACACAAGTATCAGTAAACACAACGTACAGGTATTTGGTCATTACAAATGCTGTATATGCAATGCTAAACTACTCATATACCCTCTAGTATACAAAGTATCTACATACAAATACTCTTTCATTCATGTGTAGGTGCAAGAAACTAAATATGTTCTATATAATAGTCTGGCAGTGGCTCAGTCAGTCGGGGCTTGGACTGGGAGCCGTAGGGTTGCCGGTTCAAGTCCCCACCAGACCTAAAATATGGAGTGTGGACTGCTACTTGGAGAGGTACCAGTTCACCTCCTGGGCCCTGCCGTGGTGCCCTTGAGCAAGGCACCGGATAACCCTCCGCTCTCATTGCTCCCCGGGCGCTGTCCAACAGCTGCCCACTGTTCCTGGTGCGAGCATGGGTTCAGTGCAGAGGCCAACGTCACTGTGTGCGCCGTGCGCTGTGTGCTCTGCACGTGAGCATCCTCCCATTCCATTCTCTAATGCCACTCTCTGAGAGGAGACAGCTGACAGAATGACTACTTTACTGATAATAGCACACCTGTAGATACATCGCTTATCTGCTAAATGTAATGTATAGTCACATTCTTAATTATGGGCCTTCACTTCAACTAATGTGTGTGTGTGTGTGTGTGTGTGTGTGTGTGTGTTGTGTGTTGTGTGTTGTGTGTGTGTGTGTGTGTGTGTTTATTCATACCATAAAACTATTTTAAAAACGCAAACACCAACACTTGAGAGACAAGTATAGCTACTGTAGTAGAGTTACACACATACACACACACACACACACACACAGCGGGTGACCTTGGCGTTGTGCAGCCATTTCACAATTCACTGGCAGGCCAATCGAATCTCTCCCTGTCGATCCATATCCTATTAAAGCAGCACACAAAGAGAGAGAGAGAGAGAGAGAGAGAGAG
>CM070484.1:860133-877633 GCA_036324585.1 Champsocephalus esox
CTAGTGTGTGTGTGTGTGTGTGTGTGTGTGGATGCAGGTTCCCGTGACAGGGATGTGATTCTCCGTATCCAAAGTCAGCAGGGAGACAGTTACACCAGTCATGGCCACACGTAACACAACACTACACAGGAACTTACAGCACCTCACAGGTTCAGCCAGTGTCTACGCGTGTGTGTGTGTGTGTGTGTGTGTGTGTGTGTGTGTGTGTTAGTGTGTGTGTGTGTGTGTTAGTTAGTTAGTGTGTGTGGGTGTGTGAGTGTGTGTGTGTGTGTGTGTGTGTGTGTGTGTGTGTGTGTGTGTGTGTGAGTGTGGGTGTGTATGGCTCTCATGCTAAAGTACTTTATCTGCAGGGCAGGGAGAATGAGAGAGAGAGATAGAGAGAGAGAAATAGAGAGAGTGAGAGATAGAGTTAGAGAGAGAGAGAGTTAGAGAGAGAGAGAGAGATATAGAGAGAGTGAGAGATAGAGTTAGAGAGAGAGAGAGTGAGAGATAGAATTAGAGAGAGAGAGAGTGATAGAGAGAGAGAGTGATAGAGAGAGAGATAGAGTGATAGAGAGAGAGAGAGTGAGAGATAGAATTAGAGAGAGAGAGTGATAGAGAGAGAGAGAGTAATAGAGAGAGAGAGAGAGAGAGTGATAGATGAACACGCTCACTTTGCTGAGCTCAGCACCAAACTCTCAGCAGGTCTTGTCAGTCCAGCCCCCCCCTCCTTTTCCTTTCATCCCAGTGCACCATCATGCTCTCTGTCAATAACACGATGAAGAGGAGGAATAGAGAGGGGGGGGGCTAGAGGCAAGGTGCGAGACGGATGTCCGGGTTCTGAAGCTGATTGCTGGCTTTGTTCACAAAGACCTGACTCTCTCTCTTTCTCTCGCCCCTCGCGCTCTCACTTATCTATCAGTGAGAGCCCTCGCAGGCCTTTGTGCTGGAGCTTTCCGCCCCACAGCAGAGAGGAACACAGACATGTGGAGGAGGGTGCATGTCAGATGATGGACAGATCAGAGAGGAAGAGGAGTAGCGCTGCGCTGATACATGCTAATGTATCTCTCACTCTCACACACAGCCAAACATCATGTCACCGCCTCCAAACGTATCAACAGCCAGACATCATGTCACCTCCTCCTAACGTATCAACAGCCAAACATCATGTCACCACCTCCAACCGTATCAACAGCCAGACATCATGTCACCTCCTCCTAACGTATCAACAGCCAAACATCATGTCACCGCCTCCAAATGTATCAACAGCCAAACATCATGTCACCTCCTCCTAACGTATCAACAGCCAAACATCATGTCACCGCCTCCGAACGTATCAACAGCCAAACATCATGTCACCGCCTCCAAACGTATCAACAGCCAGACATCATGTCACCGCCTCCAAACGCATCAACAGCCAAACATCATGTCACCGCCTCCTAACGTATCAACAGCCAGACATCATGTCACCGCCTCCTAACGTATCAACAGCCAAACATCATGTCACCGCCTCCAAACGTATCAACAGCCAGACATCATGTCACCGCCTCCTAACGCATCAACAGCCAGACATCATGTCACCGCCTCCAAACGTATCAACAGCCAGACATCATGTCACCGCCTCCTAACGTATCAACAGCCAAACATCATGTCACCGCCTCCAAACGTATCAACAGCCAGACATCATGTCACCGCCTCCAACCGCATCAACAGCCAGACATCATGTCACCGCCTCCAACCGCATCAACAGCCAAACATCATGTCACCGCCTCCAACCGCATCAACAGCCAAACATCATGTCACCGCCTCCAACCGCATCAACAGCCAAACATCATGTCACCGCCTCCAACCGCATCAACAGCCAAACATCATGTCACCGCCTCCAACCGTATCAACAGCCAAACATCATGTCACCGCCTCCAAACGTATCAACAGCCAAACATCATGTCACCGCCTCCAAACTCATCAACAGCCACACATCATGTCACCGCCTCCAACCGCATCAACAGCCAAACATCATGTCACCGCCTCCAACCGCATCAACGGCCAGACATCATGTCACCGCCTCCAACCGCATCAACAGCCAAACATCATGTCACCTCCTCCAAACTCATCAACGGCCAAACATCATGTCACCGCCTCCTAACATATCAACAGCCAAACATCATGTCACCGCCTCCAAACGCATCAACAGCCACACATCATGTCACCGCCTCCAAACGCATCAACAGCCAGACATCATGTCACCGCCTCCAACCGCATCAACAGCCAAAGATCATGTCACCGCCTCCAACCGCATCAACAGCCAGACATCATGTCACCGCCTCCAACCGCATCAACAGCCAGACATCATGTCACCGCCTCCAACCGCATCAACAGCCAAACATCATGTCACCACCTCCAACCGCATCAACAGCCAAACATCATGTCACCGCCTCCAACCGCATCAACAGCCAAACATCATGTCACCGCCTCCAACCACATCAACAGCCAAACATCATGTCACCGCCTCCAACCGTATCAACAGCCAAACATCATGTCACCGCCTCCAAACGTATCAACAGCCAAACATCATGTCACCGCCTCCAAACTCATCAACAGCCAAACATCATGTCACCGCCTCCAAACTGATCAACAGCCAGACATCATGTCACCGCCTCCAAACGCATCAACAGCCACACATCATGTCACCGCCTCCAACCGCATCAACAGCCAGACATCATGTCACCGCCTCCAAACGTATCAACAGCCAAACATCATGTCACCGCCTCCAAACGTATCAACAGCCAAACATCATGTCACCGCCTCCAAACGTATCAACAGCCACACATCATGTCACCGCCTCCAAACGTATCAACAGCCAAACATCATGTCACCACCTCCAAACGTATCAACAGCCAGACATCATGTCACCGCCTCCCTGGCTGATATCAACATTTAAATACAAACGTATCACGGTGGTATCAACAGCAGAGGAGCTGGTGAGGGGAATACGGTTCTGGTAACCTCCCGTCAGGCTGTGCACAGACGTGTCTGAGGAGGAGGAGTCTTTGCTCAGGCCTGGAGAACACGATGAACACATATTGAAGTGTCAGCTCAGTTAAATGATATGTTGTTTCAAGTTAGATTCTTCTTCCCAGTATATGATCAACACAGGATATATCACATGCTAGGTTTTGACATCTATAAGAATCAATATGATGCAGTCTGCCGATGGTGCAGTGTTACACGTTTATTCCCCAACATAAAGGTCGAGAAGTGTGTGTCTGTTTGTATGTTTGTTTGTTTGAACCCAGCGGCAGTCCAACTTCTGATATCAGTCTCAATTGTTACGATGGGGTACGGAAGGCAGGACACAAACGCAGGAGGAAGGAAGACGTTTCAACCTAAAACAGGAAATTATGAACACAAAAACCAAAATCATGAAACTCAATAATGCCCATCAGAGGGAAGCCCCCCACGGTCGCTAATAAGCCCCAACGTCCCCTGCTGCCCCTTCACACTGAAAGCTCCCCATGAGGTTGTTCAGGATCAGGACCCCAGGGCAGGTCACATGACATGCCTCAACATGTGTGAACAATGCTTCTCTCCCTCTCTCTCTCAGCACCGATTGCAGCCGGCACCGGCCCTAATTTCTCATTGACCGACCTGGACAGCTCCTCCTACTACAGCATGAGTCCAGGAGCCATGAGGAGACCGCTACCAAGCACCTCCTCCAGCAGGTACACACACACACACACAAACACACACACACACACACTCACACACACACACACACGCACTCACACACACACGCACTCACACACACACATGCACACACACACACACACACACACGCACACACACACACACACACACACACACACACACACCCACATACCCACACACATACCCACGCACACACACATACACGCACGCACACACACACACGCACACACACGCACGCACACACACACACGCACACACACACATACCCATTCTGTGCATGTCCTGCTGTCTTCTTACACTCCCTCTTTGTCTCTTTCCTCTCTGACTCCACACACCTCTCCAGAGACTTCCCACGCGCGCACACACACACACACACACACACACACACACACACACACACACACACACACACACACTCAGTGAAGCGAATCCATATGGTAATATTTAAGTCTACGCTACAACATGCAGGTCACACAACGCAAACCTCGTACACACACACTTAAACGTCTTAACTCTGACACATGAAGGCGTGAAGCAGCAGCAGCGTGGCGGCACCTGAAGCGCAGCAGCTCTCATCAGGATGAGGACGTGTCCACTGTTTTAGACTTTCCACCTTATTGAGATGCTGTTCCCCATACCGTAACGATGCAGACCACAGAGTCACACTCAGCAGCTGCTGCTGCTGCCGCTGCCACTGCTGCCGCTGCTGCCGCTGCTACCGCCGCTGCTACCGTCGCTGCCGCCGCCGCCGCCGCTGCCGCTGCTGCTGCTGTGTTTACATACCCTTAAACACTAGAAATCATCAAAACACCTGAAGGCTCAAAGATGATGGCTGAGTGTTGTATTGTTCTCAGTGAGCATGTCCTCCCTCACAGCACCTCAGAGCAGACACAACTCAATACATGAGCAACACACTACTGAATAAAGCAGAGTTATCAGTGAGATGATAAGCAGAACACATATCACACTTATTATTAATGAGCAAAAACTATACAATCATTTTAAATAGTAGGCACTCATATGTGTTACAAAGCTGGGTGTCCTCAGAAACACTGTTCATGTAAAGACTGTACAGTATAAAGGTGAACAACACACACAAACACACACACACACACACACACACACACACAAACACAGACACACACACACACACACACACACACACACAAACACAAACACACACACACGCTTGCAGGGTTTGCCCTGACCTCTTCTGTTGAATCAAGAATCGTCTCTCTCTGCTGAGATACCCTGCAGCACACACACACACACACACACTCACACACACACACACTCACACGCACGCACACACACTCACACACACACACACTCACACACGCGCACAACACACACACGCACACACACGTACCCACACACACACACGCGCGCACACACACACGCACGCGCACACGCCCACACACACACGCACACACGCGCGCACACACACACACTCACACACACACGCGCGTGTACACACACACACACACACACGCACACACACACATGCACACACATGCACACACACAGAGTTGGGTTGTAACGGAATACATGTAACGGCGTTACGTAATCAGAATACGAAAATCAAGTAACTGTATTCAGCTCGCGTTACAGCGGAATCATCACAGCGCACACAACCTATTACCGCTTATCTCCTGTTCACCAAAACATACCCAGGAAAAAGAAAGTAATCCAAAAGTAATCTGATTACGTTAGGCACGTAACTGTAGTCGGATTACTTTCAGAGCCATGTAATCAGTAACTGATTACATTTACAAAGTAACCCTCCCAACCCTGCGCGCACACACACACACACACACACACACACACACACACACACACTCACACACATACACACATACATACACACACACACACACACACGCACACACACACACGCACGCACACACACACACACACGCACACACACACACACACACACACACGCACGCACACACACACACACACACACACGCACACACTAGGGCTGCACGATATTGGAAAAAGCTGACATGGCGATATGTTGTTCCCTGCGATATATATTGCGATATGAAAAAATACAGGAATTGAAGAAAAGACCGTTTTCTTGGCCGCAAACCATCCTTTCTTGATCTGTAATGCTATACAGTTGGTATTGTTTAACTATATTCAACCCGGATGAAGGACTTTAGTCATGCACTTCTGGATCTTCAGTTATCAGAGCAACAAGCTGAGCTAGCTCGGTTATCCAGAAGTACATTACATACATATCATGAATGAATCAGTTCATGGTCTTTTAGCACACAAAGACACTTGTTGACTTCTGAGTCAGTTTCTGGTTGATTCTGTATGAAAGGTAATAGTACAGTATGTTGCATTCTACTCATCGGTAGATTACTGAAGTAAGTAGGAAGACATTCTTTTTATGTTCAACATACTAAAAGAACAATTATACAACGGACAATAGAAGCAAACTGGAAGAAATGTTGACAGAGTGCTCTTCTTTTCCTGTGTGTGTGTGTGTGCGTGTGTGTGTGTGTGTGTGTGTGTGCGTGTGTGTGTGTGTGTGTGTGTGTAGCTCTGCCAAGAGGATAAAGTGTATGGACGAGGACGTGGACAGTCCAGAGGAGTCGTACTACCCCAATCAGGGCCGTTCCCCGGGCAGCGGCAGTCAGGCCAGCAGCTGGCACGACGTGGAGCCAGGTAGGTGCACCCAGTCGCCACGGCAACCACATACTTTAATAACCCGCCTCCTCCCTCTCCAGCCTCCACATCCAGCATTAACACACACTTCTTAAACATCCCTACTTTAACCTGCTGTTTCCAATTCAGCTTTGGGCTGCTTTCATGTAACAGTGCGGTGGCGAGGGTGTGTGTGAGTGTGTGTGTGTGTGTGTGTGTGTGTGTGTGTGTGTGACAGAGACAGAGAGAGAGAGAGAGAGAGAGAGAGACAGGTTATATTGAAGTATCTAAAAAATTTAAACATACCGTATGTTTAAGTATTTGCGTTTAGGCTTTGGAGGTACGTAAGAATGTGTGTGTGTGTGTGTGTGTGTGTGTGTGTGTGTGTGTGTGTGTGTGTGTGTGTGTGATCTCAATGTTTGACTACATACACGTATTCAGACTGAATGACATTGTGATCAGATCTCACTGCACAGATGAGGGTGAAGGGGTCAAAGGTCACCTGGTACAGAAGCAGAACTGTTGAGGTTTGACCTCCACCTCCTTCTCTCCGCTCTCAGTGAACTCATGCTGCTCTTCTTGTTTCCCTCTGCTGGGTTCTTTCCTTTCTTTCCCCGGCCTGCGTCGGACAGCTGGATATAAGCTGCGCGGCTCTCTAGCTAGCTCATTCATCTCCCGACAAGGTAACGACTGCTGTCACACCTTTAACTGCTCTGTCTGTGACCCCCCCCCCATGGTCAGATACCTGGTGGTCTTTGGTTTGTCTTTGGTGTCGTGACGTGTCTGGTTCTGTCTGGTGGTCTCCACTCTCCACTCATCCTTTCCTTCCACCTTCATTACTCCCTTTATCCTTCTTTCTTTCTCTTACTCCTTTGTCCTCCTTTCACTTCCTCAATCTTCCTGTTTTATCCCTCTTTTCTTCTCTTTCTTTCCTCCTTTCTACCTGTTTTATTTGTCTTTCCTCTCATCTTTTTCATCCTCTCTCCTGTGTCCTGTATTCTCAACCTGTTTCCTTTCCTTCTCTCCTCCTTCGTTTCATCAGCAGTCACCTCACAAGCTGCCCTGCTTTCTTATTGTCTCATCACATCCATTACCCTGCTCCCCACTGGCCCCGCCTACCTAGCAGCATGCTGATGACATCATCATGGCTGTTTATTTATTATTGGTTGGTTATCTGTGAAGAAGAAGGATTTTAACACTGTGCATGATAATATGATGTGTGTGTGTGTGTGTGTGTGTGTGTGTGTGTCTGTGTGTGTGTGTGTGTGTGTGTGTGTGTGTGTCTGTGTCTGTGTGTGTGTTTGTGTCTGTGTGTCTGTGTGTTAAGGTATACTGTATGTAAAGTTAGTTGTACATTACTATTGGGCAGTAACTCCTCTCCATGTGCAGCTGTAAATGTGTGTGTGTGTGTGTGTGTGTGTGTGTGTGTGTGTGTGTGTGTGTGTGTGTGTGTGTGTGTGTGTGTGTGTGTGTGTGACAGGTCATATCGTATCTGATACAGCTGAGAAGGGGAGATGAGGAAATGTAGGATGACAAATGAATTATGTTATAAGAAGAGGACAACGATGAAAAAGAAGAGAAGATAGAATGAAGAAGGAACATGAGAAGTTAAAGAGTAAAAGGAAGAAGGGATGAAGAACACAGACAGACAGATAGATAGATATGTGGAAACAGAAGTGCTGAGCAGACTGCCTCGATTACCTCCTGACAAAACCTCTTCAACTATTCATCACTCTCACACACACACACACACACACACACACACACACACACACACACACACACACACACACACACACACACACACACAGACCTCCTCCCCCACTCTATTCCTCCTCCCACTGCACCTCAGTTAATCATTATAAGCCCCGCCCCCTTCAGGTGCATCACACCCTGATGCTTCCAGGACTCTCTCTCTTGACCTCTATTGAACATGCTGTGCATGCAGGCGTCTGAAGGGCTTGTCATAAAGCCAGCAGCTGCGTCTCTTTGCAGACGTGAGTTGTCGTGGATGGAGCAACAGGTTGGACCACAACGCAGTGACATGAGGGGCACAGTTTGAATGACACAAAGCAAGCTGTACTCAACTAAAGCCCATGCTATCCGAATGAAAACACGCAGTCATACAGATCAGAGTTTAAGAACACAAACTAGGAACAAACCGACAACATCATATATTTTTAATTGTGCAGTCAGTGTTGATAGAAAACATAGAGTGTGTGTTCATGTGACACCCTGCAGCCCCCTGCCTCCATCTATTCGCCCCCCCTTCCGCCCCCTCCTCCCTCTCCTCTCCATTGGAGGTGCATATCAATGTGAAAGTATAGAAATCACGTTGCCTTGAGCCGCTCCTCATCATCATGGTTCTTGGCAGGGATGCCGTCCACCACCGGTGCTCTAAAGGAGTCAGGTTTCTGCGGCGCCATGCCCCTGCCGAGCGGAGCCCCTTCCACCTCCTCCTCTTCTTCCTCCTCTTCCTCCTCTTCCTCCTCTTCCCCCCAAACAGCTTTTACACACCACCACCAGCCCGTCATTACCACACATCAAGGTGAGGTTCTCAACCCCAACAACCAGCACTGAGGCCCTCCCCCCTGACACCTCTCCCTTCCCTGTTAGTGGCTGTGGGTTTTGTCAGGAAGAGGCACCGAAAGGCAGAAAAAGAGATGTGTTCACCTGTATTCTCAGGCAGGGTCTGTGTGTGTGTGGGGTGTGTGTGTGTGTGTGTGTGTGTGTGTGTGTGTGTGTGTGTGTGTGTGTGTGTGTGTAACAGGTCATATCGTATCTGATACAGCGGAGAAGGGGAGATGAGGAAATGAAGGATGACACACGAATGGTTGAATGGTTCCCTATGAGAACCAGACCTGATTATTGTGAGGATAATTTGAGCCCGGCCCAACTTGTGTTAAATCCCAGATGCTGGGAACCAAGTAGATCTTGATCGATTCTTAGGCCAATAACTTCAGTAAGTGCCTGGTTCCTCGCCTGGATCCTCGCCTGGATCCTCGCCTGGTTCCTCGCCCGGTTCCTCGCCCGGTTCCTCGTCTGGTTCCTCGCCTAGATCCTCGACTGGTTCCTCGCCTGGATCCTCGCCTGGATCCTCGCCTGGTTCCTCGCCTGGTTCCTCGCGCGGTTCCTCGCCCGGTTCCTCGCCCGGTTCCTCGCCTGGTTCCTCGCCTAGATCCTCGTCTGGTTCCTCGCCTGAATCCTCGCCTGGATCCTCGCCTGGTTCCTCGCCTGAATCCTCGCCTGGTTCCTCGCCTGGTTCCTCGCCTGGTTCCTCGCCTGGTTCCTCGCCTGGTTCCTCGCCCGGTTCCTCGCCCGGTTCCTCGCCTGGTTCCTCCAGCTGTAATGCTGTTAGGTTTCCCCTAAAAGTTTGTCGGAAATAACCATATCAAGTTCCATCAGATGGTTGGTGTCAGATTCTCATCCAGCTGCTGAGTGGCGAGCATTTCTTCCTGAATATGTCCCAGCAGTCTGTGGGAGGAGATTAGAGGATTGGCAGTAATGTGTGAGCCAATGGTAGCAGAGGAACTCCTGCAGGGCGTAAAGGTTAGGGACAGAATCAGAGTCAACAACCTGTTTAAAAACAGCCATCATTAATACTCATCAGTGAAGCTGGAGTTTTAAACTGGATTCAGTCCATCTTCCTGTTCCTCTTCTGAAGCTTTTTCTGGCATCCTCTTCCTCCCCTTCCTTCTCTTTTATTCTCAAGTTCTTTCCTGCACAACTCTTCTTCACAACTCTTCTTCATCCTTCCTGATCCTGCTTTTCTCTTCTCCTATAGTCTTTGATCTCTTCACTGCCAGGGAATCCTTTCCTTTTACTTCTTCAGCTTTGTTTAATCTACTCCTTCTTGGTTTACCGTAACTTCTCACTTTCCGAGTTTTAACCTTACCATCCCTCCAACTATTATTGTCACGATCACAGGTACAGATCAGAACCCAATAGCACGACTCAGATACAACCGGTATATAGTAATGTTCAGTGGCTGAGGAGACCAGGTGAGGGGAAGGGCTGAGGAGACCAGGTGAGGGGAAGGGCTGAGGAGACCAGGTAAGGGAAATTTGCTGATTACAAGGGCCTGGAGGAAAGCGGGATCTGAAATGACAGGAGAGTTTAGATGAGGCATGAAACAAACAATAATAGAAGTGTCTAACTTGTGACAGAACCCCCCCCTCTATGGACGGCTCCTGACGTCCTACGGGGTTGATCGGGATGGGCCTGGTGAAAGTCAGTAATGAGAGATGGGTCATAGATACTGCGAGCGGGCACCCATGAACGCTCTTCAGGACCATAACCCTCTCAGTGTACCAGGTACTGCAACCCTCTACCACGTCGCCGGGACTTGATGAGGCGACGGACAGTGTAAACAGTCTCCCCGTCGATAGTCCGGGGTGGTGGTGGGGGTGTAGAGGGGGGCTGAAGAGGGCTCACATTAACTGGTTTGATCTTGGACATGTGGAAGGTAGGATGAATCCTCATAGAAGGGGGCAGACGCAGGCGGACAGCTGCAGGATTGATAATCCTAGCTATGGGAAATGGGCCTACAAAACGGGGAGACAACTTCTTTGACTCAACTCTGAGAGGGAGATCCCGTGTGGAGAGCCAGACACGTTGCCCTGGGGAGTACTGTGGAGCTGGCTTGCAACGGCGATTGGCGGACCGTTGATAACGGTCCGCCAATCGAGCGCAGGAGCGCGGAGCGGGCCTTTAACCACATGCGTCGACATCGGCTTACAAACGCCTGTGCAGATGGGACGCTGGCCTCCCGTTCCTGTGCCGGGAAAAGGGGCGGCTGGTATCCGCGGGAGCATTGGAATGGAGAAAGACCAGTAGCAGAACTAGGAAGGGTGCTGTGGGCATACTCAACCCATAGAAGCTGCCTCGACCAGGAGGAGGGAGTGGAGGAAGCTAGACAGCGTAAGGCAGTCTCCATCTCCTGGTTCATTCGCTCTGCTTGACCATTGGACTGGGGATGAAATCCGGACGAGAGACTGACACTGGCTCCCAGCAGCCTGCAAAACTCGGACCAAAAACGAGAAGTAAATTGTGGTCCCCGATCAGACACAACGTCACTGGGGAGACCATGCAGCCTGAACACATGTTGTAGCATGATTTCAGCCGTTTCCTTGGCAGTAGGTAATTTGGTTAATGGAATAAGCCGGGCAGACTTGGAAAACCGGTCTATGACTGTGAGTATGACTGTGTTACCGTCTGAGGGTGGTAGTCCGTGACAAAATCCAAGGCGATGTGGGACCAGGGACGATGAGGGATAGGCAAGGGATGAAGAAGACCGGAGGGAGCTTGGCGTGAGGTCTTATTTTGGGAGCAGACTAGGCAAGCAGCAATGAATTCCTTGGCATCCTTCTCCATGGAAGACCCACCAAAATCGCTGTCGAATCAGGGCTAGGGACCGTCTCACTCCTGAGTGACAAGCCAGGCGAGAGTTATGACCCCACTGGAGAACCTGGGTACGGAGAGTGGCAGGAACAAACAGACTGTTAACAGGACAGGCACTTGGGGCTGGGTGTTCCGCATGAGAGCGCTTGACCTTATCCTCCACCTCCCAGGTCACCAGACCAATGACACATGTAGAAGCGATGATATTCTCAGAATGAGATGTAGAGCTCTCTGGCTGGAACTGGCGAGACAGGGGCGTCAGGTTTGATGTTCTTAGAACCAGGTCTGTATGAAAGAGAAAAATCAAAGCGTGTGAAAAACAGAGCCCACCTGGCTTGACGAGAGTTCAGCCGCTTAGCTGAACGGATGTACTCCAAATTTTTGTGATCCGTCCAGACCACAAAAGGCTGCTCTGCTCCCTCCAACCATGTCTCCATTCTTCCAGGGCAAGTTTCACTGCCAACAGTTCTCGATTTCCAATGTCGTAATTTCTTTCTGCTGGAGACAGCTTCCGGGAGAAGAAGGCACACGGGTTGCATCTTCTGATCCTCGGCCGACCGTTGAGAAAGAACTGCCCCAACTCCAGTGTCCGACGCATCTACCTCTACAGTAAACTGCAGAGTAGAGTCTGGAAAAATCAAAATGGGAGCAGAGGTGAAGCGTGACTTTAACTCACCAAAAGCCCCTTCGGCCACGAGGACCACCGGAAGGGAATGTTCTGAGAGGTGAGAGCTGTGAGAGGGGTTGCCACCAAACTGTAGTTTCGAATAAACCTCCGGTAGAAGTTGGCAAAACCCAGAAAGCGTTGGAGCTCCTTGCGTGTTGAAGGGCGTGGCCAGTCAGTGACCGCCTTGGTCTTTTCAGGATCCATCTTGATGTTTCCGGTGGAGACCACAAATCCCAGGAAAGGGACTTCTGTGGTGTGGAACACACACTTCTCGGCCTTGACAAAGAGGTGGTTCTCCAAGAGCCTCTGGAGGACTAAGCGAACATGGACCACATGCTCCTGTTTAGACTTGGAAAAAATCAAAATGTCATCCAGGTATACAAAAACACAGATATTGAGAAGATCCCGCAGAACATCATTCACCAACCCCTGGAAGACTGCAGGTGCATTGGTGAGTCCAAAAGGCATGACTAAATACTCATAATGTCCACTAGGAGTGTTAAATCCCGTCTTCCACTCGTCCCCCTCCCTGATTCTCCCCAAATGGTACGCATTACGTAGGTCCAGCTTGGTAAAAATAGTAGCACCTTGTAACAGTTCAAATGCAGAGGAAACTAGTGGAAGGGGGTACCTGTTCTTGACTGTGATGTTATTGAGTCCTCTGTAGTCAATGCATGGGTGCAGAGTCTTATCCTTCTTACCCACGAAGAAAAACCCTGCACCAGCAGGAGATGATGAAGGCCGGATAAGCCCTGCATCCAAAGAGTCATTGATATACTTCTCCATTGACTTAGTTTCAGGAGCCGATAAAGAAAAAAGTCTACTGGCCGCAGTAAAGACAGCAGTTGTCCCGCAGGCGGCGCTGTCGTTCCGCCCCAGCTGCATTGGTTCAGACGAGTTAGAAAATCCTCCTCTCACCTGTTCAGTAGCATGCGCTGACAGGAGAGGCGGAGCCTGAGGGGCGACGGAGAAAACCCTCTCTCTCCTCCGCTCCCGCAGACGGCAGTCAATGCGGATGGAGAGAGCCACCAGCTCATCTAAATCAGCAGGAAGGTCCCTAGCTGCCAGCTCGTATTTAAGGCGATCCGACAGACCGTTGTAGAAGGCATCGAGGAGTGAAGAAGCATTCCAGTTACTCTCGGCGGCTATGGTACAAAACTCGATGGAGTAATCGGACACAGATCTCCCTCCTTGCACCAGGTTACACAGTCCCCGAGCTACCTCTCTTCCGGGTGTAGCATGATCAAAAACTGTACGCAGTTCAGCGGAGAATACGCTTACAGACGAGCAGGCAGAGGATTGTCTTTCCCATTCGGCGGTACCCCAGTCTTTAGCTTTGCCCGTGAGAAGAGATACAATATACGCCACCCGGGATCTTTCTGTTGGGAAGGCTGAAGCTCGAAGGCGAGGGAACATTGGACCAGGAATGGTCTGCACGAACCTGGGGCTCCAGAGTAGCGTTCCGGAGGAGGCAGGCGTGCATCCGATGCCGGCAGACTCTGGATTCGAACAGCGGAAGCTGGAGTTAGTTCCGGGCCATGGACCGTTGCAGGACGGGTCTGAAGATGATCACGGAGATTCACAAAGGTCCGTTCGTAACGAGCGGCCATCGGCTGCATCGCTTCAGCCATGAAGGTAAGCTGCTGCTCGTGGCGTTGTAACACGATGTCGTGCGAAGGCGGTTCTGTCGCTGAGTCGGCTGGATTCATGTTTGGCCAGATTGTACTGTCACGATCACAGGTACAGATCAGAACCCAATAGCACGACTCAGATACAACCAGTATAGTAATGTTCAGTTTATTCCAGGTCAAGGACAGGCAGGGTCAAAACCAGTAAATCCGTCAGACAGGCAGGCAGGAATCAAAAACTGGGCAGGACAAAACTCGGGACTAGAACACTCACTGGAGAGCTTGGCGGAAACGACAAGACAATATGGCAAAGGACAAGTGATAATGAGGTGGTATAAATACTGTGGAGTGATGAGGGAATGAGTAACAGGTGAGGGGAAGGGCTGAGGAGACCAGGTGAGGGGAAGGGCTGAGGAGACCAGGTGAGGGAAGTGAGCTGAGGGCCTGGAGGAAGGCGGGGTCTGAAAAGAAAGGAGAGTTTAGATGAGGCATGAAACACACAATAATAGAAGTGTCTAACTTGTGACACTTATGCTCTTCTTCCTCTTCCTCCTCCCAGCAGTGAACATGAAGATGTTCTACCTCCTCCCTCTTATCGTTTATCAACAGGACGAGGAGGAGGGGGGGGGGTGAGGAGGAGGAGGAGGAGGAGGGGGGGAATGAGGAGGAGGAGGAGGAGGGGGGGGGTGAGGAGGAGGAGGAGGAGGAGGAGGAGGAGGAGGAGGAGGAGGGGAGGAGGAGGGGGGAATGAGGGGGAGGAGGAGGAGGAGGAGGGGAGGAGGAGGAGGAGGAGGAGGAGGAGGAGGAGGAGGAGGAGGAGGAGGGGAATGAGGGGGAGGAAGAGAGGAGGAGGAGGGTGGCTGATGCAGTGAAGCGAGGCAATTTGCAAAGTGGAACTAATCCCAGCCCTTTCTTCCGTGTTCGACATGCAGGCTGCTGGTCTTCAATGCCATTCACCATCCTATCTCACTGCAGACAGGCCACACACACACACACACACACACACACACACACACACACACACACACACACACACGCACCCCCCCCCACACACACACACACACACACACACTCACCACACACACACTCACACACACACACACACGCACCCACACACACACTCGCACGCACGCACACACACTCACACACTCACACACACATACACTCACACACACATACACTCACACTCACACACCCTCACACACACACACACACTCTCACACACACACACACACACACTCACACACACACACACACACACACACACACACACACACACTCACACACACACACACACACTCACACAGGCACACACACACACACACACTCACACACACACACACACACACACACACACACACACACACACACACACACACACACACACACACACACACTGTAGTTGTGTTGTCAAAAGAAGACATTATGGGAAATCCTCTTGTTTGCCGTCTGTAAAGGACGAGATGATGAATGAAAATGTGTGCATTCTATGGAGAGAACTTTACATGTTTCAGGGAAAGATAAATCATCAGTTATCATCCACTCAGAACATCGCTCATATAGTGGTTGTAATTTACCACTGAATCCTCTAGAGGGAGCTAGGATCACTTTCACTCTGTTGACAACATAATTTAAGTCATTTTGGAACAAAGAAGAATTCTTCTCAGTTTGACAGCAATGAAGATGGCAGAATTAATCCGCTCTACCTGAAGTGTTCTTTAAATCCCAGAGAGTGGCGTTCCAGCCGTCACACACACTTCCCCCAGCTATCTGCCAGCGTCCAAGGCTTCCGCGTGGTGCTCTTTTACTTGTGAAAAGGTAGATAAAACTGCTCCATAAACAATATTGTTGCAGAACTACTCACACTTATTTTTCAAACTGATTTTTTTGTAGCAGATTAGCTACGACTTAGCATAACGACTGGAAGCAGGGGAAACAGCTAGCGTAGCTCTCTCCAAGTTCAAAGGACACTTAGCGTCATCCCACAATGTTCACACATAGTCAGTTCTAGGGTTGCTGGAAGTGTTTCTCGGTTGCTCTACGGTCTCTTCCTGGGGGTTGAGGTTGCTCTCCGGTCTCTTCCTGGGGGTTGAGGTTGCTCTACGGTCTCTTCCTGGGGGTTGAGGTTGCTCTACGGTCTCTTCCTGGGGGTTGAGGTTGCTCTACGGTCTCTTCCTGGGGGTTGAGGTTGCTCTCCGGTCTCTTCCTGGGGGTTGAGGTTGCTCTCCGGTCTTTTCCTGGGGGTTGAGGTTGCTCTCCGGTCTCTTCCTGGGGGTTGAGGTTGCTCTCCGGTCTCTTCCTGGGGGTTGAGGTTGCTCTACGGTCTCTTCCTGGGGGTTGAGGTTGCTCTACGGTCTCTTCATGGGGGTTGAGGTTGCTCAACGGTCTCTTCCTGGGGTTGCTCTCCGGTCTCTTCCTGGGGGTTGAGGTTGCTCTACGGTCTCTTCCTGGGGGTTGAGGTTGCTCTCCGGTCTCTTCCTGGGGGTTGAGGTTGCTCTACGGTCTCTTCCTGGGGGTTGAGGTTGCTCTCCGGTCTCTTCCTGGGGGTTGAGGTTGCTCTCCGGTCTCTTCCTGGGGGTTGAGGTTGCTCTACGGTCTCTTCCTGGGGGTTGAGGTTGCTCTACGGTCTCTTCATGGGGGTTGAGGTTGCTCTACGGTCTCTTCCTGGGGTTGCTCTCCGGTCTCTTCCTGGGGGTTGAGGTTGCTCTCCGGTCTCTTCCTGGGGGTTGAGGTTGCTCTCCGGTCTCTTCCTGGGGGTTGAGGTTGCTCTCCGGTCTCTTCCTGGGGGTTGAGGTTGCTCTACGGTCTCTTCCTGGGGGTTGAGGTTGCTCTCCGGTCTCTTCCTGGGGGTTGAGGTTGCTCTACGGTCTCTTCCTGGGGGTTGAGGTTGCTCTCCGGTCTCTTCCTGGAGGTTGAGGTTGCTCTACGGTCTCTTCCTGGGGGTTGAGGTTGCTCTACGGTCTCTTCATGGGGGTTGAGGTTGCTCTACGGTCTCTTCCTGGGGTTGCTCTCCGGTCTCTTCCTGGGGGTTGAGGTTGCTCTACGGTCTCTTCCTGGGGGTTGAGGTTGCTCTCCGGTCTCTTCCTGGGGGTTGAGGTTGCTCTACGGTCTCTTCCTGGGGGTTGAGGTTGCTCTCCGGTCTCTTCCTGGGGGTTGAGGTTGCTCTCCGGTCTCTTCCTGGGGGTTGAGGTTGCTCTACGGTCTCTTCCTGGGGGTTGAGGTTGCCCTACGGTCTCTTCATGGGGGTTGAGGTTGCTCTACGGTCTCTTCCTGGGGTTGCTCTCCGGTCTCTTCCTGGGGGTTGAGCTTGCTCTACGGTCTCTTCCTGGGGGTTGAGGTTGCTCTCCGGTCTCTTCCTGGGGGTTGAGGTTGCTCTCCGGTCTCTTCCTGGGGGTTGAGGTTGCTCTCCGGTCTCTTCCTGGGGGTTGAGGTTGCTCTACGGTCTCTTCCTGGGGGTTGA
>CM070484.1:882633-885133 GCA_036324585.1 Champsocephalus esox
TTCATTGAAACGTTTCAGAACTAATGGACTGATTTGTAGAAAATAGATATTAGCCAGGTTAACAAAAGCAACACATCCAGAAAGGAACAACTGTTCTGCTCTGGTTGACGGAGCGAGGCAGCAACAGCTTGGTCAGCCATGTTTTTTAGTTTAAGGAAGTCTTTATTTACACAGGAAATATAGTCAATTACATCCACTTACATGTTCAAAGACAAGAGAGCTTTGCTGAACAGAAGATCTCAACATATGTAGTTCCTTTAATTCTAATATACTAAAAAAAACAGAAAAACAAAAGTGCCTCCAATGCCAAGTATGGTAACATGCACTACAAGTACGAGAACCGGGTAGCCCTCATAACGGTCAAAAAGGCAATCGTGGAACGTGTGCTCTTTTTCAAACTCCACGACCAACAACTTCACTTCGTAACAGAAGAACCGTATCCAGCCCTATTGCAGTGTCTCACTAACTGCTAACGAGAGCAGTCTACAAAGTAACACATGTGGCTTTTGATTTGGTCCCATTAGAAATGCTAGCTACCTAGCTTACAGCGGCAAAAACATGCGATTGGAAATCCAATTCACACACACGGCAGAAAGGTGTTGCCTATGAAGTCTAACACGTTTCAAGTCCTAAGAAAGTTACAATGTACACTTTGCCAAATGTCATCCCTAACATACATACAACCCGTCAGCTTGTTCTTGGTAAACTAAACGTTGTGTATACGTGTGTTTTGTGAAGCGTACTCCACCCCCACTTCGTCTCCAGCCCAGCGATTTGTCAGCGTCGGACCCAGAGACCCAGGCTTCAACATCCCTCAACAACCACAGGTACCACACACACACACGTCTCCACACAGATATATATAGAAATACTTCTCAGCACACACGTTTAAGTAAAGTGAAGAGCAGTGCATACATTTTTAGTATATGTAGTCCATGGGAACAAAACCACCTCCTCAACATTGTTGGTGCCATGCGAGGCAGATGATATCCCTTCACAGCACGGCAGCATGCTTTTAAACAACTTTGAACTGGAGATGTTCATCAAGTTTCTAGAATCACATTTGAACCGTTGTGTTACTTTTGTTCACAGCTTTGCAATCATGTCATTGAGCAGGTAAATACAGAAGTGTGTATGGTGTGTTAGTATCCCCCCCAACAAACAAAACATATATTTCAGACCAGATTTAGACAAATCAAAGTAAAAACTGTTACGGTACTAATAGAGTCAAGAAAACAACAACATGTTTATATCCCATCAACAAATAGTTATAATAATAAATAAATAACAGCACAGACAGATTGATAATAACGGATAATAGTGGACACAGGCATGCTACTGTATTTAAACCAGTGTTAACAGATAATGGCATTCTGTAGAAACTGTAGAGTTCAGGGGACCTATCAGGGGGCCTATCAGGGGGCCTATCAGGGGACCTATCAGGGGGCCTATCAGGGGACCTATCAGGGGGCCTATCAGGGGGCCTATCAGGGGGCCTATCAGGGGGCCTATCAGGGGGCCTATCAGGGGACCTATCAGGGGACCTATCAGGGGGCCTATCAGGGGACTTATCAGGGGGCCTATCAGGGGACCTATCAGTGGACCTATCAGGGGGCCTATCAGGGGACCTATCAGGGGGCCTATCAGGGGACCTATCAGGGGGCCTATCAGGGGGCCTATCAGGGGACCTATCAGGGGGCCTATCAGGGGGCCTATCAGGGGGCCTATCAGGGGGCCTATCAGGGGGCCTATAAAGGGACCTATCAGGGGACCTATCAGGGGGCCTATCATGAAGACTCGGGCTCATGATGAAGACTCAGGCTCATGATGAAGACTCAGGCTCATGATGAAGACTCAGGCTCATGATGAAGACTCGGGCTCATGATGAAGACTCAGGCTCATGATGAAGACATGATGAAGACTCAGGCTCATGATGAAGACATGATGAAGACTCAGGCTCATGATGAAGACATGATGAAGACTCAGGCTCATGATGAAGACTCAGGCTCATGATGAAGACTCAGACTCATGATGAAGACTCAGACTCATGATGAAGACTCGGGCTCATGATGAAGACTCAGGCTCATGATGAAGACTCAGGCTCATAATGAAGACTCAGACTCATGATGAAGACATGATGAAGACTCAGGCTCATGATGAAGACATGATGAAGACTCAGGCTCATGATGAAGACTCAGGCTCATGATGAAGACTCAGACTCATGATGAAGACTCAGACTCATGATGAAGACTCGGGCTCATGATGAAGACTCAGGCTCATGATGAAGACTCAGGCTCATGATGAAGACTCAGGCTCATGATGAAGACTCAGACTCATGATGAAGACATGATGAAGACTCAGGCTCATGATGAAGACATGATGAAGACTCAGGCTCATGATGAAGACTCAGGCTCATGATGAAGACTCGGGCTCATGATGAAGACATGATGAAGACTCAGGCTCATGATGAAGACTCAGGCTCATGATGAAGACTCAGGCT
>CM070484.1:890133-1017633 GCA_036324585.1 Champsocephalus esox
CAAGTTGTATTGATTAAAAACTAACCTTCCAGTCTTCTCCTCTATCACTACTTCACACACACACACGCACGCACACACACACACACACACACACACACACACACACACACACACACACACACACACACACACACACACACACACACACACACACACACACTCACAGCTACACACACACACATACAGTGGGGCAACAAAGTATTTAGTCAGCCACCAATTGTGCAAGTTCTCCCACTTAAAAAGATGAGAGAGGCCTGTAATTTTCATCCAAGGTTCACCTCAACGATGAGAGACAGAATGACAAAAAAAATCCAGAAAATCACTGTCTGATTTTTAAAGAATTTATTTGCAAATTATGGTGGAAAATAAGTATTTGGTCAATAACAAAAGTTCATCTCAATACTTTGTTATATACCCTTTGTTGGCAATGACAGAGGTCAAACGTTTTATGTAAGTCTTCACAAGGTTTTCACTGTTGCTGTTATTTTGGCCCATTCCTCCATGCAGATCTCCTCTAGAGCAGTGATGTTTTGGGGCTGTCACTGGGCAACACGGACTTTCAACTCCCTCCAAAGATTTTCTATGGGGTTGAGATCTGGAGACTGGCTAGGCCACTCCAGGACCTTGAAATGCTTCTTACGAAGCCACTCCTTCGTTGCCCGGGCGGTGTGTTTGGGATCATTGTCATGCTGAAAGACCCAGCCACGTTTCATCTTCAATGCCCTTGCTGATGGAAGGAGGTTGTCACTCAAAATCTCACGATACATGGCCCCATTCATTCTTTCCTTTACACAGATCAGTCGTCCTGGTCCCTTTGCAGAAACACAGCCCCAAAGCATGATGGTCCCACCCCCATGTTTCACAGTAGGTGTTCTTTGGATGCAACTCAGCATTCTTTCTCCTCCAAACACGTCAAGTTGAGTTTTTACCAAAAAGTTCTATTTTGGTTTCATCTGACCATATGACATTCTCCCAATCCTCTTCTGGATCATCTAAATGCTCTCTAGCAAACTTCAGATGGGCCTGGACATGTCCCCTGTGTGGTTCTGGGATCTTTGCTCACCGTCTCTTCTTGTGATCACTTTGACCCCACGGGGTGAGATCTTGCGTGGAGCCCCAGATCGAGGGAGATTATCAGTGGTCTTGTATGTCTTCCATTTTCTAATAATTGCTCCCACAGTTGCCACAGCATTCCACTATACAGTAGTTATTCAAATCTTTATTCTTCCCCTTATTATTTCAGCCAATATGTTGGCTCTCCATAAATTCAGCATACTTTCAGCTACAGAATTCAATGAAATATCAAACGATTCAGCCTTTTCAGCAATCGATGTGAAACGTTCAACTTTTTTTTAACATGGAACTCAATGGGAAGAACCTTCAAATCCTCTTTTATCTACACCTTGCGCTAAATGCTTCTCCTTCCACATACTTTCAGCTAGAGACTTCATTCCAACTTTAAAATGATCACAAGACCTTCAGCTATTCAAGCTTACTGTTCTTACTTAATGTTTGATATCTTTTACACTTTTTGAGATATTTAACTTAGTTTGGAGGGGGGGGGTAAAGTGCTATTTTTTTTACAAGTGGGGGGTGGACCAAACATCCTTTAGGGGGGTCGTCGCCTCCTCTAGGGGGGTCCGGGGGTGCATCAATCTGGTGCACTTTGAGAGCAACATTAACCCTACCTTAATAATACCTTAAAGGGGACATATCATGCTATATTTGAACAATATATTGTAGGGCCATACCTATATAAAGTATATAAATAGTTTTTCTTTCAAAATACCAAACAGATCCTGCATTTTAACCATGCCTCATTTCGCTCTATTTGCTCTTTCCAGCACTGTTTTTGCAGGCGGCTGATTCTGTGAGCTGCACCACGCCCCCCTGCAGGAGAGGGGAGCGTGCTCTGAGATCAGCTGCTGGGCTGCAGCGGGGAGAAGAGGGGGAGAAAAAGAGATCTCCGTCCTCCGTGTTTTATTATTATATTATTATATAGAGTCGTTATTCATTTGTTTTAAAGCTCAATAAATCACAAAGAAGACCTTTGACCGGCACTTTCCTCATTTTGTCCGGAAGATTTAAACTTTAACGGACATGTTGACCGGCGAAATAAAAATCGAACTGAAACTCTGCCGCACGGTCCCCTCGTTCCTTGGAAGAGCCGGAGAGGAGGGTGTTTGTCATCTGCTGGTGGACTACCGGAGAGAATACAGCGAGGGAGGGATTGCATTGAATTACAGCAGCAGGAGCAAACGCTTGCCTCGGGGAGGGAGAAAAAGAGCCAGAGCAGAGTATAAACAGAAGGGCAACCATGTGCGGGAAGTCTTCTTCGCTACTTTTGTGGCAGACGACAGCGCCACTTACAGGCCTGGCATATGTACTACAGCGTCTCCAGCGCAATGGCCGGCCGTGGCCCAACCCCACATTCCCCTGATAGGTGGAGAATTTACCAATAGGCGGAGCACCACTTCTGTGACGTAGAAAATAATTCAAGATCAGTCTGTATCAGATCCGTTGCAGCCCCGTTTTTAGAGATTTGGTTATGGAGGAAAAGAGAGAGGGTTGTGTTTTCTGACACTTGGTGAGTTCCCTGGAACACCGGGGACTAGGGGTGTAACGGTTCACAGAAGTCACGGTTCGGTTCGTACCTCGGTTTGGGGGTCACGGTTCGGTACGGATCGGTACAACAAGAAAAAGCAAAAAAAAGTCCCAAATGCATAATTCCATGTTTGTTGTTATTTACTTTTGAACAGTAGTGCAAGTTTCAGTTTAAAAATAAGGAACTCTGACATTTTGAATAATTAACTGTATTAAACAGTTAAAAACAAACTATACACAGTACCACACACACTCAGATGGCCATATTATCTATAATGGCTGATGTCAAACAAAAAGGTTTCATCAAGCTGTAAAACTAAAAAGAATGTCTTGAAAATATGACATCATAAATAATAAGAAAGTGTTTCAAGTCGTTGAAAAAATATGCCAAAAGCTTCCGTTATTTATTTTGGTCTCTCGGCTTTCATGTCTATTGGCTTCTTAAAAACAGCGGGGATCAGCTGCTGAACTGCTGTTGTCTTTTGCCGGGCTCCGGTGATTGGCAAATCTGGGTGATGCCTTCTGATGTGATTTAGCATGTTTGGCGTGTATTCCCATTAGCATACCGCACCGCTATCGAACAACGCCGACACACCGTCCTCTTCCGATCCACTGCGCATTGCTTATCGTTTTATAGATCTATTCTCATCCACCATCTTTGTTTGTGACGTAAAGAGTGTCTTAAAAGTAGACTGAGGTATGAAGGGTTAACGTTACATCTTAGAATAATTTGTAGTCATGTTCTGTATACATACTAACATATAAGGGTAATAACTTAGTGTGGTTTATCTTTTTGTCGCTGCTTTTAATATAAACTGAGCTGTTGTGTTCATCAGTAAAGTGGAACTTCTGTGTGAACTATTCATATCTTAAACCAGGGTTGCCAACTTTGGGTACCTGGCTGGAGTGAGATTTTGATATCATGGGTTTAATTACATATGCACACAAAATGACTGCTATCGTGTCAGCAGCGGGACCTTAGCATATATATAGGATATATATACAATATGATACAAATACACAATATTGGACACAGACTATAAAGGGCACAATGTTTCATTCACTAATGAAAGTCAAACACATGTTTGTTTCCACTGTTTTATTGTCTGCCTGTGGCGATAAGCAATTAATTGACTTATGGTTTGATAAATAAAAATGAACTCGATAAATTTCCATTTACATGAGGATGTGACTAGCAGTTTGAAAGGATGTTTTAAGTGAAACATCCGGGGCTTTTCCGAAAACATCCGGGGCTTGAGCCCAAGTAGCCACCCCCTAGTGGCCTCTGATTGAGGCTATACATGTTGTTGTTTATACCTTTTTTAAACCTTTTGAATATTAAAGGGGACCTATCATGCAAAATGCACTTTTGTACGTCTTTTATACGTGAACATGTGTCCCCGGTGTTCCAGGGAACTCACCAAGTGTCAGAAAACACAACCATCTCTATTTGCCTCCATACCCAAATCTCTAAAAAAGGGCTGCAATGGATCTGATACAGACTGATCCAGATTTGAACACTTTACTGATGTCAGTAAAGTAGCGCTACGGCTGTTGGTCAATTCTCCACCTATAGGGGAATGAGAGGTTGGCCATTGCTGCTCGAAAGCGCTGGAGACGCTGTAGTACATATGCCAGGCCTGTAAGGCTGCGGCCACACGAGGACGAAAACGGCTAAATGCATAGGATTAACGCAAACGCAATCGCAAACAAGCTTTCGTCCACATGCAATAGTTATCTGGGTAGTGTCTGTCCACACGAGACCGCTCCGTTTAGCTCCAAACGCTGGAGAAGCTGCAGTACATATGCCGAGCCTGTACGTGGCGCTGTAACTTCCTCCACAAAAGCAGCGAAGAAGCATAGTTGTCATGGTTGCCCTTCTGTTTATTCTCCGCGGTGGGGGCCGAGGGAACCGGGCAGAGTTTTTCGCCAGTCAACATGTATCAAAGTTTAAATCTTCCGGACAAAATGATAAAAGTGCCGGTCAAAGGTCTTCTTTGTTATTTATTGAGCTTTAAAACAAATGAATAACGACTCTATATAATAATAAAATACACGGAGCCTCTCTTTTCCTCCCTCTCTTCGGACAGCGTCAGTGTCTGTCTCATGCAGCAGCTGATCCAGTAATGAGTGACCCGGCCGACAGTAAAAATAAACATATTTATAACTAGTTTAGGAGTTTGAGAGCTAATTAAAATAGCTAAGGGTGATGATCTGACTTGAAGTGTGTGTGTTGCTGCAGCGGGAGGAGCTGCAGGTGAGCAGAGCTGCGTGTCTCCGTCCTGTCAGATTAGACTTCACTCGCGTTTAGGTCCATATCGAGAGAAAGAGAAATAATAAGGGTGCAGTTTACTTTGACGCTGGGGTGAGCAGCAGAGGTGGGGAGAGGCGGGGCTATTGCCTCATCATTATTGCTGTAGATGTTGCACAAACAACTGTAGCATGGTCAATAGCGTCTGGAGCACGATAGCAACTCTGCGATCCGCCATTGTTGTTGTTGTTGGTGGCGAAACACTTCAGCAATGGCGCGGGGTAAGCGGAGGTGAGCAGAAGAGGTGGGGCTATTGCGCAATCACTATCAGTGATCTGAAAATGTTCGGATAGCGCGTACACACGGAGCCGTTTGACCCCCCAGAGAGTTGCGTTTGCCTTTCTATCCACCTTGGGACCCGTTATCGTTTCCTCAGTTGTTTAGTGCCGTATTCGGTCGTCCTCGTGTGGCCGAACGGTCTATATGACACTAAACAGTAACGCAAACGACCGAATTCGTCCTTGTGTGGCCGCAGTCTAAGTGGCGCTGTAGTCTGCCACCAAAGCTGTGGCTCTTTTTCTCCCTCCCGGAGGCAAGCTTTTGCGCCTCCTGCTTTCAAACAAATGAATAATAACTCTATATAATCACATGTAAGGGATAATGTGCAGCGACGCGATCATTATGGGGAAAAGAACACCAGGCTGATCAGGATCCCGAAGCGAAGCGGAGGGATCTAGATCGGCATGAAGGCACATTAGGCAATGTGCACATTATCCCGATTATTACATGGCGACATTCTCGACAAACGACATGACTCACAATATTAATTGAAATGCTTCTATGGATTTAGAAAATGATTTTATTGATTTAAAAAAAAGTTGTCTGTATTGATTTAAATTGACATGCATCCGCTATTAAAAATAGTCCGTTGTTACTGTTTGAACTAACGTAGCAATGGCAGAAACTGCTTCGATAGGGTTTTTGAGGAACTTTTTGATTACAGATTTGAAAACATCGTTGCTTGATTTAAAAGTAACACAATTCATTATGTCAAACCTTGGAAAGTATCTAGATATCCCTGCCCTAATGCAAAAGGAACTGGCAACTGAATATATGTCGCCGTTTGATGTATATGTCTGGACCGCTGCGTAAAAAGGATGGTTTCTGCCCCATTACTTCTCTTCTTACTTCTATAAGAACAACACACGGTGGACGGAGATCTCTTTTTCTCCCCCTCTTCTCCCCGCTGCAGCCGAGCAGCTGATCTCAGGGCACGCTCCCCTCTCCTGCAGGGGGGCGTGGTGCAGCTCACACACTGGAAAGAGCAAATAGAACGAAATGAAGCATGGCTAAAATGCAGGATCTAATAATAATAATAATTTATATAGGCGCCTTTCAAGGCTCTCAAGGTCGCCGTACAAACACATAAAAACAAGATACACAATACCTAACACATCTGTTTGGTATTTTGAAAAAAAAACAATATTTATATACTTTATATAGGTATGGCCAGGGCCGGCCCTCGGCATAGGCAGTATAGGTGAATGCTAAGGGCGCATCAACCCATAGGGGGCGACGAAAAAAAAGGGAAAAAAAGTTAGAAATGAAATCTTTTTTTTAATTTTCATTTCATAACACAATTTCCCGATTTTGGATCAACAAAGTACATCTTATTATCTTATACTAACAGAACTACGTATATATTGCGTACAGCGCCCATACATTATGGCACACCCCCCCTCCTAAATCAAGTTGAATTGCCCCAGTCCCAGTAAAAATCAGAGGTTTATATGAAATTGTTCTTTTTTTGAAATAATGGTTTTAGTGTGCAATTATAGGTTTTAATTTTGTATTTGTATTCATTTAAAATAAATCAAACTCCCAAAAAACGTACACAGCTTCTGTGTGCTTTTATTAACATTGGAATTTACTGTGTAAGCGGCCGCAGGGGGGAGAGCTTTAGAGAGCTCTCTCCTGAAAGACTGAGAGGCTCTGATAACCTCAGCTCAGTGAGGTAAAGGCACGCCTTTATATGATCATTATAATTATAAAAAAAGAAGAGAAAAGGTGAAAAACAGGTATAAAATACTGACAGTACAAAAAAGTTGTTATTAATAAACAAGAATACAGTTTGAAATGGGAGTGATTTGTAAAATATCCATAAAGAAAAAGAAAATCTGCTTACAGTTCTGTTTCATATGAGTGTTGAGAGATGTTTCCATAGATCTTCTAATGTTGCTCTCAAAGTGCACCAGGTTGATGCTTTTAACTTCAATATAAAAAAAAAGTCTTCCCAGGGTTGCATGCCCCCGGACCCCCCTAGAGGAGGTGAGGTCCCCCCCCCACTTAAATCATGTTCAAATGGATAGGACACTAAATAAAGTTGCACACATCTTGTGTCAATATCTTTCTGTGTTGGTGGTCCTGCCACAACCATGCACGCGCAAATCATAGTGAGTGTCTGCATTTTGGGGGGGGGCGTCAGCTAAAATCTTGCCTAGGGCGGCAAATTGGTCAGGGCCGGCCCTGGGTATGGCCCTAAAATATATTGTTCAAATAGCATGATAGGTGTCCTTTAAGCTTCTTCACTATTGTTCCTACTCTTCCAGTTTAACATTTCACTTTCAAGTTTTCAACAAAGTCATTGCAATGCATTTGAGCTGTAACAATTTGATTCAAATCATTTCACTTTTCTGCATTTCTCCGCTAAGTTCAGCAACACACTTGGTCTCTGTAGCTAAAAGCAGCTACCATTCAACTAATAACATATTCAGCTGTTTCTGCTTTTTCAGCTAAATTCAGCCACAAATGTTCACAGTTTACATCATTCACACGCATTTTCTGCAGGAAATGCATTTTCTAGTTCATTGTTTAAAATTAATCTCAACAGTCCCTAACAGGTGAACATATGTTTCTGACTCCATAAGACTCCATCTGAACATGTTTTTATTTCTCTCTCTCCAGTGGTACCTGGGATAAGGACTCCAGAAGCCCCTCGCCCCCCCACCCACCTGTACCGAACGACAGATCGCTGCAGCCTCCTCCTAGACCTTGACCTTTGAGGCCAGCTGCATCAGAGAGTCCTTTCTTGTCCCGCAACTTGAGCCCTCCTCGGCCCCCCCTGCGCCTGACTCCGCCCCCACCAGCGCCATACACAGACTCAGCAGCATCAGCATGGCTATAGTGGATCCAACGCACCGCACACCTGCCGTTCAAAACTCTAGGTCGTAGACTTCCTTGTAGACGTATGGTTCATATGTCAATATTCATTTATAGTGCCAGACCCTGACCCCACTCCCCACCTCACGGCCAGTCCAGAGAAAAAATATGCAGGGGAATTTTTGGGAACGTCGCAACTCAAAACCACAGAGCTTTCACTCTGGAGAAACTACAGCTACCCCTTCATCATCCTCTGCTATGTGTGCATCCTTTGGACTCGTTGTCCGATAGGGGATGTGTTACCTGGCTGAGATACCATCCCTTTACCTGAGCTCTCACACACCTCCTGGGATTGACTTCACCCTCACTTGACCTCGCCCCTGGTTGATGGCAAGTCAGGGGGGGAAGGAAGTCACCAAGGCTCTTTCCAAGGACATGGACCAGTGCTTAATAGAAAGAACTTACCTGATTGGGAGATGGTGCACAAACATACACCCTTTCTCAGTTATAAAATGAACTAAACCGGAAAGGTTGGGAGGGTTAGGATGGGGGATTACAGTTGAAGGTGGGGTCAAACACGTGGGGGAAGCAGGAGTTTGTGGAAGTGTTGCGACCAGATGCTGGTGGATCCACGCTTGTTTATCTGGGAGGCGTTAGCTTCATGGCTCATTGATGTTTCTATCTTAGCCGTTATGTCAGCTGGTCTCCTCCTCTTCCTCTTCTGTCCATGCACCAGACTGGGTGGAGCTACAACATGCAGGTGTGGGCAGAGAGCTCTGGTGTTTGATGTGCAGCAGGAAGACAGGAGAGAGATGAGCGACTCTAATTTTACCAGTGGAATATTGATCATGAGGAAAGTGCAATTTTGTTGGCTAGCTGTTGAAAGTTAAATATCTTTGTAAGATAGCTCGTTGCAAACAGTTGTTGAAAAGTATATATAAACTATATTTTTCTTCCTAGTCCGCTCACACCTCTGGGACTCTAAAATATTGGGGTACAAAAGACAACAAGACAGCATTGAACTAGAAACCATAGCCTTGTGAGAAATAGAGGGAGCTGTATTCACATTTATTGTTTATTATTTGTTGTTTGTTCATCTTGTAAAGCTGTTAGCATGGTAGAACAAAGATCCCTTTAAAGACACATAATTTTAAACAATCCATTTTTAAAGCATTTCTTGCAGCTTAAGACTGCTTTTCATTTTTGTTTAAAAGCAAAATACGCTAAGCGATTAACTTCATAATCTTTCAATTTCTCATGAGGCGAAATCTGGAGAAAATATAGTAAATTTAAGCTCAAATGTCATCATGTTTTCTCCGGTTTCTGCGAGATAATCTATGACGGGTGTTCCCCGGTGACGGGCTGCCCAATGATTGGCTGGGTCTCCTAGAGGTCCTGTCCAATCAAAAGCACTTAATCCTGCAGTTGGCCAATAGGCCGTGAGTGTATAATCAGGTGGTGTGGTTCAGCGATAAAGAGGCAGAGCAGAGGGTAACTCCGGAAGCTTTCGTCCACAAATAGACAGCCAAGAGCTTCACATGCAACTTACCATTTTATTCAACTGTTTTCTTTTCCTTTTCTATACTATATATATAAATATATATACACACACGCACACACACACTTACGACCATCCAGTGTCGAACAAAAGTGAATTTAAGTGATTTACAAAAAAAGAATTAAAAAAATTGCATGTTCTAGTGTTAGTGACACACTTTTCCATAGATGATGTAGTTAGTGAGATAAAGACACTATATTGTAAACCCAACATCAGGCACTTGCCAGCAGCTGTCTATTCCTTTGGCCCGTTGAGGCCTTTCGTTAGGCTCTCCTTCACAAACAACCAGCTCTCTTCGCTCCTTGACATCTCTCCAGTCTTTCCACCTTCTTCCCTTACTCCTACCTTCTTTTTCTCCATACAGCAACAGATTAATTCTGCCTTTTATTTCCAAGCGTTCTCTTTTTCCCGTCTGTGCATTATCAAAATGCATGAACACACGTTTCCTCATGAATGTGCCTTGAGCTACAGTCCAGTCCTGAGAGGTTTCACACGATCCAACGTGGACAATCTTGTTTTATTGTTTCTTCCTTTTTTAATTTACATTTTTCAATTCACCTTCCACACCTAAAGAAACGTGTCAAAGCGTTTTCATTTGAAGAGGAACGCATGTGTTTTCGAGAATACTTATGGCTCAGTTTTAAGAGGATGCAGGCATACACTGAACTGCTCCCGCCCCACCTGCAATTATGATGACCTTACAGGTTACGTTCACACCAGCTACCACCAGCTCATCTCCGGTAACCTTAACACAGTGACATGTTGTGAAATGAGCACCATGTCCGTTACAAAGATGATAGACATCTGCAATGAAATGCTTGTGTAAAAACAACACACTGTTAATATTACATATTCAGCAGTTGGCTTTTATTTTATATTGACACTCTGTAGTTCCTGATGGCTTGTTTAGCAGCTCCACAGTTTGGTTAGTTTACAGTTCAGTTTAGCTGCGAAACCCTTTCGAGTCAGGTTAGCTAACTGTTATAAACTAAATGTAGCCTCCTAAGCAGCTTGCTCACAGCAGTTTAGTTTAGCAGCTCAAGTTGTTTGGATCAGCTTAGCTAGCAGGTCCCCGACAGGTTAGCAGCTACAACAGTTTGCAAACTGTTACATTTCAATTTGAAGGGAGAATTGTTCATGTAAAGAGTAAGATTAGGATTAGGATAACCTTTATTATTCCCCAAAGGGAAATCAGTTCTTCTCTCAGTTCTCTGGTGTTATTTTACAATGACATTGGCCGGTAATACACACACACACACACACACACACACACACACACACACACACACACACACACACACACACACACACACACACACACACACACACACACACACATACACACACACACACACAGGACGCACAGACATGTACTAATAGTGATGTGGCAGAGCGGAGGGGAACTAGCAGAAGCTGAACCGGCACCTCTCCAGCTAGCCCAATCAGGCGTACCTTTGGTTCCCAAGCCAAGTCTCCACAGACTGGTCTCCCGCCCCCGTACTGGGTGAAGACATTGTGTTCATTTCACAAAGTGTTTTATGCCAGTAATTGATAAAGCAAACTAGCTGGTGGAAAACCATGTTTAACCTCACCTACTCCCGTCATCCTATCCTATGTTTTATTGGATGATTTTTTTTATATGTATTTCTGTTATTACAATTTCCAAGCATCCAAAACTTTTCAAGTCTTCCTTTTTTTTATTTTGTTTGGATGGACTTTTTTGTTCCCAGAAATGAATTATGAGGACATAAATTATGCAATACCTGCTTGCCCTCACGTAGACTTTTTTTTGTCTTACATTGTTTAGTTTATTTTTTTCTTTCTCATTTCTTTCAACCAAAGTAAACGTGCACGTGACAGGCATCATGCTCCATCGTTGGTCCCAAGCCAGGCTAAAAGCCACCATTGCTAGGGGAACTCTACTTCCTTCCTTCCTTGCCACCTTCCTTCCTTCCTTCCTATTTTGATAATTTACCAGATAGTGGCAATATTATATTTGGTCTCTTATTGCTAAAGGTTTTTTGTTTATTTGCTCACAAGCAAGCCTTAAACAAGTCCAACTTCTTCTCCATCGCGCAGAAAACCGTTCATCAAAAAAATGTTGATGACGTCCAAAATATCCACCACGCCCCGCCCTGCTTGGCAGTGGTTTCAGTAATTCAATTGTTTACCTGTTATGTGTTCCATCTGTCTATCAAATGAATCAGACAGCGACGTGATGCCGTCAGCTGTGATGGTTAAGTAGTTCCACTTGTGTGGGTTGCGTGTTTTACTTAGCGTGACATGTTTGTTTGGTCTGTTCTTGCTTACCCTTTAGCCATGAGTTGGGCATTACTTCCTTAATTCTCTGCACTAAATATGAAACAAATGATAAAAGTGAAAAAGTATTACATAACAAAATACAGCTTCCAGGGCTTAAAAAGAGCGAAGGGAATAAAAAAATTGCACGGACATTTTTGTAAGTGTCACAAAAACCTTGTGAAACAGCCTAGCATCTAATCAGAGACTTTTGGCTGTGTTGTGTGTAAGATAAAGACACAATTGCACCCTTTTTAAAGAAAGATAAAATGAAAAATAATTTAAAATCAATAGTTTGGGCAGTGTATCTTTTTGTTGTGTTGTGTGTAATTTAGTTCCGGTACAGCAGCGAAGAGACGCAGAGAAGAGATAGCTCTAACGACGGAGGCAGAGCCTGGGAGACGTGTTTGTATGTTGTATAGTTTTATTGATTACACTGATTTTAAAGCTGCCCTATTTTATAATGCAGGACTTTTGTAACATTGATAAAAATAAGGAAAAACTAGTGTTGTGAATTTTCTGATTGTTTGTATCGAGGCCACATTACTAGAACTTGTTTGCTTTGTTTCTTGGAACTGGATTTAAGTTGAAAACTTTCCAGTTTCATTATTTTCTTCTTTATTTGATTTCCTTTTTATATGTATTTAAGAACATTTCCTCTGTTGATGGTATAGTATATTCCTGTACTTCAAAAGTATCGGGCGCTGTGGTGATAAGACCATTGTAAATGGATGTTACAGTGTGCTGTATGTTTTGAAGGGTATTGTTGCATTAGTGTTGATGAACCTGCATCTTCTGAGGAAGATTGGGAAGAAGAGCAAGTGTTTTTTATGCATTTACAATTTTTGTTTTAGGCAGGAGACCGCCAAAGGATGCCCTACTATAAATGCATCCAGGCATCTTTTTTTGTGTTCACCATTCCATGCCGGAAAATAAACAGCTTGATTATGCAACATGATCTTTTCTTTTCCATCTGTTTCTTTCTTCACTGGCCCAAAAGATCTCCTCCTCCTCCTCCTCCTCCTCCTCCTCCTCCTCCTCCTCCTCCTCCTCCTCCTCCTCCTCCTCCTCCTCCAGCCCCCCCCTAAGCCTGGAGGTCCACTTGGATCTCCCCCATCCTCACACCCTCTGCTGCTCTTCACTGCATTCCATCCATGGAGCAGGATGCAGGGCTGAGGGAGGGCAGGTCACCAGGATAAGGGACACTTCACGTGTGGTCAGAGTGGCTGTTCGTGTCTCCAATCCTGTTCAGTTTGATGGCTTTAATCACAAAAGCAGGTCTTGTTTGTTAACTCTATCAATGTTCTGATGTGAACATTGCAGTGTTCCTGAATCTCTGCTCCCGCTCTTTTCGACATGTGTCCAGGACTACACTGGATGTGTTGATTCAAAGCTCGTGCTGCAACCAGCAATCATTTCATAGATTCAGTTAACTACCATTGAAGACAACAAAGGACATTTTACTTTACAACATAATCATTAATAAATACACTTTCTTTTTTACAAATCTCAATACACAATCAATTAGGATACACATGCAGGTTGGACATAAATAGAAACAATTTGACATCAACTAAAAATAGATGTGGCTTTACACAGGCAGCAAAGAGGGCTGTATTGATTGAAACTCGAGCATATCTGTTATACCAGATGCCCAAGAGGCTGGAATAAGGGTTCTCCAAAGATACTCAACAACATATTTGTGTGTTTTAGGTCAAAGAAGGGTGTTGTGTTTCTCAAAACAGAAAAAGCAAAAAACCGTATTAAAGGAGTATTAGAGAAACAGTGATCTACTGTAAACTAAAGATGTTGCAGCCTCAAAACAAACTGAAACATGTGATGACAAACATTCAGTGTAGACACACTTTCAAAAACCATCTGCATTCCTGACAAACCCATGTTGTTGTTCCCAAATAGTTTCAAACCTCCAAAAAAATCAAACAGTCGAAGAAGGCAACAACTCCTATCACACTGGAATGAGACTTATTGAAGTGAAGGCTTTGAAGAGTCCCAGCTCAGGGTGATGGGGGTGATAGAGGCTGTGGAGGCCCTGAGTGTGTAGCTCACTATACCCAGTTCACCTCATCCACAAAACCAACAGCAGACACACAAAGCCGAGGCTCAGAGAGCAACAAGGCCTTAAGGCCGACCTGCTGCACCAAGCATCTGAGCCGACACAGCAGCATCATGCTAACTCGCAGCAGCATCATGCTAACTCGCTAACTCGCAGCAGCATCATGCTAACTCGCAGCAGCATCATGCTAACTCACAGCAGCATCATGCTAACTCACAGCAGCATCATGCTAACTCGCAGCAGCATCATGCTAACTCACAGCAGCATCATGCTAACTCACAGCAGCATCATGCTAACTCGCAGCAGCAGGGATCTGTTCAGACACTCAACCACTCTGAGCCTTGCCTTTGAAAACTCTGACCTTAAGCTCGTCAAACTAGTATAATGAGCTAGAGCTGGAGTCAACGGCTGTTTTAGTAATTTCCAAGGATTTTTCGATTTTGCCTTCGAGGAATTCTGCCGCTCCATTAGGAAACAGGGTTGAATAAAGGCTACGTTTTTGTGCTAACGCCTTATTTGTCTTCACGTTTGTCCAAATGATCTGGGGCAGAGATTAACCACCTCACCACCACCTGAGCAATATCCATCAGACCAGAGTCTGTGGCTTGGATGGTGTTGGGAAGTAAACTGAAACGACTTGAACGTGAAGAGGGGCAGAATTCTTCAGGCTTTAGACCGGGGTATTTTCAGTCCACCTAATCACTCTAAAGACCTGAGTATGTGAGTTCATAGCGATGCTGAACATCTAGCACTGGTAGAACAATCGTTTAAAGATCGGGGAGAGCTTCAGTGACACCTGAAATCTGCTTGCAGCAGCTTTTATTCACTCGAGACAGAATGAAGACAGCGCCAGTTCCACTGTTGTCTCTGGCACCAGAACGGAGCAGAAGGAAGACATCCTCTAGCACAGTGCTTCTCAAAGTGTGGTCCGCGGACCACTGGTGGTCCGTGAGCGCCCCCTAGTGGTCCGTGAGTATATTGGTAACATTTCACATTTGAAAGAAATACATTTATTTAACTTTTTCGCACTCTCGCGGGAATATCTCCGCAATGGAACGAACTTAAGTTTCACTTTCGATTGCATGAAATAGCCCAGATAAACACCTTCATCACACATGTTGCCACTTGTTTGTACCATTTTCAGGCGATTTGTAAAAAACGATGTGTTTTTGGATATTAGTTAGGTGGTCTGCGAGTGTTTTTTTATTCGTTAGATGGTCCTTGGTATGAAAAAGTTTGAGAAACACTGCTCTAGCACGACAAGCTGGGCAAATGAGGATAAATGGCATCATTTTATTGAGATGAAGAAAAGTCATTGCAAAAGGACGAAGGTAACACTGAAGCTGCTCTCCAGTGCTCGACTGTAATGAACTACAGTGTCATTGCTCATTTACAAAGATATTTATTTATCATATTGTAAAACCATTACAAGGTGCTAAGTGTTAATCAAGCCACTGAATGGCAGGCTAGCTGGAAAATGTGACAATTTGAATTGACTGTAATATCATGCTTCCTGACAGCATATCAAAGCAGAGCAGTCTAATCTGCATGAGAACTATGCACTGACGAAAAAACAACACGTGCACGTGCACTGAGTGCACGTGCCCAAGTCCACTTTGGTATATAACTGTCAACCTCTGCCTTCTTTTACGATCAGTCCATCGTTTCCAGATCCCAGCTTCTATGGACCGAACAAGTTATAAAAAAATCTGAAATATACATTTAAAACAAACCAGCATATTACATTATATTGAAAAAGATTCAAATGTAGTGCCTGTGAAAACCTGTATTATAATGCTCTTCTGAATACTGAATACTGTAATTGTTTATATATTTCTGACCACCAGTAGCCTTTGCTGTTTGTCAGGCCCCTCTGATTATAGCTAATGTTCAATAATCATAAGATATAACTGCATGCTCTTCCATAATCGCCTAGTAAACTGTTACGATGACAAATGAGAAACACATTACAAAAACCAGATTGTTATGTTACTGTTTTGGTTCCTCTCATCATTTTTTGTACCTCTCCCTATTTGCCTCAAACCTTTTTCTGCTCACCTCTTCATCCCTTCATCCTCACACATGGGACTCTTTCATCCTGACATGAAACCCCCAACACCGTTCTTCTACTGTGTGTGGGGTTATTGCCATCGATCTGAGGGTGTGCCACCATGATGCCTGCCCCAGGCCATCAGCAGACTGCAGGGTTTCAATCTGACCATCTCCAGCTACCTTTAGACATCAGCAAACACTCGTCTGGCCCAGCCTCCCTTCCCCGTCCATTGACCAGCGGGGCTCTCCCCAGGCAGTTTCCTGCAGGAGACCGGATCGATGGCCTCAGCCGTTTTCTGCCGTGCTCAGCACTTTCCGGGAGAGAATCCCTTCCTTCCTCATCGAGCCTCCGCTGCGTCTCCCTTGGAAAGACTTCAAACAAGCTGCCGCTCATCCATGATGAGAAAGGTCTGGAAAGAGAAAGAGGTAGCCAGCACTTGGGAGACCCCCCCCCCACCCTCTCTTCTCTGGGGTCGATCGGCTTGTCTAGCTCTCCTCCAGTGGCTCCTCTCTGATTCCCTCTCCAGCCTGTCAATGCAGCTCAGCTCTTTCAAACACTTTGGGGTTTGTGTTGAACAGGCCGTTTTGTTAAAGGACAATGCCACTCGTTTTTTGTGAAGTTTACTTTTGTTACAGCTAAATATTTTCCAGAGAATGCTGTAGGGTTTTACATGTATACAAATCTTTGTTGGAGGAAAGGATGATGTATAAAAGGTTTTTGTACTAGTTACAATACCAACATTTCTTTGCACCCGTGACTTGCATTAAAGGTGTTCTTTAAAAGTCCTCAAATGTTAAATGCTCTTCAAACTAAAAATACAGATTTCAGTATTCTGACAGAGAACGATTTTATGGCGCATTTCCACTGCAGCGTGGAGCTCACTTTAAGCGTGCCGAGCCGTGCGGGGCCCGTTTTTGGTTGCGTTTCCACTTGGCCTAGTACCGGCTAGCGGGTCCTAATTTACAGTTTTTCTGGCCCCATAAAATCGTGGTTCTAGGGCCAGGAACAACCAGGCTGAGTCGGGCTGAGTATGCTAAACTAGAGAGAGAAACAAAAAGATGAACATATTTGACCGTGATTTAATTGTAATACACGTTTCAAAATGATCCCGAAGTAACAACATACTGATACCGGTTAGTAAAAACCATGAATTAATGCTTTGACAAGTCTGCAGACAGACGGCAGACGAAAAACCCTTTTAAAATGCATGTTTTCTAAATGGAGATCGGCTAAGCTAACGCAGTATATGCTGCGATCGTCCACACTCACAACAACGGCCTATCCAGACATAAATAAACCAGCGACTGTATTCGCCATGACAGAGACAGTCTGTGGTTTGTACTTGTTTAACTTTTGTCTAGTTTCTGAACAGATATGAGGAGCTGTGAGCTCTGAGTGCTAACAGCTAACTGCTGTGTTGTTTTTCTGGGGCGCTCATTGAAGATTACGTCACGGCTCCGCCTACACTGCGTTACTATAGATACTATCCCTGTTCCTAAACTGTAATGGAAATGCGCCATAAAGTGAGCCATTCCTAACAAGGCCTATCCATACCGAGCGAGGCTGTGTAGTGGAAATGCACCATTAGAGGCAATGTATTTCTATTGGTAGTATGTTTAGTGGCTGCACCAAATAATAACAAATTAGAAGGAAACAAAGATGACAAAAAATACAGACTTCAGTATTCTGAGGCTCTGAGACCCATTTATTTTCCTCGTGGAGGGCAAACAAACTCAGACATTATATAATTTAAAATACAAGGGTTAGGCTTAGGCTTAGGGTAAGATATTGAGTAAGAACACGTTTTTATGAACCCCACAGCTTCTGGTATTCCAAGATCCGACTGGACAAAAAGACGTGTTGCAGGCACGAAACACACTATCAATACATTGCTTTTATAATCGTTCTGTGTGACACGAAAAAAAAGGGGGAAATCGTGCTGGTGAACACGAATCAATAGATTAAATGACTCTCGTGACTATAACACGAAATGCTGTGAGACTGGGTTGAAGTATCATACATGTGTGTTGTCCAAAGAGCTTATTTTCTGCTCTTTTATCGAGGGAGCCCTTGCAATGCTCACTTCTGAGTCGGCCTACAAAAATACGTCATCATTGCACCACTATTTACAGATAATGGATCAACTCAATGGTATTTCCCATAGTCTTTGGTTCAGCCCTCTGGAGGCGATGCTAACTGAAGCTAAACCAAGGACAATCTTGAGAGAGGAGAGCTTTATCCTGATCGTTCCCCCGAGCATCACCGGGCAGCAGTCTGAGTCACACATTCACATCATCTGATCTGATATGTCCCATCAACCCTTTTCACTGCCCACATCCCCACAGAAACCAGACAGCATCAATCATCCTCACCACAACCGGTTTGGTTCGTCCATCGCCTCCTGACCATCACCCTCACCTCCATGCTTACCCAGAACTGACTTAAACCTTGTGCCTCTACAAATCTTCTATGGAACATGGTGGTGTTTTCTGCCGCCGTTGCACCGATCCACGACCTGGTGTCAAACTTGTGTTCAATATTAACTAGTTTCCATTAGTTGTTTTCGTTGCCATTGTTGTCCATCCTCTGTGTTCTGAAGATGCGAGTTTACACTGACTTCTCTGACTGTCAGTTCTTCTGCGTCACTTTTTTGTTGTTGTTTTTTTATGTTCTTCCCTTCTGTTGAACTGGTAAAGTGTTGGCCAATTTCTCTCGGCCCCATTAGTGAATCCATGTCCACGCAGACTCAATTTACTGGAAGCAAGATGTGCATTTCCTATGCAACAATGACAACAAATAAAGATGCTAATGCTCTATCGACCGTCTCTCTGAGTGTCTTTGAGTTGGAATTTTGTTTTTACTAGGTTTTTTGGTTTTTAGATTTTCGATATTAGAATCATTTGATTATCTTTTTAGATACATGAAAACATCATGAGGGAAATTTCGAGGTAACACATGTGTATCCTCCGCGGTCTTAAAATCCCCACAATGCTTTGCGCACGGACCAATTTCCAAAATCTTTGGTGAAAATCGCACTCCATTTAAGGCGGGGCCTCACATATGACGCACACCTGTTAGCCTGTTCCACCATTCTTCGATTTCCGAGGCCAGGAAGGATTCTTGCCTCGCTTCTGACTGTCCAGGGACTATAGACGAAAAATAGCCTGTTGGCGCATTTACAGAATTGTCAATCAATGTGTCAAATCAATCCCTGTCAAATAAATATATAAATAAATATTAATTAATTAATTCTGAAGGACCTGACTCGGAAGACATGTCCTACCAAGGAAATGTCCTCAATAATGAGAAACACCCTCACTCTAATCCAGCCTCTCAGGTCTGATCTGTTGATGTCAGCCATCCTGTGTGTGTGTGTGTGTGTGTATGTGTGTGTGATATTGAATACCACTACCACTACAGCTCAAGGAATTCTTGGTTTTCATTATTGCTTGAGGAAAAACAGGGTTGTGAGTACGATTTCAGAATGCTGAGTACTGAGAACAGTTCGTGTTGCCCTGAAGATATTATCACAATATCCAAATTACAATTTGATATTTATTTTGTATTTGTAATAAAAACTTTAAAAATCTAAATTATTATTTAGGCGTAATTATCTTGGCCTAAAGCATGTCAAACCAGCTATGGTCTAAGTTGGTCTTTGGACAAAGATGATCAGATTCTGTGTGCAGGGCTCGGGGCATAGGCAGTATGGGCCAATTGAGTCCACTCCTCAATGACCAATTGTATACAGCCACAGCTGTATTTTAAGGAATGACACTAATAGACCTCCGAGCAGCAGCACAATCAACATAGAAGAAATAAGCAGTCATTGGTCAAATAAACTCAGATCTGAGTATTAAAATGTGTGCTGATTTAAAATGTTTCAGTGTCAAATTCACAGCAATGCACTTCAATTAATTTCATTTATTTTGGACACAAAGCAATATTGAATGTCAATAATATAGTAGGTGTCTTATTTTGACTTTTTCTTTCAGTCCATTATTTAAGGAAAGAGCTGTCATAGCTAATTCCAAGCTTTTTGATAAAAGTGTACAAGATATGATACAAGTAAAATGCTCAAACATTAAGTGCATTTTGTGATTGTTCCCACACAAGTTTGACATGTCATTAAGAGTGGCACAGTAGCAGTTCACTGTTTCACAATAATCTATGTCAGGAAACAAGTTGCTCACTGATTGAATCTACAGACACAACAAGCTGCTCTAGCCGTGTGTTTACAGGCTGACTGACAGATGCATTCCATCACTCTCATTCCTCCATGATGGACCCACGGCGAGTGAAGACAGACATATCACTGTGTGTGGGATCATTACATGTTTAAAGAAGCTTCTTTTTACTCCTGGTGAGTTTCCACACCTCTCTGTCTCCCACCCTCCTCCCCCTCCTCATACCCTGTGTGTGTTGTGTTGTTGTCGGCTGAACTCAGATCCTCCCCTGTGTGTTCTGTGGAGGGTGGGAGCCGGCCTCACCTTCTCCTCTCAGGTTTCAAGCAGGGAGACGACCGCAGAGGAACGTGCCAGCCGGTAACACTGGGCATCACCTTTCCACAACACACACACACACACACACACACACACACACACACACACACACACACACACACACACACACACACACACACACACACACACATACACACACACACACACACACACACACACACACACACACACACACTCTCACACACACACACACACACACACACACACACACACACACACACACACACACACACGCACCTGATATGCCCACACAGCAGCCTAATATGTCCTAAAGGTCAACAGGTCAGAATGTGAACCTGAACTTGAGACAGGACCCGTTTGTCACTCTGCAGACAGAAAGTAATAATAATAATATTGATTATTGATTGATTAGATTGAAATGATTATTATTCAGTAAGCAACTGTTGAAATGAAGCATCAGATTTGAAATATAGTCAGTGTAAATTGATGGGTTGTGAGATTTGAATAAAGAACAACACTAGAAGTGAGTGTCAGTTGAAGTTAAATAAGTTCAAATGTAAATGATGATACGAATAAATGTTTGAAAGAGGTGTCTGAATTCCTTTGTTAGTCCCGCCGCGGGAACATTTACACACTACAGCAGACACACAGCTAACACACATTTCACATAATAAAGACAAATAAGTGCTCATCCATGGCTACAACACGAGTAGCTGTTAAGATCGTGGAAAAGGAAGGACCCAAATGCAGACTCCAAAAAGAGGTAAAAGGTCTAGAAACAAAAAACGAGCTTTATTTACAAAGCATGGCATGGATAACATAGGTAGCACAAGGAATATACATCACCCAAATAACGACCAGCAAGGAGGGAGACAGGAAAACAATGAGCCGACAAGGCACACAGGGGAAGACTAAATACAGACAATATATACACAAGAAACAGCTGGGTAAGGGAGGCAGAGACACAAGGGCAACACATGGGCCCTTTCTCATTTCTCTAACTCCCCTCCTCGACTCCTATCCTCAAGACTTAGTCCCGCCCACAGGAGATGCGAGCGGAGGAGCCGAGGAGAGGAGCCGAGGAGAGAGGAGGGGAAGCAGCAGGCGGTTTGAGAAATGAGAACTCCTCTCTTCTGAGCGGTCATTTAAAATTGTGAAGCACTAAATGGTTTTAGAAACATATGGACTCTTTGTTTGTAGATATCTACTAAACTAAAGCAAAGAGAGCAGGCCTGTTCTACTGAGTGATATATATTCTACACACTGCTCTGCTTTCTGCACGGACCTCACAGCTGTTCTCTCTGGAAACATCGCGTCGCGATGAAAGCAGTTAATACAATAATATCCAGGGGATGCATGCAGAGCTGTGATTGGCTGAGATAAGTCCGGCCGGTCGTCACGCCTCTTTGAAACATCTCTGTTCCCGGAAATGCATCCGCGAAGGAGCCGTGGAGGACCGTGGAGGAACCATCAGTGTCTCCTCGGTTAGAGCTCCTCCAGAGAGCCTCCTCGACGCTCGGTCCTCGGTCCTCGAAGTGCATTTAGAGAAATGAGATGTCCTTCAACATGGCGCGCTGAAATTCATTTCCGGGTCACTACCGGAGGACCGAGGAGTCGAGGAGGGGGATTTGATGAAATGAGAAAGGGCCAATGAGACAAGAAGACACAGGAGGAAAAACACAGGAAGGAAAACAAGAGACAGGGAGAACAGACAAAACTAAAACCGTGCTAACACCAAGATCGTGACAGAACCCCCCCTCAAGGGACGGATTCCAGATGTCCAAAAAAAACAAAGTCCAACAGTTCAAAAAGGATGGGTGGAGGGGGTCCGGAGGACGGGTCTGGATCGACAGCCCAGAGGCAAGGCAGAGTTTATGGAGGTGGTCTCGGGCGGACGGCCCGGGGGCAAGGCAGAGTTCATGGAGGTGGTCTCGGGCGGATGGCCCGGGAGCAAGGCAGAGGCAGAGAAGTGGCTAAGGCTGCGGCGGGCATAGTCAGGGAGCCAGGCACAAACCGGACCGGGTTCGTGGCCGACTGGACCACTGGCGGAATAGGAACCAGTGTTGTCCGGACAGGAACCCTGGACAGGACATGGGCTGGTGTCAGTGGGACCCCGGATGGAGCAAGGGCTGGTGTCGACGGGACCTCCGACATGACAGGATCGGGTGTTGGCAGGAAATCCGGTGGAACCCCCAACAACTCTGGACATGGAGTTGGCAGGACCCTCAGCGGAACCATCAACGACACAGGACATGGAGTTGGCAGGACCCTCAGCGGAACCACCAACGACACAGGACATGGAGTTGGCAGGACCTCCGACGAAACAGGTATCGGCTGGACTCCCAACGGCACAGGACATGGAGTTGGCATGACCCCCGACGAAACAGGTGTTGGCTGGACCCCCAACAACACAGGACATGGAGTTGGGATTAGAGAAGGGGCACGAGAAGGGACTTGAAAAGTGACTCGAGAGGGAACTTGAGAAGGGACTTGAGAGGGGACTTGAGAGGGAACTCGAGAGGAGACTTGAGAGGGAACTTGAGAGGGAACTCGAGAGGAGACTTGAAAATGGACTTGAGAGAGGACTTGAGAGGGGACTCGAGAGGGGACTTGAGAGGGGACTTAAGTTGGTCGGTACGCCGACAGGACACAGGGGGTTGGCGTCGGCCGGAGAGCCAACCTGAGACGAGGAGCTGGATTCGGCCGGGTGGAAAGTTAGGACAATTCTAAGGGCCCGTGACTGACAGGGGCCCCAAACATTTTTAGAACATTAAGAAAAAATGTTTAAGTAACCTTTCATCAATCATCAATAATTAACATTAATATAACATCATATTGATGATGTACTCACTAAACTTACGATTCGTTTAACTTATTTTCTTCCAAAAGTTAATTATCCAAAGCATCAAACACGCCCCTCTATTTACATGTAATGGTTTGGTCCTGCCTTCAAATGCTGTGCTGCACCAGCCCTTTCTAGCAGAGTGAGAGCATGTGAGCAGGGATGCCAGTTCTTACGTGTGTACGATGTCTCAACGACTAACAAAGTCAGGCTTTCAAGAAAGAAAAGAAAGGAGAGAAAGACAAGAAAGAGGGACAAAAGGGCGACAGTATGTCGCCCAGTTTTTCAAAAGAAAAGGTGGGTGTGGTCCATGAGTGGTGCAAATTAGTCTGTTAGCTAAGCCATAGTCCATTGTAAATAATAATTGTAATGTTTTGTTGACATTAAAGCTGGGGTAGGTAAGTTTGGGAAACCGGCTCAAGATACACTTTTTGTTATATTGCATGGAATGCTCTTAACATCACGATAGCAATGAATATCTTAAGTGCTTTGACACCTGCCTGTCAGCCTTCCATCTGTGCACAAACTTATCTCGTGCCCTGATTGTGCCAGGACCTACAGATCCATCTTTAGGCTCCGCAGCCCTGTCCCCCCTTAAGGCTTTGCAGTCTTGCCATGCTGTCCATTGAAAGCCAGTTGGCTAGAAAGCTGGACTTCAAGGACTTGATCAGTGACTTTGCCTGTAAGAAGGCTAGGCGCTGGGCTCTTGGTGAGTAAGGCTGAGCCAGGGCTTGTGATAACTGTTGAAGGGCAAGGCTATGGTAAAGATATTGGATCACTACACAGAAGATGCATGATGAGAAAAGGACTGAGAACCAACACACTCTCACTCCCTAAGCGTCCAATAGCGACGTTTGGTCAGTGTCCGTGGCGTCTAGTTGTGACGCTCCTAGGCTCCTTCAGCGTCATAAAGGGACGCAAATAGCTTTCAACTGATTGCAATGTATTCTCATCTGCGTCGGGATTTGACGCTCATGGAAGCACGGCATTCGTTTATGTCGGCTGCCCTTAAAGGTAATGTGAGCGTCCATTCCCAGGAGTAAAGGATGGCAGAAGACACTACACTACCCAGAATCCCCAGCTCTCGTTTGGACTACACCATGTGCTCTTGACAAACCCTGTGATAGTCCTCAAGCTCTGTGATTGGAGAGTGTGCTCCGAGGGTTAAGCCGATTCTCGAACAGCACTTGAAATGGGATGGAACCACGGCAGACTGTCCAAAGCTGGATTTGAACGGGTCCACCGCGTCCCCCCTCCCCCACCCCATCCCCAGAACTACACATGCTGGCTATTCTGTTTCGCAACATGTTCTCTATGGCACGTCTCTACTGGGAATTGTAGTTTTAAAAGACGTTTTCGTATTTCCCATAATAAGAAGTTGCCAGTATTAAACTGTGTACATCCCTGGAGGTTTAGGGGACAGGAAACACTCACATTTAAAACATATAATTAATAAATGGGTGAAAATTGCTTGTGCCCATTATGGGCAGTATTAATATATATACCCACATGCCACCTAATGTCAGAAGAGCTTTATTTAACAGCTGGTCTTATGTGTGTGACCCCTGTGATAACATTACATTACATTAATTGATAAGCCCGAAACATGCACTTGTCAAGGTTCAGAGGCACATTTTGCAAATATGGCAGTAGCCATCGATCAGCTTAAGATAAGATATACTTTATTGATCCCAAGTTGGAACATTTGCATTACATCAGCATGTGTAACAGTTAAATATGCAGTTGTGTTTATTTGAAAATCATTTAGTATAATCACACAAATTCTGTGTTTTATATTCAACAATTCTGTGTTCTTTATTTATTGATTGTTCAATACCTGACAAGGCCGGAGATGAAATATCTGCATACATCTTATAAGAGTATAATATCAGTTAAAATAAGTGCTTCAACATAGTTAACATTGCTGGAGGTATGCACACATATTGATAGATGTCTTGTAATGCACTATTGAGGAACCTGCGACCCAAGTTTTTCATTCAGTGCAGAACTATACCACAGTTGTGTAGGCCTAATAATGAATATACTTTATAGGGATCGTATTAATATCTAATAATTAAAATCATTAAATTCAATAACATGCTTTAACCACCAGGTGTCCCTTTATATCAGCTGTGCACCTTTATGGTGTAAATTCAGCCTATCTACCATTTGGATAAAATATAAAAGTCAGCCGAATTAGTGTTGATACTGCAAGGAGACGTATTGTGTGAAAAGAAATGTAAGATGTTGTTTAATGGCTGATATATTTATGATCCACGTCACGTTTTCAGTTCCTCATGTTTGTCTTCTCATCAGGGCTCTATAAATACAGAACTACGGCAGATATGTAATATGTAATGCAGCCGAACCGTGTATTACAATGCCGTTATGTGATGACTTTCAAAGGGAAAAGCAAGCACACTCGGAATAAGGTATTATAAATGTTTTCGGTCTGTTTCCGATATTTGTTAATGACGATGTGCTCTGAGATGTGAGACTGGAATTGCACAGGGGAAAATAACGTAGGCTATCTTTAGATACGGATTTTGTTAAACTAATATGTTTGCGCTGTGGACCAACACTATACATTGACGGGGAAGGGGGTAGCAATAAAGATAACACAATTAAACAGTTACACAACATAACAGAAATAATATCGATAGCAGCGTCCCTAGCAACCACCTTGGTAACAATGAAAATGTCGCGATTTCCTGAAGTAATCTTCGTAATAACTAGCAAACTAAAGATCATGTACATCCACTGCACACATAATCTGAAATAACAACTCATATTTCTCGCATCAAATGACATCAAAACGCATTTTAATGGCCAAACTAACTTTAAAATAGGCATTTTCTACCGAGAATAAAACGAATTTTGGCCATGTTTTCTTTTTCTGCAGGGAGAAATTTGAAGATCATGTGACATAGACATTCGGAATGAATGGTGAAAAAAACAGGGTTTGTCAAACAGAGCACATGGTGTAGGCCAAAGGATAGCTGGGGATTCTGGGTAGTGTAGTGTCTTCTGCCATCCTTTACTCAGAAAACATATTTGTTTCTCCGAATCGAAGGGGAAAAATACAAAAGCATTGCACACAATTTAAACCAATCAATGTTGTGTAATTAACAAGGATAATCTGGTGTTTTTTAGTCGATGAGTAGTGCAGATATCACTGTAAAATCAATCGACAGTAAGAGGAATACTTACTTCCGGGTGTACAATTCTCCGTTATCCAATGGGAATGGACGCTCACATTGCCTTTAAGGGCAACCGGCATAAACGAATGCCGTGTTTCCATGAGCGTCAAATCCCGACGCAGATGGGAATACATTGCAATCAGTTGAAAGCTATTTGCGTCCCTTTATGACGCTGAAAGGAGCCTAGGAGCGTCACAATTGGACGCCACGGACACTGACCAAACGTCGCTATTGAACGCTTAGGGAGTGAGTGTGTTGTGAGAACAGGTAATAGGCTCTGATTTAGCACCAACATCTTTTCATTTCCATTTCTGTTTTGTTGTCCAGTTACACTTTAATACCTGCTTATTTTGTAGTTGGTATGTATATTTAATAAAAAAAACTGCTGCTTATGTTATTTTTTTGGTTATAGCATTTTATAAATGATAATATTGGGGTAATGTTCACTTTATTTTAATTTAAGAGGTCATGTATATTTAAAGGGGACCTATCATGCAAAATGCACCTTTGTACGTCTTTTATACATGAATATGTGTCCCTGGTGTTCCAGGGAACTCACCAAGTGTCAGAAAACACAACCCTCTCTATTTTCCTCCTTCGCCAAATCTCTAAAAAAGGGGCTGCAACGGATCTGGAAAAAACGGATCCAGATGTCAACACTTTTCTACGTCACAGAGAAGTCCTCGGCTTATTGGTCAACTCTCCACCTATCAGGGGAATGAGCCACAGCCACGTGCATTGCCAAACCTCTCATTCACATATAGGCTATCGGCAGGCTAAATCAACCCACATCTGTGTTTTTGCCTGCTCTTGCCAGGATGTCTAAGCCAGTTAAACGTTGTGCTGTTGTTGGCTGCAAGACTCGGGACAGGGGACTGCATGTAATGCCATCAGTGGAAAAAGAAATTAATCTGTGGCTAGACTTCATTTACAAGGGACATTTTCCAGAAGACCACGGCAGATTTCTGTTTGTGTGTTCCAAACATTTTACGACGGACATGTTTATGAACTTGTCTTAAGTCCAACACGGATATGCCTCCAAAGTAATGCTAAACCCGGGATCAATACCAACCATCCGGGACCAGGCCAGTGAGGACACATCCAATTTTGAAGCTGTACGTTTTTATTTAGCGGTGTTTTTCCTGATAAAGCTATCTCTAGCTTGTAGCATGTAGCTTCGCCGTATCAATGTCGCCTCAAACCCAAATAGTAATCGGTTCGGTGTTTATATATTTTTGTAGCATTTTATTGTGTACGCTCTGCAGTCTTTGCTTTGTCTTTTATTTGAATTATCAGGCATTTGCTAACATGTTCAGACATACTGCCGTAATGGCGATCTGTGTGAAGGCTGTAAAGCCACGCCCTAGGTGATAACACAAGTATTTATTCTCCTATTTATTCGTATTTTGTATCCTCTAAAATCATATTGAGTAAGTTATAATAACAAACGTAATCTTCTGCAGGCAAGTGCCGTTTTTTCCAGCGTTATATGTAAAAGCTTTTGTGATTGTAGTCTGTAAAACGATCAGATATCATCGATCTGTAAGCTAAGCTACGCTACGCTACGCTACGCTACGCTAATGAGACATGCCGGTTTTTGCAGCGTTATATGTAAAAGCTTTTGTGTGTTTACTTGTTTGCGCACATGAATATAAATGGGGGTGTGTTAGGATACAACACTGTGTATGTATGCGAGGGGGGACGCACACCACGAGTAAAACTGAGCTAAAGCCCCGTTGGTCTGTTGTTGTTGACAAGGCCTTACCTCTAGCAACAGGCTAATTAGTGGCTAGCACTCATTACAGTCAGTCTACTGAGCTCAGTCCCTCTCCAACACATCATCTGTATTGAGTCAGAAACACAGCATGCACGTTACGGTTGAAAACTAACTCAGATTGGAAAAGGCTAAGCAAAGAGCTTTGCTAAATAGAGAGTTTTAGCCCCATCTTTTGGGATTTCAGACTATATTTATCCAAATAGTATTTTCTCATCCTGAATACTAAGTTGAGATGATTTTGTTCTAACTATGTGTTCTTCTTTACAGGCCAGCACCTCACATACATACTAATTAGTGACAATTTGTACATCCTTTGCTATTATTTACATTTGTTTGTATCATGGCGGAAATGAAAGACTGTACCTGGCAGCCCTGCACTACAATGAAAACGCTGCGCGTGCACAAGCCACTACATCCACTGGAAACCCTCTGTATAAACTGCAGTTCCCAAAGGCCAGGAAGGGAGAATGCAGAGCAAAACCAGTAAAGACTGACCTCACATTCCGTAAGTGTTTAAAATATTTATTATACAACTATTTACAAATATAAAATAAAAAAATTAGAAAGAAGTTTCTGTTTTTTACATGCATATACTAATCTAAACCACATTTTTTGTTGTGCTTTTTTTACCATTTCACAGCCCTACGTGGCCAACTTGATGGACCTCATCTTCGACCAAGTCTTTGTGGACCCTGCACCATTATGAGCGACCTGACAGGGAGGAGGTCATCGCCGGGTATGCTACACGGTTCAATTTGGCTGCTGTCTGAACCCAACATCGACATTTCACGGATCAGGAAACTCCATGCGTATCCTGAGGACAACGCAGGCCGGAATCACCACTCTGATCCTGCGTCCAAGGAAGCCCCAGCACCAGCTCACAAAGCTTCTGTAAAAATATTTAGTGTCATTTAACAAAATACAAGTAGGCTACATTTAGTTTTTTTTTATGGGTTTTTTTAACCGTTGATTTTGACAATAAAGTTCCGAGTTAATATCAAAATGTGTCGTGATTATTCATGTTTGGATGGGTAAAGAATATTCTGATTTCAAAAGCATAAGGTTGTGTGTGTATAGTACTATAGTACTTATAGTACAATGACAGAATGAAAGATTGTACAATGACAGAATGAAAGATTGCATAAAGCCATATACACCAGTATTTATTTCCATGAACAATATTATTATTCGTTTTACAATTTCAGTCAAAACAAACAAACCACTCACTGCTCCATTTGCCTCAACTGTAGTCCACCATGTTCAGCTCTGTAAATATGCAACGCATTCTGCAGGGAGAACACATTTAGGCACACAGGCTCCAATCCAGGATGGTCCACCATACAGGTTACTGCATCCGTCTTGACACATTGTGATAAACATATATTGAATGACATGTGAAAAATGTATTTAAACAGACAACTTAGTAAAGCTATCAAAAATGTTACCTGTGGTATCTCCATGCAGCTTGGAATAGAGCGAAAATGAGCGAAACGAGGCATGTCTAAAAAATGATCTGTTTGGTATTTTGAAAAATAAAATGTATAAATATACCTTATATAGGTATGGTCATACACTATATCATTTAAATATAGCATGATAGGTCTCCTTTAAGTTATATTTATTTTGATTTATGAATGTTCCATTCAAAAATGTTATTAAAAAGGCATATACACCATAAAAGATGACTATTGAGGTCTATTGTCAGGAATGTTAGTGTTATATCAAATAGTGAATTCTACTGCAGTAGAATGTTGCAGTAGAATGTTGCACGTCTGCACAGTGTTATATGTTCACCGCTCAGTGTCAGTAAATATTGTGCGGTTAGTATTAGACTAACTAAAACTGTGACAAAACACCAATATCGTGACAGTAGCATACATAAATGATTATGGTTATGGAGTCAATATCACTAAAATGTAACTTTGGTGTCCCAGTCATCATGAAAATGTAGCAGAATGATGAAACTCTGAGGTCTTATGGCCAAACATTTACACACAATGATAAGTCTCTTGAAATGTGTTTAATACCTTATTTTGATATTTTTTTTGTTTTGTGATTTTGTCATGTCTGCACTGCTCTGCTAACTACAGTGTGTGTAATAAGTGATTAAATTATACTACATTTTTTAAATAATATGTTTTTATGGTCCACAACGAGTTATTTGATAAAACGAGTCATTTTAATCATGTATATTCTATTTTCATAAATCATATTGAAAATGTTGCATGTGTCCCTGACATTGCTCTCCACTCTGTCATTATGAGGTAACTGCCCCTATAAAAAAAACATCTGATGTTTTCAGTGTCATTACTACCACCACTTTGTCTTTCCTCAATGGAGGCTGAGACATTGGCTAGTTGCAGAGTAAGTTTTTAAACCTATATTTCGTAATTGCAATCATATTGGCCTCATATTGGTCTTGGCCATGTGTTGCACTGGAACACACCGCAAAGACTTCAGCCGAGCACGTACGAACTGTGCATGCGTGAGTGGCAATAACTCTCCTTACCAGCAGGCAGCGGTAGTGTGTATTCGTCATTCAAAAGAGGCAACAACCGGAAGACAGAGAAGAAGAACGGACTGCATGATCTAAACCAGGGCTCTCCAACACGTCGATCGCGAGCTACCGGTTGCTCGCGGGCAGCTTTTCAGTAGCTCGCTGCTCGATTATCGATTATAGCGTAGTAAGGTTGCTTCTTGATTTTTCGGCCGCGGCTGGACAATAACGTTTTTTTATTTTAGAATTTTTTCTGTCACACAAATATTAAATTGGTCCGTGACGCAGAGATCAAGGAACAGACAGCGGCACAGCGACAACACACACGAAGCAGTCTGCTTTCTCCAGCAGCACCAGTCAGAACCAACGACAGAATGACCCGCTCTGAATCAGGCCGCGTCGCTGCGGCTCAGAGACACAGGGAGAGATTTGTGTTTTTGAAAAACACTCGTTATCGTCATGTCAGGTTTTTGGTGGATTTAATTAAGTCTTGGATTGCAGAGTATGAATGTCCTCTTGCTATTTTCAGTTGATAAATACGTGTGTAAAGTTTGTGAAGGCAGGAGGAAAGCTTCCGCGATCACTGTCTCCTCTCAGTTCCTCCAAGCCCCGCCTCTTCCTGAAAATAATGAGTGACAGGCTGACAGTGACCCGATAGAAACTTTATTATTCACTTAATCACTGAGATATAATGAAGCTAACTTAGTCTCATGCATTCATGGGATTAATGTAACAGTAAGACAGAGAATGTGAGTGTGCACCCACATGCACTATTTTTGTTTTTATAATCCTGTTGTCTACTGTGTTCAGACTCAAGTCCTGTGTGTGATGCCACATTCAGGACATTCAGTGTCCTTTCTTTAACAGATGACCGTGGCTAGAAGCTGCAGCTAGACTGCAGAAGCATTAGCTTTTTGTTTTTGAGGATGGAACAACTTCACACACGGAGGCTAGACCTATACAATTAATTTATTTTGGTTTATAATTTCATGTCAAGACGAAGAAGAAGATGAAAAAGATGGCTGAACTGTTCAGTGTCAATCCTGTGGAGATGGAGATGGAGGTTATACATCTCCAAAATCATGTTCAGTTTAAGTCTCAGCAAAACTCACAACATTTCTGGAGCCTTGTAGACCCAGAACACTCTAAGAACATCACCAAGCAGCACTGCAAATGTCTGCTTTATTTAGTTCTGTTCTACAGACCTTTGTGAAGCAGCTTTTTCTGGCATGAATGAAATCTAAATACAGAACAAGACTGACTGATGGACATTTAAATGACTCTATTAAAGTGAAGCTAAGTGGGTCCACTCCAGCATACACCTGTGTGGTGGACTCCATGCAGCGCCAGTCCTCTCACCGACTGTAAAGAAGAGTGAATGCACTTATTTGACCATAAGTGCACGATGCTTGTAAGGTGGTGATTAAGGACATTTATGTGAATGTTCAGTGACTTACTGGGCCATAATAATATGTGAGACATTTTCGTTTTCTTGGACCTTGATGTGAAGTTAAGATTTGTGATAAGCTTTAGGTATTGCAATTTCACACGTGTACAAAAGTATAGCTTATTTCAACGGATGAGGGCTATATGAATAAATGTAAGCGATGTGATGCAAGTAGCTCTTGGCCACTTTCATTTTTTCAAAGTAGCTCTCAGATGAAGAAAGGTTGGAGACCCCTGGTCTAAACAAACAACAAATAGCGTGTGCATTCCATTTTCACTCTCGTCCATCGAAAACATGTTTTGTGCGGTACTGGAGCTATCAGCCATTGGAGGGTTGCGTGTGGAAGACATTCTCAAGCAACCGTTTCGCTTCTCATGCACCAACGGTGCGGGACACACCAAATTTAGTTTGTGCGACAGGGCACGCTTCGTCGTCCGACTAACGAAAACGGCCGATTTCAGCCTGGTGTGTCAGGGTCTTTACATGTCCACTCTGTCATAGTGAAATGTAAATTAATATAAAAACCTTTCAGAAATTCGAAATATATTTGTTAAACAGAACACAGTCATCTTGCTAACTGAATCATATTGCTAACTGAAGGTCCACCATGTGCTCATTAGCCAAACATTTCCATGTGACATGGTACAAATACTTTTTCCATTAACTGAAATATATTGTTGAGAAAGGGACTAAATAGCTTTCTGAACATGTACATGTTATAGGCCAGGGGTGCCCATTACGTCGATCACGAAGGCATTGTGGGTAGATCATGAGGCATTGAAAAAAAAAGTGAAGAAAAAAGTGTCCTTACTATGGCATTTAAGTGTGTGTGTGTAAATGTGTGTGTTTGTGTATTTTTGCCTTTGTGTGTATTGTGTTTGTTTCTCGGGGAAAACACTCAGGAGAAACACCGGCTGTTGTTGTGCCTGCTGTGACGTTAAGTTACTCCGTTCTCTGCTTGTAATTATGCCGAAGCTTCAACGTTGTATTTATCATCTGAATTTGCCGAAACAAGTTTAATATTCTGAAATTCAAGACTTTGTTTATTTGAAATCAGATGAAAACAAACTGTGACGGACCCTGCCGTGTTATCTATGATTACTACGCCTTGTATTCATAATTTCAGCCGGAGGGAGGGGGAGCTGCGCTGAGGAAGAGCAGAGTGGCGAGTGAGAGCTGTCATCTTCCCTTTACAAGCTTCAAAAATGTATTTATCGTGTGATTTTGGAAATAAACGTTTCATATTCTGAAAGCCAAGACTTTGTTTATTTAAAATCAAACAAAACACCCGAACCCCGAAAAACTAGTTTTTTTACGCAAAACGACGTTTATTTTGAAATGAGCCGTTGCTACTTCCGACTGATTTCGATAGAGCGGGAAATTGTATTATAATAATACAATTCTACTAAAGAAGGGGTATAAAAATGAGTGGGGAAGCTGGACCAAGGAAGAAACAAAAAATGTTCAACTTCCATCTAGAATGGGAGGAGGACTATTTTTTCATAATGTCATATTCGAAGTGCGTTTGTTTGATCTGCAAATCTGCAATCGCTATTTCGAAGAAGGGAAATTTGGAGCGGCATTTTCGGACAGTTTACAGAACGTACGACACTGACTTCCCTCCAAAAAGCGAGCTGAGAAAGAGAAAGGTGAAGGAACTTAAATCACAGTTGTCCAGACAGCAAGCATTTTTCACAAAGTTGACTTCAAAATCAAAGGCAGCCACCGAAGCATCATTCAGGGTGAGTCACGCCATCATTGAGCACAAGAAGTCCTTCCAAGATGGAGAAATGATAAAAGAGGCATTCGTTGAAGCAGCTGACACGTTGTTTCGGGACTTTAAAAACAAATCGGAAATATTATCTTCAGTCAAAGCTCTCCAGCTATCAAGAAGTACAGTTATGCGGCGCTGTGAAGTCATAGCCGAGGATTTGACAAAGCAGCTTCAGAAGGACTGCGATTGTTTCTCACTGCAATTTGACGAGTCTACAGACGTAAGTGATACAGCTCAGTTGTGCATTTTGATTCGGATGGTATTTACAGATATGACTGCAAAAGAGGAGATGTGTCAATCACCACAGACAGTGCCCCCACAATGGTTGGCCGCTCGAATGGATTTATTGTCAAGTGCAGGGAGGACGATGCGTTCCCCGACTTCCTCAATTATCACTGCATAATACACCAACAAGCATTATGCACAAAAATGCTTAATATGAAAGAGATCATGGATGTGGCAATGAAGATCGCCTGTTCTATTCGAGCCAGATCTCTTCCTGGCCCCCCCACCACACACACTGCCTCGCCAGTCATGTATGCGTAGTAGTTCATCTGATATTTAACAACAAATACACAGCCAGCGAGTCGCTTGATTTGAGCTTCCAACGCTCATACTGCAGCCCCTCCCTCTCCCACTGTTACCATGGTAACACTCTGATACTCGGCGCACCACTCTCTGAGATTCGCACAGACCAACCCTGTCTCCTAAAAATTACGTTCCCACAGAACTAAACTGCATTCTCAATTACGTTTAGCAAGAAACGTATTTTCTTCTACGTTACGTTCGTTATGAACGTATCTCAAATACGTTTATTTTCTACATATCTTCTAGAAGCATATTTTCTCCCACGTTATGTTTCTTATGAACGTTTATTTTCTACATATCTTTGCCATTTATTGTCTGGCTTATAATAATGATAATAGTCATTTATAAATATCATTTTAGAGCACACCTTTGAAATCGAGAATCGGGCTCGATATATGGTTAAATTAAAATCAGTAGGCGAGGCTGTAATTTCGCCAGCTGTTACTCTCATGAGCGAGGCAGAACATAATAGTTTTTAACATGCCAAAAAGCTGCTGTGTCGTTTATTGCACCTCAAACATTAAAACAAATCCAGAGTTACGTGTTTCTGTACTTCCTCTAAGAAGAAAGGACAGTAACAGAAGATCTCTGTCATTTGAACAGGCTTGATCGCCGTTCAAATGACAGCATTGGTCTCAAAATACTGAAATCTGTATTTTTGAAAATCTTTTTTTCCTTATTTACTCAACAATAACACACAATTATCCTTGTTTTTATTTATTCGTTTAATTCTATAATCTTGGGCTTTTTAGCCGTAAATAAAGTCACCGGAAACAGACGTAGGCCTATAAGGGACATTTTTGAGGATACACACAAACCACAGATTACCCAAGATCTTCAGCTTGAAGCTCGTTGATTGGATGTTTAGCCGCAATGCATGTTGGGATATGATGTTAATGCGATATGATATCCGTATAATAATAATACTTTATTCCGAGTGTTCTTGCTTTTCTCTTTGGAAGTCATCACATAACGGCATTGTAATACACGGTTCGGCTGCATTAAATATTACACATCTGCCGTAGTTCTTTATTTAGAGAGCCCTGATGAGAAGACTTTTGGAAAAACAGGAGAACTGCCGCCAAAACTGAATATGTGACGTGGATCATAAATATATCAACAATTAAACAACACCTTGCATTTCTTTTCACAAAATACGTCTCCTTGCAGTATCAATACTAATTCGGCTGACTTTTATATTTGATCCAATTGGTAGATTGGTTACATTTACAACATAACGGTGCACAACTGATAGAAAAGGACTGATTTTCTTTGAATATAAGAATGTAAATACTGAGTTGAGAGAATAGTCAGGGAATTTGGGTGATGGGAGACACATCTATGGAATCACAATTTAAATAGCTTACCATTAAATGACGGATATGCCTTTCTGTCTGTGATGTTTTACAAATCAGATATTAATGTGTAGAAGTAAAGCATGATAAATAGTATAGCAATATCCTGTACAATTATGTAAAAACATGAATAAAACTACATATCTTCAGATGTTATACATACATAAGTGTCCTAATACAAAGTTATTATTAGTATGCTGTGTGTACCTTGTGTGCACCGCCTAGTGGTTAAAGCACATTATTGAATTATTTTTGTTGAATAATGTTATTTTTGTTGAATAATGTTATTTGATGAAAACAATATTAAGAGTACATACTTTCATAGGGGGAAAGTAGAAGGTCTGTGATAGAAATATAGAATATAAAAAATCAAGAAGATACTGTAAGTGATCTCTACAATAAAACAGTTTAGTGCAGGATGTACAAATATATTAATAGGAGGATGTGCAAAACATACACACTAATTAACCTCTATTTAAACATTAAATAATACTTTAGGTTAAGGTCTTCTTTCAAATAAGAAAAACACTTTGGGGGTATCTATCTACAGATAAATATTAAGCCTGACAAAGTACTTAACGTCTAATGTATTGCTTTCCTGCAATGTTAACTATGTTGAAGCACTTATTTTAACTGATATTATACACATTAATTATACTCTTATGTATGTAGATAGTATAAGAAATGTGCAGAATTTGACAGTTTAATGGTGGAGGTACACACATATTGATAGATGTCTTGTAATTAACTATTAGTAGAGAATAATGAGTAATTAATATACTTTATAGAGATCTGCAGATAAATGTTTAGTCTTCTCAAGCACCAACTATCAAATATCTCTCCTGATTTTTGGCACTTGACAATCAGCTTTCCCTGAATTTTACTCAGGTGTAACTAAAGTCTGCTTTAAAGGTTGTTTATATTTCACATCATTAATCAGAATCTGCAGAGTTACTAAAGTAAATGTAGTGGAGTAAAAATACCAGGTTAACCTCTGATTTGTAGTGGAGTAGAATTACAAAGTAGCAATGAGCTGTCGTGTGGGTATATATTAATGCTGCCCATTATGGATACAAGCGATTTTCACCCATGTAGTAATTACATGTTTTAAATGTGTACACACCAATGTGTTTCCTATCGCCTAAACCTCCAGGGCTGTACACAGTTTAATACTGTCAACTTCTACTTTTTGGAAAAACGAAAACGTCTTTTAAAACTACAATTCCCAGTAGAGACATGCCATAGAGAACATGTTGCGAAACACAATAGCCAGCATGTGTAGTTCTGGGGGGGCTTTCAAGTCCAGTTTTGAATAGTCTGCCGTGGTTTCGTTCTATTTCAAAGAGCTTGACGCTCGGCGTAACCTTGGCGCACTGCCACTCCAACATCCAATCACAGAGCTTGAAGATTAATCATGGGGTTTGTCAACGGGACTGTAGTCCCAAACGATAGCTGGGGATTATGGGTAGTGTAGTGTCTTCGGCCATCCTAAACTGAAATGTTTTTCGGATATTCGCATTAACAACACCACATTTGGCGTCACAGAGATCTTCTGTTACTGTCCTTTCTTCTTAGAGGAAGTACAGAAACACTTAACTGGATTTGTTTTAATGTTTGAGGTGCAATAAACGACACAGCAGCTTTTTGGCATGTTAAAAACTATTATTTTCTGCCTCGCTCATGAGAGTAACAGCAAAATTACAGCCTCGCCTACTGATTTCAAATGTATGCTCTAAAATGATATTTATAAATGACTATTATCATTATTATAAGCAAGACAATAAATAGCAAAGATATGTAGAAAATAAACGTATTTAAGATACGTTCATAACAAACGTAACGTGGGAGAAAATACGTTTCTTGCTTAACGTAATTGAGAATGCAGTTTAGTTCTGTGGGAACATAATATTTAGGAGAGAGGGTTGCACAGACAGCAGCAGGTCGCAGCAAAACGTTTCTTTCTACTGACTGGACTGGAGTTGACAAAAATCCACCAGACTTCGCGGGTATGTTATAAGCAGAATATTGTTCAGTGAGGAGAGAAAGGCTGCAGCTTCCTCTCGCAGTGGTCGGCGGAGTAGAAGAGAGCCCATAAGCATTCGTCCTTCCCGCTTGCTGGCTGTTTGCTCCTCCTCTCTGGGAGCTGTAGTGAGGCAGGAGACTTCCCTCTCGTTCTCCTGTGTCCGATATCGCGTTAAACAGAGGATTTCGACATTTTACATTCATTGCTTACTTCCACATGCCTTTTCTCCTCCTTATCTCCTTCATAACTTTATATGTAACATATGTTAACAATAGACACTTTAATGATACTAATGGACGGTAGTCCCGGATGTTGTCATGAAGGATTTTCAGAATAAAAGCTTGGTATTGAGAACTTCTGTTTTTTTCCAGAATAAAATAGCATTTAAACTGACGGTATGTTTAAGGTACATTATGCCATAAAACATTGATTTTAATTTCTAACAGTCCCTCCTTACACACCTACAAGGTGTGTATAATACTGAAATCAATGAGTTCTTCATCTGAACTTTGCATAGTGCATAACTCATATCAAAAACATACAATCAAAATGGAATGGTTCAATAGCCTCAACTTTACGAAAATACAAAAAATACTTTGACTGTGTTCAAATCTAAACGTTTTCCTTTGTGCATAACTTCTAGTGTTAACATTCAATATCATTCTTCAAAATAGCAGCAATGGCTTGGTATCAGAACATTTCTTCCTCCCTCCTTTCACAGAAACCTTTCCCATACCACGCTCAGTGTAAAGGCACTTGTTTTTACAAAGTGAAAATACACTAACCATTTTAGAATAGCAATGATTTATAAAACATTAAATCTACCATATTAGAATAGTATACAATAATAAAGAATACAATAAACTATCTTGGAATAGTGTAAAGTAAATTGAAAAATAAAAATAAACTATCTTGGCATTTTAGTTTGCTCACTTCTTCACATGATTTCATCATTTAAAGAATACAATTGGCTGGACATTCATTGAACAGTCTCATCTCTGAACATCCATATCATTTAAACAAACTCATCATTTTCATCAACATCTGTATATGGGGGTGGGTCGTCTTGTTCTGCTAGCATTTGTAACTGTCTCCTCATGAGAAATGTACCCTCCCTCCTTTCATACCACTTAAGGTATGAAAGTAATATGTTCTCTAGAAGAGGCCGTCGTGATCAATCGGTACGTTAGGACATGCAATGCAACATCTAGCCCTCCCCTGGGCCCTCTATGCTATCCTTGTACCCTGGAGCCTAAACTCCCCCTGGGACTGGTCTCTTAGCCCTACTGGCTTTGGGGTGTTTCGCCATGTTGATTAACTACATAAAAAACATCACTGGCTGTGCTAGTGCACAGGTCCCAGCCCAATCCTGTGACAAGACTGAGTACAAACACCTACTCTGGGATACGGCATTCTAGACAGTCAGAAGATTTTGGTCAGTTACAACAGTTGTAGAATTTCATCACTTAAAAGTTCCTACTTGGTGGCTTTGGGCGGTCTGTTCTAATGCAGTGATAGAGTCCCTGAAATGGTGTGAAAACCGGTGGAATATCACTCATATCAACTCATTATACTAATGTATCTTCAATTCTGGTCTATTCAAAGAACAATGTAACCCCTTTAATAGTGTGTGGAACCTTGGGTGCCGAGCATGTGATAATTACTCCCTCCTTTAATAAGGATTTTTAAAAACAGAAGTGATTTGAGGTGGCGGCGCTTGTCTTTTAAAACTCATAATCTGGTGCCGTGTGCTCTCTCTGAAGCTGCAAGTAAGATTTAAAACATCTGCAGGGTGGGTCGAGTGACCATCTCTCCCTGAACAATATTTGTTGTCAAAAATATGCACCATTACAATGAGTCCCATTACAAGGCCCCGCATGTATTATTCCCAATTATATTAGTTTTTCCAAATTAAAATGTGCAATCTCTCTTTGCCCAGTTTCTTTTTAAAACTCTACATCTTGGACCACAAACAAATGTTTTTTCCACCTTAACAGTTCTCTTGTGTAACCATGCTACAATGGAGACATCAATACTCTAGATTGGAATACCTTCTTTGGCTTGGTACTAGCTCTACCTTTATCATTTCCCATTCAAATAAAGATTTGTCTGCTTTTATAGTGGTTACTAAAACTATCCCTTTGAACTGTAGATTTATTTTGTAACAAATTAAATCTTCCCCAAATGTGCACATTAATTGGAATCTCTTAAAGAATAATTTGTTTATATGATGAAAAGATTGAATAATATGTTCTACCTCAGTGTGTTTTTAGGATTATTTAATCGTTTCCTCTTTCTTACTTTATAAATTTACCAATTGATTAATTCATGGCTAATAAATCTTTTTCTTTACGTATTTCTCGTTGGTGAATAAATGTGTTTATGTGTAAACTCACTCACTCCCGTTTTCCTTCTCTGGTTGTCAAGCCACGACCCCCTCACGTTCTGCTGGACCAAGCCAACTCCTCCGTCCTGTCTTCTCCTCAGTCCACCTTCTCCTCAGTCCATCCGCCCTTGGATCCTTCCGCTGTAACTCTTTTCAGTGGCCCAACTGCTTTGCATTTCATCTCCTCCTCTACAGTCTCTTTGCTGTTGCATGGAGGGCGTATTCCGCTCTCATATCCCACCCTCTGCCCTTGTGCCAAATCTCGTGGCTCAGCTTGGAACTTCATGTCCTGTGGGGGACCGATGAGAGCATGCCTCTTTATGTCACCTGGTTTTGGTTCTGGATGCCTCAGGTGGAGATGGTTCTGGATGCAGTCTTGGAGTTGTTGGTTCAGCTCTGGTTCTCTGTCTGTTTGGAGGAGGAGGAGGAGGAGGAGGAGGAGTCTTCCGTGGTGAGGTCTTTTGTCTGCTTGGAAGATGGGGTCGTAGCGTTCTGACAGGCAGAGAGAGAGAGAGATCTTGGGACGCATTACCTATAGTTAATTCTAACACACTGAGGTAAAATAAATCCAACCCTTTCCACTCTATTTTCCTAATCTTACAATCTGTTCTAGTGTTAAATGTCATCTAAACACAATTCATGTCTACTAATGGTTTTACCGTATCCCTAAACATTGCTTTCACCCACTGCAATATGTTTACTCCAAATAACTCTTTCAGGAAACCATTTTCTTCTATAAATTGAAATACCTACATGTTTCAAGCACCACATATTTCCTCCATCATTTCAAATATCACTGTTATTTAGAACATTAGTAACTTGTGACTGGACATATTATATCTGCAATGTCGCCACAAACTGCTGGGGAATTTTGTTCATAGAGTTTGTACGTACAAAGCTGTACTTGTGGGTTAGTAGCCTGTTTCTACTGTAATCATTTTCAATAATTGTGCTCAGGTCACCGGTCGGTTGTCCATAAACTTAACGGGGTGTTTCTGGTACAGACTAAAACATGGATCCAGTGTATTTGGAGATCCCCCTAATCTGTAAATCCCCATCACTTACATATCCCGATCACTTAAACCCATCTCATCATTTGATACAAGAACTGCATATATCATCTTGATTGTAACTGCCTCACCTTTGGGACCGAGTATTTCTAACTCCTCCTCTTGTTGCTCAGCTGATCTTTTGGCTCTGGAGATAAGTGAAACTCTCTGAAACACAGCTGGAGTTGTGTTAGTGATGTGGGCATTCTCTATGAGTGAACTAATGGATCCATATCTTACTTGATATTGTACTCCCCATCCAACCAAAAAGGTGCCAAGTGTAATGAGCACAATCAACAATGCTATTCTGACTCTTATCCCTAGGGGACCCCACAATTGGTTTGGCTTTGTTCTTGACATAATCTCTATTTTCTCCATGGTTGTGTCAGTTACAGAATTTAAATAATGAGTACTATTATAACTTTAGTGTACAATCTAAAAATATATAGACAATTCGTCTTTTGAGCTGTTTCTATCTTTATCTTATTTCAATGTATTGTTTTGTTCCAGCTCTGCCAAATCAGTCCTAACTGATGCCAGCGAAGGGTGAGGTGTGTGAGGTGGTGTCAATTTGCTCCTTTTTCTTTACCTTTAAACCGACTTTAAACAACTTCTCACGGTTCCGACCACCGGGGATCAGCCCACTGTCTTTTGTGAACTTTCACCCTCACCCTATCACCTGGAGTCTCTTCTGGTGTCTCGTCTGGTATCTCTGTAGCTGTGTAGACAAAACTTGGATAATATTACTCAGAGTTCTGACATATTCATTACTTCTATTCGTCTAATATCTAAAACTGGACCACTCCCTCCTTGGAGAAGGCCCAAGCTTCAGCATACCTTTTGTTGTTATGAGACCTATTGTTAACAACATGTTATTATTTATGAACTACAACGTCACTGAAATCAATATATCTGTATAATCATGACACTCCCTCCTTTGAGTATAAAATGCTCAATTAATATTTCAATGATTACCCTATTATGAACAGGACATGCAAAACCCATAACGTTGCATTAAATAAATATAACTTCTCCGGGTAGCCATAAGGCGTACAAAAATATTGTATGATGTATGGCTTTCTGATGGTATAAATGTATATTCACTAAAAATCTACCATTAGCACAACAAATAGTTTACTTGTTCCAATAATGGCTTTTGTCATGATATTACGCATCATTGTTAGTGCGAAAAACAGTACCCCTGGTGTCACTAATGCGTCTCAATAACTCTAGGATTAGAGGATTGGTTGATACTGCTGAACTAACATATGATAAAATAATATTTCTCCAAACTAGAGGGAAAATACGAACTATTTTATGACATGCATGGAGGGCTGGTGCCCCTCACTCAAAATGAGATATTGCCTTACGCACGACATTATAAATCAGTAAAGGTGCTCAAGAATAAATAAATAAAGACTGATTCTTGAAACTGCAGTAAAAACCCTACAACTTCTTCATCCAAGCTCTCAATCAGTGTTATGCTATTTAGTTTGCAGCTCATGCCTTAAAAAAGATACTTCAGACCGATTATAAAATGTTGTTTATGAGAAAAATGTAATCTGACTCCATAAATCACATAATTATTTGACTAAAAAACTACACTTCCACTAACAACAAATGAAGTTCCCCTTTAAACACAGCCCCGGTCTTCTGACAGGGTCTATCTATGTACTGGCTGGAAAATGTTGGGCCAGTCTCTGTTGCTCCGTCACTGTTCTCCCGCTAACAGTCACTCTCTAGTTCTGCTGGATTCTTGTTGACTTCTTCACTGGTTTGAGACAAGCGACCCTATCGGACACCTCCCTTTATAGCCAGACTTCACCACAGCAGAATCGAGTTTCTATTTTCAGGTCTCAACAGCTTCACGTCAGGTGTATCGTCGCCCCTTGAACTGCAGTCGGTGTAAACAGGAGGACTTGGCAAGGATCCTCCCTCTTGGGCGAGTACAAGGTTTCGTCTTCATATTTTGGGTGGAAACCCGTTGTCTTGACCTCACTAGCTGTGTGGACACAATAGTTTTCTGTGTGGGGGAACAACATCACTGGTAATCTCTATCCTTCTCATAATTACAAAAATAGTCTGCTAAATGTTAGAACATTTAGCAGACTATTTTTGTTATTACTATGCTGTTATTATTTTTGTTATTTTGCTATTACTATGTTTTAATCTTCTACTACTCTGTGGATGCTTTATGTGTAAATGCAATATGCTACTCACTATCTTGTTTTACATTAAACCTCTCCCTCCTGTGGTGACAGATGTGGCTCAATGTAGCTGGATTTCAAAATACCCTTGGGCTGAAGATGCATCACTTGGTGGTCTGGTCCTCTGAGCTTCCTCATTGTTGTGGTTGATACCAGGCTGTCAGTGGCATTTGGGTCATGTCTGGCACCCCTGTTCGTCTTTGACATCTCTGGGACCCCCTGCCTCCGTCGTCATCATGGAAACCTCCCCCGGGGTAACTACATGGAGGGCCGTTGTTTGGTGCATGTGGTGGGTGTTGCCTTAGTAGTTGCGGGCAATCTCTGGTCCAATGGCCCATGTGGCTGCAATGGTAACATCCCTCAAACCGTAAACGTCTTCTGCCTGTGCCTCCTCGGAAACCTCCTGGTTGATGGTTCTGCATCTGATTCTCTGGCACTATCTGAGATTTAACTGTTTGAGGTGTCTGCCCTGCATTCTCTGGTTCTATGGCCATCTCTGATGTAGCTGCCATTTTCCTTGCCGCTTTCTTGTTTTTATTAGCTTCGGTATCTTTCTCAACTATTTGTATCTTCAAGAGTCTTCTAGCTAGTTTTTTGTTGTCTTCATCATTTTCCCTCTGTGTTGCTTGGTATTTCATATCGTGGTGAATGAGATGTAGTCCCCATTCTTCAATGGGTTTAGTGTCTAATCCCACCACGTTTCCCAGGCTTGCCTGCACTGATGGGGGAAGGGTCCAGAATGCAGCGGCTCGTCTGGTCTTCAACCTTCCAAAATGTTCCCACACCACGCCGCTCCTCTGCTCCCTCCACTGGCTTCCGGTAACTGCTAGAATCCACTTCAAGACACTGGTACTTGCATACCATGCTGCGAATGGATCTGGCCCTTCCTACATCCAGGACATGGTTAAACCGTACACCCCAGCACGTGCTCTACGCTCTGCATCAGCCAAACGGCTCGCTGCACCCTCGCTGCAAAGGGTACCCAAGTTCCCATCAGCTAAAACACGTGGGTTTGCTATCCTGGCTCCAAAATGGTGGAATGAGCTCCCCATTGAAATCAGGACCGCAGAAAGCTTACACACCTTCCGGCACAGACTGAAAACTCATCTCTTTCGACTCCACCTCGAGCGATAGGATGACTAGCAAAGAACTGCTAACAGAGCACTTATATACTAATAAAGGACTGGCTTATCTATAGCCAGTTGAGTAGCACTTAAAATGTTTGGCTCAATGAAACCTGATGTTCTTTATGATTCTGTTTTCTTCAAGGTTGTGTCTTCCTGGTCGAATGTACTTATTGTGAGTCGCTTTGGATAAAAGCGTCAGCTAAATGCAATGTAATGTAATGTAATGTTTTAACGACAGCTTTCTTTCACCACATTTCAACAGGTGGAGAAAGATTATGTCGTTCTCCAGTGTAGTCCTCCCACACTCCTTCACATCTCTTCAAGAAGGCATGCATTTCTTCCTCCGTGCCTTTCCTCAGGCTGTTGAGGGCATCTAAACTGCGTATCGGGTAGATGTGACGAATAGCAGCCCAATAATTCGACCGGATGTAGTTGAATGGAGTGTCATCTAAGTCGTGCAATTGGCCTCAGAATCTATTGCTTTTGCCTCAAGTCTTCCTTCAATCCGTCCAAGCAGGGCCCTCATGTCCCCCAATCACAGGTGGTCTTGGGCTGTGTATCTCTCCAGATTATTCACCCACTTCTGACCTACTTTGATGAGTGGAGGTAGCTTTGCCACTAATGCTTCCATGTCTCTGTGAGTCCATGATTGGTATTTCAATCCTCCTTCTCCAGCCGCTATCACCGGTAGCATGAGTTTTGAGCAGTTCTCGAGTCTTCCAGCTTCAGTTACTGTTGTTGTGTCTGGAGAACCTTCGCAGTTCCATTTCCGGTGCTGCGGCAGAGCAGCAGCTGTGTCTGTGCTGCGCGCGGCGGTACATTTGAATTACACCGGGCAGCGGCACAATATGAACTGTCAGGAAGACTCGGATCTAACTCATGGTCTAACTAACCTTGTTTAACAGAAAATAAAATGGCAACAACAGGACTTAGGAGCAGTGTTCTCGTTAACTGAATACCCCCCGTCAGCGCGAGTGAGTAATACATTGTGCACTCAACGGATAATAATGGATTTTGACGTAAATGTTACGATCCTGTCCGTCAAAATGACTGACAACAAAATAATCTAAAGCCACCAATGCTTGGGAGAAAGAAACGATGTGATATTTGGGCCCATTTTCGTTACAATGAGGCGGAGAAAAAAAGCGAATGCATTGTTTTATCAGAAGGGAAGCAATGTGGCCATAACACAGCTGGTAAAAACACCACAAACCTGACCAGATACTCTCTGCAAAGCTGCATTCTTAATCATTCAGCCTGTGTTTTTCATCAAATAAGGACAAGATAATCTTATTTATTTATATACTAAAATGACAAATTATTGGTTTTGGCTAGACTAGTGACTGAAATGTTCTGTATAATCTGATGACTAAAAAAGACTCAACAGTTTTCATTGACAAAAAGTAGACTAAAATAATTAGTTTTCTTTAACTAAAATAAGACTAAAATGCTCAGACTTTTAGTCGACTAAATCTTGACTAAAATGTTTACTGTTTTAGTCGACTAAAATAAGACTAAAATGCTCAGACTTTTAGTCGACTAAAACTTGACTTAATAAAAACAGGATGAAGGTGACTAAATATGACTAAAACTAAAAAGGAAATTTAACACAGGACTAAGACTAAAACTAAAGTAAAAAATAGCTGACGAAATTAACACTACTCCTAAAGCACCAAAAGAAAGCTTGTATTGAGGGTTGAAAGAAAAGGTGTTCTTCTGTCATGTAGGGAGGAGGCGCTTCAGTCAAACTTGGATGGAGCTTTGAAGTTTGGATAAGTGGAGCTTCTTCTGTCTTGTCTTTCTTATCTTACTTTGCCGTGAGCTTTGCTCCTTGCACCACATACATGCTGTTTGTTGATCCTTGGCTGACATATTTTAGATGGAGTACCAGACTTGTAACTTTAGATTTTCTTTTTTCAGCTCTGTTCATAGCGCTTTTAGCAGGTCCATACCAAGGGGGTTGTCCGGCTTTGATCCATGCTTGTTGCTGTTGCAGGTATTCTCCATTCTCATAGTCAATTACAGATGTTCTATGTGCTTTCGTTGGTCCAGGTTGATCATCTGCTGGAATCAGTCCTCTTGTTTGAACAGTTTCTCTATTTGGTTCCATGTCTTCTGTCTTTTACTTGGAAAGGTTAAAGAATCTGATCTGATTTGTCCTTTCCTTAATATCTGCAGTTGAGCCTGGGTTAACTCAACTAAGTTTATTTCGGTGACATGCTCTCTTCCTATTCGAATGAAATTATTAAGTTATCAAAGATCGAAGCACTAATCCTCCGACTAGCACCTTCGTTCCTGATAAATAATATCCCATGTCATCTGAACTTTAAATCTTGCTTTTTTTGTTTTTTAAAGTTATATATATATTTTTTTTAAGTTAAAGATTTTTATTTTATTTTTTATAACTTAAGTTTTTTGTAAAAAATTAATAAATTAAATTAAAAGGTAACAATTATGCAAATGTTAAAATCATTCAAGAAACCGCCAATACACACTTGCAAGCAGAAACTCTTGCTACATTTCCTATTCCTTCCCTACAAAGACAAAATTCCAACGGTAAGGTAACCTGACTATTTTGTAGTTCCAACTCTGACAAGAAGTATGGTGTTCTTTACAAGATGGAATGCCTAGAAAAATGCCTCATCTCCTGCATAAGCACAAACAAAGGAGTGCTTTGAATTTGCATTTCACAAAATGGCGATTGCCCTGTGTCTGTTAATCAACATGTGATGAAAACAAGATGGCACCCGTTTATTTCAAACTCTGACCTGTAGACAAAAATATTTGAAAGTAGACCATGTGGCTCTCAGAGAGGAGTTTAAACAATGGCAGGGTGATCTTTAAACAAACTGTAACTGTAACTGGTGTGGTATTCTAAAACCTGAAATACAAGCCAAAACAACACTTAGTTTAAAATAATAACATTTCAATCTAGTTTACTGTGAAAAAATGGGCTTTATCTTATTGATATCATCACTTAAAGTTAGGAACCATTATGCATAAGCCATAAACCTATCTACGTAATAATTGACTTTATAGTCCACTATTGGTTAACCTGTTAAACCCCGAGCCTGTTTTTCAGGTTTCAGGCTCGAAAATGACATTCCCAGAACAAATTACCATATCTTCCCTTCTAAAAGGGTTAAATTAATAATCTTTTTTCTCAAAGTAATGATAAACCTGTGAGTTGTAGATGGATGTAGATGTAGAAAAGTCAGAATAAATATAGATGTTTTTTATTTTAAAGAAAATTCAGATTGAAGATGGTAAACAACTGTAAATTATAGTGTCCGTCCAAAACATATGTTGTACTTATAGTGAAAACGAACCTTGGATGATGGGTTAGGAGACTAAAAGCTTTAGGAATCCAAAGTACAACATATAACTAGAAAATGTGTGCGAATGCTGTAAACTGTGAACATTTATGGCTGAATATAGCTGAAAATGCAGAAAAAGCTGAATGTGTTATTGGCTGAATGGTGTGTGTGTGTGTGCGTGTGTGTGTGTGTGTGTGTGTGTGTGTGTGTGTGTGTGAGAGAGAGTGTGTGTGTCTGTGTGTTAGAGAGAGAGAGAGAGTGTGTGTGTGTGTGTGTGTGTGTGTGTGTGTGTGTGTGTGTGTGTGTGTGTGAGAGAGAGTGTTTGTGTATGTGTGCAAGAGTGTGTGTGTGTGTGTGTGTGTGTGTGTGTGTGTGTGTGTGTGAGAGAGAGAGAGAGAGTGTGTGTCTGTGTGTGAGAGAGAGGGAGTCTGTGTGTTAGAGAGAGTGTGTGTGTGTGTGTGTGTGTGTGTGTGTGTGTGTGTGTGTACACACACACTCCCACCCCGTCACATATTGACGGACGGTCAGGGCCCCTCCCCGTCGCTATATTACCTACAGGGTACCCCTTGCCCGTCAGGCTTTTACGGGCAGGGCGTCTCATAGACCTTCATTGCGGACAGCGGACCGGTTTCGTTGGAATGGAATGAAACCTTGGCGCACTGCCACTCCAACATCCAATCCCAGACCTTGAAGAGTAATCACTGGGACTGTAGTCCTAAACGATAGCTGCGGATTATGGGTAGTGTAGTGTCTTCGGCCATCCTAAACTCAAAAATGTTGACAATCGCAATGATGCTCGAAATGTCCCTTATAGGCCTACGTCTGTTTCTGGTTATTTTTATTTTTAAATTCAGTTCCTGACGAACGCCAAAAAAGCCCCAGATTATGGAATTAAACCAATACATAAAAGCAAGTATAATTGTGTGTTATTGGTGAGTAAATAACAGTGTGTTATTTTGAAAAGAATAACAAATTAGAAGGAAAAAAAGATTTTAAAAATACGAGGCTCTGAGCCCCATGTATTTTCCTCACAGACGGCAACACTAAAGGTCTAAAATAAAGACCTAAATGAATATTTGGGATGTTCTTGCCTTTATATTCTCCCAAAAAGTCCAAGTACAGAGGGTGACTTTGCTGTGAAAAAACACATTTCCACCAAAAAAACGTTAACATTCATGAAGTAATCTTCGTCATAACTAACAAACTAAACATCATGTACATGTACTGCACAAATAATCAGAAATAAAAACTCATTACTCGCATAAAATTACATCAAAACGCATTTTAATGGCCAAATGAACCTTAAAATAGGCATTTTCCACCGAGAATAACACGAAGGTCGGCCATTGTTGTTGATCACGTGGTCTGGGAGCTGTTGCAGCGTCCATAGCAACCACCTTAGCAACCATGAATGTGTACACATTCATGAAGTAATCTTCCTCATAACTAGCAAACTAAACATCATGTACATGTACTGCACAAATAATCAGAAATAAAAACTCATTACTCGCATAAAATGACATCAAAACACATTTTAATGGCCAAATGAACCTTAAAATAGGCATTATGAAGGTATATGGGATGCCCTGCCCGTAGAAGCCTGACGGTCAAGGGGTCCGCTGTGCGCAATGAAGGTCTATGGGACCAGATAAACACTAGATGGCTCATGGGATATTTTCCAGCGTAGTTGACCGACCGCCATCTTGCTACAGTCAACAGTTACTCTGATTCGCGTTATGGTAGCTGTTGTAAGGTGAGTGATCTGCACAAAAATACTCTTAACTCGCTGAAATCTTGACTGATTTACTAACGGTTTGGTTTATTACAAACATTATTAGCATGGCTATGATACAGGATGCGTGGACATGTTGAAATTGCTGCTTTTCTTTGTGTATGTGGTCGTATTTATTAGCTGGCTAATAACAAGAGGCTGTGAGTGAGACCTAGTATTACAAAGTTGACCCAGCAACTTTACACCAGTGGGAGAGGCAGCACTGCTCTTTCTTTTCAACATAACTTAAGTTACACATGATTTCTTCAAAGTGGTTTGGCTTGTTAAAAACATCTTGCATTATGATACAGGAATTTGCTGGCTTTGTGTTTACAGAAGTACCTGACTATGCCGGACTTTTGTGCAGCCTACGGATGCTCCAATCGCCGCTGTCTGCAAACAAGAACCCGTGGGATCACCACATATGTTTATGTTTGCTCAGTCTAATAAACCCATAACATGGTTGTGAAAGAATACCAAAGCTGAGGCTGGACGATGATTGATTGTTGGTGTGCCATGTGTCACCGTGTGTCTTATTGGTTTTGTGTTATACTGTATTTTATTGTGTGCAGCTGGTCCTTATCTCCAAGACACATTTAAAACAAATAACCTTGAACCTTGAAGCCCCATCTCTCCCCACCTGCTCCTGCTTCCTACATCCCCTCCACACCACACCAAGTTGTTCTTCTTAATAATAATAATACATTTATGTTGGGGGGCCACCTTTCATAACACCCAAGGACACCTTACAGGGGCATAGGGGTACACCGAACAGGGTGGGAATTTCACGACGGCCACGACGGCCATGGCACCGCACTTTGGCCGTGATGCCCTGATAAAAAAAATGCAATTCACGGCCAAAGTGGCCTTTGTGCCCCTGTCAAAAGTAAAAAAGAAATTCCTGTGGTATTGGTATTTCCATCCATCCATCCATCTTCTCCCGCTTATCCGTGGTCGGGTCGCGGGGGTAGCAGCCCCAAACTTTCTTTTCCCTGGCGACATCAACCAGCTCTGACTGGGGGATCCCAAGGCGCTCCCAGGCCAGCGAAGAGATATAATCCCTCCACCTGGTCCTAGGTCTACCCCTTGGTCTCTTCCCAGCTGGACGTGCCTGGAACACCTCCCTAGGGAGGCGCCCAGGTGGCATCCTAACTAGGTGCCCGAACCACCTCAACTGGCTTCTTTCGACGCGAAGGAGGAGCGGCTCAACTCCGAGTCCCTCCCTGATGACCGAACTTCTCACCGTATCCCTAAGGGAGACACCAGCCACCCGGCGGAGGAAACCCATCTCGGTCGCTTGTATCCGCGATCTCATTCTTTTGGTCATGACCCATCCTTCATGACCATAGGTGAGGGTAGGAACGAAAATGGCCCGGTAGACAGAAAGCTTTGCCTTCTGGCTCAGCTCCCTTTTCGTCACAACGGTGCGGTAAAGCGACTGCAGTACCGCTCCTGCTGCTCCGATTCTCCGGCCCATCTCACGCTCCATTGTTCCCTCACTCGAGAACAAGACCCCGAGATACTTGAACTCCTTCACTTGGGGTAAGGACTCATTCACTACTTGGAGTGGACAGTCCATCGGTTTCCTGCTGAGAACCATGGCCTCAGATTTGGAGGTGTTGATCCTCATCCCAGCCACTTCACACTCGGTTGCGAACCGATCCAGTGAGTGCTGAAGGTCGCAGACCGATGAAGCCATTAGAACCACATCATCTGCAAAAAGCAGTGGTGCAATCCTTTGTCCACCGAACTGCAGACCCCCTCCCCCACGACTACGCCTCGAAATCCGATCCATGTATATTACAAACAGGATTGTGACAAAGCGCAGTCCTGGCGGAGGCCAACCCTCACCGGAAATGGGTTCGACTTACTGCCGAAGACCCGGACACAGCTCTCGCTTTGGGAGTACAGAGATTGGATGGCCCTGAGTAGAGACCCCCTCACCCCATTCTCCCGCAGCACCTCCCACAGTAACTCCCTGGGAACTCGGTCATACGCCTTCTCCAAGTCTACAAAACACATGTAGACCGGATAAGCGTACTCCCAGGCCCCCTCCAGGATCCTTGCGAGAGTAAAAAGCTGATCCGTCGTTCCACGACCAGGACGGAATCCGCATTGTTCCTCCTCAATCTGAGGTTCGACAATCGGCCTGACCCTCCTTTCGAGTACCTTGGAGTAAACTTTCCCGGGGAGGCTGAGTAGTGTGATGCCTCTGTAATTGGCACACACCCTCTGATCCCCCTTTTTAAAAAGGGGAACCACCACCCCGGTCTGCCACTCCTTCGGTACTGTTTCCGACTTCCACGCAACGTTGATGAGACGTGTCAACCATGACAGTCCCTCAACACCCAGAGCCTTCAGCATTTCCGGGCGGATCTCATCCACCCCCCGGGGCTTTGCCACTGTGGAGATTGGTGTTGATCCCCCGTCATACTCCAGCTCTGCCTCTAACATAGTTGTCGGGTTCAGGAGTTCCTCAAAGTGTTCCTTCCAACGCCCTAACACTCCATCAGTTGAGGTCAACAATGTCCCATCCTTACTGTACACAGCTTGGATGGTTCCCTGCTTCCCCCTCCTGAGGTGTCGGACAGTTTTCCAGAACAACTTTGGTGCCGCCCGAAAGTCCTTCTCCATGTCTTCTCCGAACTTCTCCCACACCCGCTGCTTTGCCTCGGCCACGGATGAGGCTGCTGCCCTTCGGACCTGTCGGTACCTTGCAACTGCCTCGGGAGTCCCCCGGGATAACAAATCCCTGAAGGCCTCCTTCTCCAGTCGGACGGCTTCCCTGACCACCGGTGTCCACCAGGAGGTTCGAGGGTTACCGCCCCTTGAGGCACCTAGGACCTTGAGACCGCCTCACACCTTGAGCAACTCCGGAGAAGAATAGAGTCCAACCCCTATCCAGAAGTAAGGTTCCAGAGCCGACGCTGTGCGTAGAAGTGAGCCCAACCAGATCCAACTGGTACCGCTCCACCTCCCACACAAGCTCCGGCTCCTTCCCCCCCAGAGAGGTGACGTTCCACGTCCCCAAAGCCAGCTTCTGCAGCCCGGGTCTGGTCCGTTGAGACCCTCCGCTTTCACTGCCACCCTTCTGGCAGCACACCCGACCCCATCATTGTTTCCCGTAGGTGGTGGGCCCGCGGGACGGAGAAGCGGAGGTGTTGCCCACGTTGCCTTTTCGGGCTGGGCCCGGCCGGGCTCCGTGGCAAGCCCGGCCACCAGACGCTCGCCGACGAGTCCTCCTTCTGGGCCTGGCTCCAGAAAGGGACCCCGGGCTTCCTACCCCGGGGCCGAGTATCCTCACTTCTTGGTTTTCCTTTCATGAGGTCTTTTGAACCAATCTTAGTCTGGCCCCTTGCCTGAGACCAATTTGCCATGGGAGACCCTACCAGGAGCACAAGGTTCCAGACAACACAGCCCCCAGGTTCATCAGGACACACAAACCTCTCTACCACGGTAAGGTGCTGGTTCTTCAGAGGGTATTGGTATTTTGACTAGCAATTTAGTTAAATTGTTTCGTTTATCAACGCTACAACATAGCGTTTCGTGAGTCGGTTGTCGTTGTTTGGGGGAAAAGCAAACAGCTGTTTGGTGCTCGCGATGTGCTCCGCAGCAAACAGCTGTTTGCTGGAGCACAGCGCGAGCAGGCTCCCGTGAGCGGGAGGGCGCTCCTTCTTCACTACAGACTATCGCGCCACCTCACCATTCGCCAAAATGTTTTTAATACGAGCGGTAACCGGCCAAGCGCCGGGCAAAAAACAATCTTCTCATAAAAGAAAGTCACCGGAGGAGTTAAAGGAGTGACAGGGAGTTGGCTGCAGTGCCGCGTCCTAAAACCCTTTTATAATCTATCGATTCGATTTATGATTCGAACATTATAAAAGTAGGGTAGACATGTGGAGATTATCCGGCTGAACAAAACGTGCATTTATCAAACAGGTTTGTTTTCCACAGACCTTATTTCCAGCTATTTTCCAAAACCCTGTGGAGAAATTCCATTGCTTTTTGTGGAGGGAACCAGCAGCTACTTCCTGGTTTCAGGACGCGTCACTGCACCTCTCAATATGATGCAAGTATAAACAAGGTCTTCTGTCGGCTCTGTACATCAATGCCGACCAAGTAAGTGAAGAGTAGACAGTATAAAGGTATTGGCGAAATGTCCCAGCAGTTTAGGATAATGAAGGTTCTAATCAAATCAATTACATATAGCCATTACATGTCAAACTCCCAATGACAGGAAGGCAGAAAGTGCATTATACAAATAATAATACTCATAATAATAGCAGACATTTTTTAACAATGACCACAATATCATTATTTTAATAAACCAAATATGAACAATTGAGGAAAATGAGGAAGAACTGATGATTAAAATGTTGTAGTACAAGTAGTAATGTAGTTAATGTACAAATGTGTTAATTTTCTTTTCTAATTAGTCGATTTTTTTTTGGTGGACGAATGCTCCGGGCCAGTGGTTACAATGGTGGGGCCAGTGACAATACAATTTTACCCTTACGGCCCGTCTACACTACAGCGTCGACAGCGTCGAAAACTCCAATCTGCCCATTCACTTTCAATGGGGTGACGTCACGTAGCCTCGCTTTTTCGCCGAACTGATTTGTGGGTAGCAGAGCGGTCCGTCTCAGGCGTCTCCGGCGTCAGAAGTTGAACATTGTTCAACTTCTGACGCCGGAGACGCCGGAGTAGCCAGCGCCAGCCAATCAAATCCCGTTTCCCAAAATCTGACAGCTGAAGCCGTAGCCAATCAAACCGCGTCTAAGCTGGGAGAGATATCCCGCCGTTCATTTCTATATTTAAAAAAAAGTCGGAGGAGAAACAAACTATCGCCGTAGCAAATCACCCGGTTTTGTATGACCAGACCCTCTTCACCTACCGGGATACAAACCGGAGGAACCAGGCATGGAGGGAGGTGGCAGAGACAGTGGGGGAAACTGGTAGGTTTCCGCCTGTTTGGGGAGTTTATATATATATTGCTCCCATACAATCCCCGGGGTTTTTTGCTTTGTATGTCGGGGGCGGGAGATTCATGTGATTGGTTGTTGGCCGTGTTGCTTGAATAAAATCCCCAAGCTCCAGACACGCCCAGCTCCAAGCTATTTTTGAAGCTGTAGTGTGGACGCTCCGTTACTGTCTACCCCTGACTGACTTGTGTGGTTTATGCATCAATGAAAAAAAAACGTTCTTAGTGAATAAAGTATTTTTGAACAACTTCAATGACATGTTGAAACTAAAAGGTAACAATATGTTAATGTTTAGTTTGCAACATCACTTTTCAACATCACAAGTTTGAAGTATTTCATGTTTTGACCGTTTTCTATGCAGACTTATTGAAGTAAAGTTTGTTGAACTGTTTGTGGTGTCTGTCCGGTCGCCTCAACTCGCTGCGCCACGGCAACCAGAAGGCACCACCTTGATGTAGGGCCGCGGACACGCCCCCCCCCACCCCATCACCTTATTCCCCTCAACCATAATGAAGGACCATTTAGAGAAGAGGATTAAGGCACTCCACGTCCACACACACACATTAACATTTATCAAAGAGTCACTGTGGTGTGTGTGTGTGTGTGTTCTCCACAGTGAATAGTGATGAGCTCCATGCTCAGTGTGAAGTCATATAATTGCTGCTGGTGTTTCTGATCAATACCACACCCACCGCCGAGCTCAGCCAATGGGAGCCGGCTTCCAGCGGGTTTGTAAGTGTGTGTGTGTGTGTGTTTGTGTGTGTGTGTGTGTGTTTGTTGGTGGTTAATCAATGTGTTAGCTTTTTTTCCAGTGAAGAAAACCCAACAGTGGAAACAGCAAAACCCTGATCAAGCATTGCCTAACAGAATAAATACAAGAGTCAAACTCTGTTTTATCAAAAACATTTGCAGAGTTATAAAGCAGTGTGAAAGCACAGAATGTGTCCTGGTTTTCATGGTGAAACTGGATTTATTGGAAATCTTTAGTTTGCCCGAGGGATTGGTGTGACGCATCAGTCCAAACTCTGCTGTCAGCAACCAGAAAATCTGCTTTAGATTGATGATGTCAGGAACTGTTGGATATTTTAAAAACTAATGTGCAAAATTGGAAAACAAAATGGAGAAAAAAATCCTACAACTTAACATCCTGAAATGTTGATTCATAGACCACCGTAAATGACATGATGGAATGGCTGTATGAAATGGAAATGTTAGTTTATAGACTATTTACACTTCTTGCATGCTAGATGATGAAGATGATGAAGATGCACCTCCCTGTCGATTTGTAAGCCTCCGATTTGCTTTCTCCAAAACTTGTTGCCAAAACTGTGAAGTTCTTGCATTTCCTGAGGCCAAGTTGAAGGATCAAATACTAAGAAATTATCACATGACTTGAAGTCATATCTGATTTCAGATGTGGGAAGTTACGAAGTACACTTCTTCAAGTACTGTACTTAAGTACAATGTTGAGATATTTGTACTTTACTTGACTTTGATGTTACTTTGTACTTCTACTCCACTACAGTTCAGAGGTCAATGGTGTTATTTTAGTCCACGACTTGTATCTATAACCTTTAGTTACTTCACAGATGTGGATGAATGCTGTGAAATATAATCAAGTGTTAAACCTGCAGTAAATCCACAAGCTACCCTTGATTATGGGAGACCAATGACACAAATGGAGGAGTGTCCACTGCCATTCACCCCCCCCTTTCAACACCTTTGAGGATACTCTTCCTTCACACCCCAGCTCTCTCTACTCTCCGCTCACCCTTTCACCCTCGCCCACCCCACTGGAGTTTGATGAGCAGATGAAGGAGACACAGAGGGTTGGCAGCCCCGCCCCTCCTCAACGACGGCCACCAAAATCACAGAAGCACCATCACCCCGTCACCATGCCTACCACAATCATCCGGACCAAAACGTCCTCCCCCCCTTCACTGTCTCCGAAGCCTGATAAGGATGTGTGTGTAAAAAACGCAAACACTGACTGATATGTGCTGGGTCCAGGCTCAAGGGTGTATGGCACTCTCAACTCTTTCCAGGACATGCCGGGGCCCCGCCTGCCAGTAGCTTTGCTGATATCTGTGTTGATAGGTAATAGATTAAGAGCGGTGAATCATCTTAGATACAGGAAGCACTCAAACGTTTGTGTGAGTTTATCAAATGTAGCAGTGATTCCATGTCAGCCACAGCTTGTCACAAAAAATATTACTAATAGTGTATTCAACAAACTTAAACTAGCTTTATTAAATGTCAGGTCTTTGGCAGGAAAAACATTTGTAATCAATGATTTTATCACTGAGCACAATCTCGATTTTATGTTTTTAACAGAAACTTGGATTGAACAAAATAACAGTGCAGCTCTTCGTATAGAATCAACCCCTCCCAACTTTAGTTTTATGAGTCAGGAAAGAATGCATAAGAAAGGGGGTGGAGTTGCTATTCTGTTCAATGATTCCCTTCAATGCAGGAAGACATCTTATGGGAACTTTACTTCTTTTGAATATGTGGCCCTTCAGCTGAAATGCTCCTCTCGAGCTCTGTTCCTAAATATCTATAGACCACCCAAATACTGTGCAAGCTTTTGTGATGATTTTACTGAACTGCTGTCTATAATGTGTCTTGACTTTGACCGTCTAGTCCAGGGCTCTCCAACACGTTGATCGCGAGCTACCAGTAGCTCGCAGGCAGCTTTTCAGTAGCTCGCCGCTCGATTATCGATTATAGCGTAGTAAGGTTGCTTCTTGAGTTTTCGTCCGCGGCTGGACAATAACGTTTTTTTATTTTAGAATTGTTTCTGTCACACGAATATAAAATTGGTCGGTGACGCAGAGATCAAGGAACATACGTGACAGCGGCAGAGCAACACCACACATGGAGCAGTCTGCTTTCTCCACCAACACCAGTCCAGAACCAACAGCAGAATGACCCGCTCTGAATCAGGCCCTGTGAGATATAATGAAGCTAACTTAATCTAATACATTCATGGGATTTATGTAACAGCAAGACAGAGAATGTAAGTGTGCACCCACATGCACTATTTTTGTTTTTATAATGATGTTGTAAATACTCCAGTTGTCTGCTGTGTTCAGACTTAAGTCATGTGTGTGATGCAGAGGTCGCGTTAACTGAATATGTACCGTCTATGACGGATTTTTTTTAACAATGACGGACAAATCTGAAAGCAGTCCGTCATTTTGACAGATTAGAACAAACTCGGAAAACAGCGCCAAAGTTTCCCTGCAGCGAGGCTCCGGTGTTTAGTCGATTTTTTTTTGGTGGACGAATGCTCCGGGCCAGTGGTTACAATGGTGGGGCCAGTGACAATACAATTTTACCCTTACGGCCCGTCTACACTACAGCGTCGACAGCGTCGAAAACTCCAATCTGCCCATTCACTTTCAATGGGGTGACGTCACGTAGCCTCGCTTTTTCGCCGAACTGATTTGTGGGTAGCAGAGCGGTCCGTCTCAGGCGTCTCCGGCGTCAGAAGTTGAACATTGTTAGGAAATTATACCGTTTCCAAAATCTAACTGTGCCGTACAAATCATTGAAATGTCTGTGAGTTTTGGCTTTACGCTGTGCCCACTCCCGCGAGGTGCAGCAGCCATGTATAACACAGCGCATGTGAACTGTCCCCCCCCGTTGACAGTTCACGAGCATGCTTCGTCAGAGTTGTGTAAAGGCTGACGGGTAATTCTGGATTTTGACGGAAGTTTTACGATCCTGTCCGTCAAAATGACGGGCAGCGAAAAAGTCTAGCGCAACCTCTGGTGTGATGCCACATTCAAGACATTCAGTGTCAGAAGATTGCTTTTTTAGGATGGAATAATTTCACACACAGAGTGTTGAAGAGAGGCTAGACCTATACAATTGATTTATTATGGTTTATAATGTAATGTCAAGACAAGAAGAAGAAGAAGAAGAAGAAGAAGAAGAAGAAGAAGAAGAAGAAGAAGAAGAAGAAGAAGAAGAAGAAGAAGAAGAAGAAGAAGAAGAAGAAGAAGAAGAAGAAGAAGAAGAAGAAGAAGAAGAAGAAGAAGAAGAAGAAGAAGAGAAGAAGAAGAAGAAGAAAAGAAGAAGAAGAAGAAGAAGAAGAAGAAGAAGAAAAGATGGCTGAACTGTTCAGTGTCAATCCTGTGTCAAATGTCTGCTTTATTTGGCTCTACTTTGTGAAGCAGCTTTTTCTGTCATGAAATCTAAATAGAGAACAAGACTGACTGGTGACCATTTAAATGACTCTATTAGAGTGAACCTAAGTGGGTACACTCCAGCATACACCTATGGTGGACTGCATGCAGTGCCAGTCATCTCACTGACTATGTGGGCCATAATAATATGTGAGACATTTTCGTTTTCTTGGAGCTTGATGTGAAGTTAAGATTTGTGACAAGCTTTCGGTATTGCAATTTCCCACGTCACGTGTACAAAAGTATAGCTTAATTCAACTGATGAGGGCTATGTGAAGAAATGTAAGCGATGTGATGCAAGTAGCTCTTGGTCACTTTAATTTTTTCAAAGTAGCTCTCAGGTGGAGAAAGGTTGGAGACCCCTGGTCTAGTCATTGTTGGTGATTTTAACAACCATGTTGACAACCCCCAGGACAGAGGGGCTAATGAACTGTTGTGTGTTCTTGATAGCTATGGACTGACTCAGCATGTGACGGAGCCCACGCACAATAAGGGGCACACTCTGGACTTAATGATCTCAAAGGGTCTGAATATCTCTGAGGTTGTGGTGACTGATGTTGCACTGTCTGACCATTCCTGTGTTTTCTTTGAGAGCTCTATTTCTGTTCACACAAGTGTTCAAAAAGAGGTAACCACAAAGCGATATTTAACTGAAAACACTAAGGAAATGTTTACTCAGAATTTTTCTTCCACACCTGCCCCTGCTAACATCTCAGTAAATGAGCTAGTATGTCATTTTTATTCAAAAATTAAAAATGTTATAGATGCCATTGCTCCAACTAAGGTAAAGGAAGTGACTGGGAAGAACATATCTCCATGGAGAAAGGCCATGACCGTGAGAACAGAAAAAAAGAGAGTGTCGAAAAAAAAAGCTGACCGCAGGTGGCGAAAAACAAATCTCCAGGTTCACTTTGAAATCTATAAAGAGAGACAGTCTTTCTTTTCTGACATCATTGCCAAAAACAACGCACGTGCCTTGTTTGCTACCGTCGACAGCAGGGACGTGCACAAACATTTTGTGGGGCGGGTGCTCAAGTGAGAAAAAGGGCACTTCCCATAATCATTTATAAAATAAATGTTAACACAAAAAGTTAAATATAGTTGCACATCTCTGACTTACTGACCAATTTATTTTAATACCCTCACACTTACGCAATTGTTTAATACTCTACAAATCTACAAAATAATCAGCTAACACAGAGACAATGGTCTTCTTTAGTATTCACTACGCACAAGAGCAGACAACAAACTAGTACAATTAATAGTTATTCAATGAGCAGCCAACAATCAAAATGATGAAGTACTGTTTAAGGACATTACAGGCAAAAAGATCGTTTTTTCATGTACTTGTTATTTTGGTCTAATTTGCGACCATGTTTTCTTTCACTCTATGGAAATAAAACTTCCAAGAAACACATAAATCGTGTTCGTTTTACTACCATGTGTGAATTCATCTCTAGATTTAAAGCTAATCTACATTTAAACATAACATTTTAGGGAAAAATACTGACTTGATGTAAGTAACTATCTGGGAAGTTGTGAGGTGATGTGTTTTTTGTTTTATCCTTTTACCTTGGTAACTGCACGCAAGTTAGCGCATTTTAATTAAGCCTAGTTAACGCCTAATTTGCATATCAATGTGGCGATTGTAATGATGTTAATCGATACACATTTTACTGTATTCATTTTAAGTGTCTCCCCTTAAGTACAGTAGCCTGTATGCCCAAATTGCCTTAGCTAAACCTTGAGCTAACTTATCCATTAGCAAGTAGCCTACCTTAGTTAACTATATGTGTTATTGTCTTTTAGCTGATTGGCTGTAAACTCGAGGCACTGGCAGTTTAGTAATTTGTTCATCACCACTCACCTTCACACAAACCAAGAAAAGCCGGCATAACATGACAGTAAAGTGGGAGGTGCTGCTACCTGTCTGTCTGAAGGGACTGCAGATGTCTGCACCGCTGTACAGGATACGTGGAGGGAGGGAGGGAGGGAGGGGGGAGAGCTACGGAACTTCACAGTCTAATCTCCTAACCTGATCTTAAAATGTTGTATTAAATTAATATATTTTTGGAACAAACAGCAGTAGATATATATTCATTTATAAAAAATAAAGAAGGGGGGAAAAAGGGCACTTTCTCTGGAGGAAGAAAAAGCGCAGGGGCTCAAGCCTACTTTGATGTCTATGTGTGCACGTGCCTGGTCGACAGTCTAACCAACCCCCCAGTGTCAGTAGCCTCTGAATTTCTATCCACCAGGGCGTGCAATGAATTTGCCTCCGTCTTCACTGACAACATTCAGAAAATCAGACAAGCAGTCAGTGCTTCTGCATCAGGTACAGCAAATGTGTTGTCTCTGTGTCCACCTACAATCAATTCAAACACCATGACACAATTCCATCAGATTAATGATAAAAACCTAGAGGACATTATTCAACTTCTGAAATCCTCCTCCTGCTGCCTTGATATTATTCCAATTGGATATTTCAAAGATGTTTTTCCCTGCATGGCCTCAGATCTACTTCATATAGTAAACAAGTCTCTTAACTCAGGTGTTTCAGGCCCTGATAACTGAAGTCATTTAAGAGCGGTAGTTGTTCATTACTGAAGTGTCTAGATTCTAGACGCTTCAGTAATGAACAGGAACAGGCCCATATCAAACCTGAAATGTATAGGTAAAATCATTGAAATAGTATAAAACTGAGGTAATGTTTTTTGGAGCCAAGGCAGAACGTATAAAAGTTAGCGCTGAGCTTCAGTCTGCAATGTTCAAAATAACAGATAAAGCCAGACATCTAGGTGTAGTCATGGACTCTGACCTGAGTTTCAACAGTCACATTAAAACAGTTACTAAATCAGCCTACTATCACCTAAAGAACACATCTAGGATTAAAAGATGTTAGAGATTTTAGTGGAGAACTTGTCTGCATTTCAAATCTCCGCGCGTCCCTAAAACAAGCTGCTTATATTACAGGAAGGAGTCCAGAGCATACAACTAACCGTTTCACAATAATCTACTTTAATGGTAATATACAATGCAATACAATCAATACATTACCATACAAAACCATATTATATCATATGCATAATGTCAGGAGTAGGCCCACTCCTGGCTCCTGCCCACAGGCCGCCAGAACCTTCCAGTCCGAGCGGCGCGAGAAGAGAGAGAGAGAGCAAAAGGCTGGATAGCCTTTAGTACCAACAGGGGTGGAGTTTCATTTGGGAGATACTAACACGCTGTCTCACAGGGAATTAGCGCGGGCAGCTTTGAAAGCCACAGGTGTTGGGAAGGCCTACAGGATGCACCTCATTAAAATGTCCCTCCCCCTTTAACCCTACCGATGGTTTAACCCAGAAAAACATTCTCAGGGATCTGAGTTAACTGTATGTAAACTCATCACCTTCCCCCGTCTACCTTTGTCCTCAAAAAGCACATGTCAGCAGGCCCAAAAACCCAGCTCACAGTTTGCTACACAAATCATTTTCCCTTTTAAGCTTATTCAATATTTGCATGAATACATACACATATTTCCTTACAAAGACTAATGTCACAGCAGGATTTGGAAAAACGTGTCCATCCTTTTATCTTCAGTAGACTCGACTACTGCAATGGTGTCTTCACAGGTCTCACTAACACATCTATTAGGAAGCTGCAGCTGATTCAGAACGCCGCTGCTCGAGTCCTCACTAACACTGAGAAAGTGGATCACATCACTCCTGTTCTGAAGTCTTTACACTGGCTTCCTGTGTGTCAAAGAATAGATTTCAAAATACTGCTGCTGGTTTATAAAGCACTGAATGGTTTAGGCCCAAAATACATGTCTGACCTCCTGCTAAACTATGAACCATCCAGATCTCTCAGGTCTTCAGGGACTGGTCAGCTTTCTGTCCCCAGAGTCAGAACTAAACATGCTAAAGCAGCGTTCAGTTATTGTGCTCCAAATATCTGGAACAAACTCCCAGAAACCTGCAGGTCCGCTGCAACTCAGACTACTTTTAAATCCAGCAAGAAGACTTTTCTTTGTGCCGCTGCTTTTAATTGAACTATTCACATCTTAAACTGCACTGTAACTTTTATCCATGTACTTTTTCTTTTAATATTTCTTTTATTATCTTTTCTTTTTAATGACTGTTTTTAAATGCCTTTGTCTGAATGTCTTTCATTTTTGTAAAGCACCTTGAATTGCCTTGTGTTGAACGGCGCTATATATATAAACTTGCCTTGCCTTGCAGTCTACAAAGTAATTCAAACTAGCTGCACCTTCACCAGCTTTGAGAACACTTTAATGATCAATCATTATAAAACATATCATATTATTCTGAAATGGACCAATCTGCACAATCACTAATTTAACTTTTGCTACTTTAACTATATTTTGATAATGCTTTTCAAATGTTACTTGAGTAACATTTTGAATGCAGGACTTTTACTGTAACAGAGTATTCCTACACAAGATCTGAGTACTTCTTCCACCTCTGTCATATTTCAAACTCTTCCATAACACCTGAGTAAGTTTGCACCTGTGTGTTTTACTCCACTTTGTTGTAAATACAACTGCAGCAGCTTGACCACAGAGCGTGACGCAGCGTCCACACGGCGGCGTGCGTTGAAGCTTCCCGGTGGGCGTGTCTGAAACTCGACAAACAACCAATCACATGAATCTCCCGCCCCGAACACACAAGCACGCGGTTTGATTGGCGAGAGCTTGTACTGGCATATGATATGATTGGCTGACGCTTCCGTCGAAGCTTCAAAAGTTGAACTTTTCTCAACTTTTGAAGCGAGCAACGTGAGCAAAGTGAAGCTAAAGAACCACAATGCAGTTCGGCAAAGCGTGACGTCACCCCATTCAAAGTGAATGGGAAGAAGCGTTGAAGCTTCAACGCACGCCACAGTGTGGACGGGCCGTTACACTGTAGGTGCGCCGCGATTGGGGGTGCGGGTGCTAGTGGAGCCTCGCAGATGGGGGTGCTGCAGCCAAGCCCGCCTTAACCTGCCATCAGGCCCTGGGGCTGATGGTTTTGTAGGCCCCCTATTTAAACAACAAATCAAAGTCATTTATAACCTCGGCAGGCTCTGTGATCGCACTTCTCCACTCTGCTCTACGTGCGCCTGGTCCTCTCCTCCAGATGAGTGACGTATCGGGCCTCCCTCATGTATCTGTCCGGTTGCCGTTGGCTCCCCTCCACGTAGCAAGTCCTCGCCGTCCTCTCATCTCCTCCAACAGATAATGTCCCTCCTGTCTGTTTTTCCTCTCACGCTTCTCCATCGCTATCAGAACCAGACGGCCTACTTGGCTCCGAGGCCCCGCGGCCGGCACCGCTACCGCTCGGTACAGAACTCATCTGTCCTTCCTCCTCATCCTGGCCTACAGGTTTAAAGTAACCTGGAAGCTTCGCCATGCTTTGTAACAGCTGCTTGTCTCGAAACTGCTTTTCCCTCATCAATTTCCTTTCCCGAGCGCCACTCTCAAACTTTCTCTTCTCAAACTTTCTCTTCTCCGACATTTTCTCCTAAACAACCTTCATCTGTCACTCAATCACTCGCAATTTGAATAAGTCACATGTGAAACATATTCTCATTCTGATTGGCTGTGAAGTGATGCCCACGGACTGTTACGGAGTCATCTCTGGAATCCATCGATCTGATTGATGAGCGGAGCAAATTATCCAAAATAGTACGGAGAGAAGATATTTTCGTTTGGATTACTGGTCTGGGGGAAGCTCGCGAGTGTGTGTGTGTGTGTATACGTGTGTGTGTTTGTGTATTTCTGCATTTGTGTGTATTGTGTTTGTTTCCCGGAGAAAACCCTCAGGAGAAACACCGGCTGTTGTTATGCCTGCTGTGACGTCAAGTTACTCCGTTCTCCGCTTGTAATTATGCCGAAGCTTCAAAGTTGTATTTATCATCTGAATTTGCCGAAACAAGTTTAATATTCTGAAAGCCAAGACTTTGTTTAATTGAAACCAGATGAAAACAAACTGTAACGGACCCTGCCGTGTTATCTATGATTACTATACGCCTTACATTCATAATTTCAGTGGAGGGAGGGGAACAGCAGAACAGCAGAGTGGCGAGGGAGAGCTGTCTTCTTCCCTTTACAAGCTTCAAAAATGTATCTATCGTGTGATTTTGGAAATAAAAGTTTCATATTATGAAAGCCAAGACTTTGTTTAATTAAAAAATCTGAAATAAAACATTTGAATATATATACATTTGTTTTCATTGGCTAATTTTGTATATGCCCCCAATCTCCGTAGGCCCCTGGGCTTCAGCCCCGGTCAGCCCGTGCATTAAGGCGGCCCTGGCTGCAGCACCCAGTTCAATCAGTCATAGAAAGTTCGAAGATTTTTTGCAGGGAGCAAAACAGCAACGTAGCTGCTTAATGTCTTAGTTTGTTTGGACATGTCTAGTAGTTCACTCCATTCAGTGTTGACAAGAAACACGTGTAGACGAAATATGAGTTTTGTTTTGATGTTTTGAGGTACGCAAAGGCGCGTAGTGACACAAGTGACGTTACGCAATTCAGATTTGTGCCGCGCATGCGTACCAGTTATGTGCACCCCTGCTTATAGACATTATAGCAGCATGGCTCAAGCGGCTCAATGATGCGTTTGTAAAGTTGTTTCTAAGGACACTGCATGCTGCATCACATGAGTTATATCAGAACTGAATAGATCCAATGAAAGAAGAACGCCACTGAATGCCTGCAGGTGGGCCGCCTTTATTGCACTGATTGTATTGTTTTGTTGTTTGTCGCTGATGGTCAAAGTCTTGAGATGTGCCCAAAACGATTCCTGAACACTTCGGACGTTCAGCTGGCTTTCCTCAAAAGATTCCTTTAAATAGATGTGTAGCTGATTTTGCACATCACCAGTGAGAGACATGCAGCTCAGTGGAGATACTTCAGGACATAGGTGTCATGTGGAGTTCTTCAATGTGTTTGCAACATTGCAATGTGAAACCAAAACTAACCGGATCAAATGTATACAATGTAAACAAAACAGTAACCTTGGTTGGGCCTTTCATATCTAAAAAGGCCCAACGCTGTTTAGAAAAGGTAATACTAAAATGAAAGTTATTCAAAATATCCAAACGACGTAACACAGTCTCTCTCTGTGTCTTTGTGACAACACCGTATTCTGGTGCTTCTTCTTGTGTGGAATAGTACACTCAAGTTTAGTTGAGCAGAACCTTTCAGTACTCTGACTACCTCCTCCTCCTCCTCCTCCTCCTCCTCCTCCTCCTCCTCCTCCTCCTCCTCCTCCTCCTCCTCCTCCTCCTCCTCCTCCTCCTCGTCTCCTTCAAGGTTCTTCAAACAAAGAGCAGGTCAGGATTTAAAGCGTCTGGTCTTTAAATATGATTTTATCTCCCTGCAGAGGAGACATTTACTCTGACAGGTCGACGTCTCCCTGGGGGAGGACACTAACCCTCCTCCTCTTCCTCTCCTCCTCTCTTATTATGGCATGTCATCTTGACTCTCTCCTCCACATCCTCTCATCTCTCTTCGTCTCTCGTTGTGCTCTTTCACTCCTCTCTTCTTCTCCTCACCTAATTTCTCCTGTGTCCTCTGATACTTACTGTGATTTACAGACCCCTGTGAGCATGTGAAGCTTTGTGTCTGTCTTGCTGTAATAGGGTAACTACAGGGACATATATGTTTGTGTACAAAATATATGATTTACACAAACATTGTTCGATCAATAAAAAACGTTGGCACCCTCTCATCTGTCCGCCGGTCTTGTTTATTTTGCCTTTTTACTTTGGTGGCTTTCTGATTTCTCTTTTGTTTCTTTTGTGTCTTTTCCTTGTTTTTCTTTCTTTCCTTCTTTCATGTCTTTCTATTTGAGTCTTCTTTTCTTTCTTTTGTGTCTCCCCGCCTTATTTCCGTGTCTTCTGTTCTCTTTTATCTTCCTTTCGTTTGTCTTACTTCTTTTGTTTTCCTTTCTTCAATTTCTGTCTTTCCCTCTTGTATGCGTTTCACTCGTGTAATTCTTTCTTTTGGCGTCTTCTATTTACTGTGTCTTTCTTTATTCAGTTATTTTCTCCTCTTTTTTTCTGGTTGATGTTTAAGCTGAGGCCACACGTGCAAATAGTTCATACGATCAAATTCCCAGTCATGGAACACAACATCTTGACAGTCGTCTTTACATGTTAGAGAAAAGACTCAATGTCTATATTCAAAAACTAAAACATTTAAATGATTACACACACACACACACACACACACACACACACACACACACACACACACACATCACACACAGCTTGTAGCTGAGACCTGAATGCCACCCAGTGACAGGCCAAGTGTGAATATTGAGCAACTTATCGGTGACACACACAGCCTAACAGTCCAAATAACACACGCACGCACGCACACACACACACACACACACACACACACACACACACACACACACACAGATTAAAGAACGAGAGAAAGACCAGCGCCATTTCTTTATTTAGTACACCCCCCCCCCACACACACAGGTTTGCTTGAAGTCTCCACCTCATCTGTAAAGTTTCCTCCTGCGCTCCGTTCCAACTGACGCAACTGTCATTTCATGCCTTCTGTGTTTTCCATGCAGACACTGTGTGTGTGTTTGTGTGAGTGTGTTCCTGTGTGTGTGTGTGTGTGTGTGTGTGTGTGTTCCTGTGTGTTTTTGTGTGTGTGTGCGTGAGTGTGTTCCTGTGTGTGTGTGTGTGTGTGTTCCTGCGTGTGTGTGTGTGTGAGTGTGTTCCCGTGTGTGCGTGTGTGTGTGTGTGTGTTCCTGTGTGTGTGTGTGTGTTCCTGTGTGTGTGTGTGTGTGTGTGTGAGTGTGTTCCTGTGTGTGTGTTCCTGTGCGTGTGTGTGTGTGTTCCTGTGTGTGTGTGTGTGTGAGTGTTCCTGTGTGTGTGTGTGTGTGTGTGTGTGAGAGAGTGTGTTCCTGTGTGTGTGTGTGTGTGTGAGTGTGTTCCTGCGTGTGTGTGTGAGTGTGTTCCTGTGTGTGTGTGTGTGTGTGTGTGTGTGTGTTCCTGCGTGTGTGTGTGTGTTCCTGTGTGTGTGTGTGTGTGTGTGTGTGTGTTTAGCCACTTCAACTACCCAGAATGTAAACTGGCTTGATCATTATTGAAAGGTGTTGTCTCCCACATCAGACGCAGATACATGCCAGACACTACGGCCACATCAGAACTGAGAGACCCTGATGGTCTGTGTTGAAATCATCAGGGTGAGAGCTAGCTTCAAATGAGCTGTTAGCTGTTAGCAGTGAGAAGCACAGCCTTGTGGCTTAACAACGGGGCTAAAGCCTAATGGTAACCAAGGTAACATTATGATGCATTCAAGCTCTATTTAGTTAAAAAGTAGGCTATAAGGCAAAGCTTCAAAATAACATTTCAGGTTCAGGTTATTTATTTGTACCCGTAGGTAGATTCTGTTTGCAGAGAAAAATACAAGGGTTCCATCCTGACACTAAAAACAAACACAAACAACACAAACAAATTTTCATTATATTTCAAATATTTCGTGTTTCGCAGCTTAAGCAATGCATCATATTCTATCAGATCATAATATTGTATGTCAACTCTTCATGACCTCAGACCTTTGGAGCATTCTTCAGCTGATCCAAACCGCTTTTCCATATTTCATCATTCAGTTGATCACAAACATTAAGAATCCCACGTCAGGATCAGAATTGGTTTTATTACCGAGTAAGTTTATGCAAACAAGGAATTTGCTTTGGTAGAAGTGGTGCATACAGAGACCCAGAAAGAAGAATACGTAAGAAAAACTATATTTAATAATAATAACTATTCCTTACATTTATTAAAGCGCTTTTTCAATGACTCAAAGCGCTTTACATATACACACATTACACATATATCATTGCAGTATATCATACATGCAATGGTCAGAAACTGTGGACAATACCCACAGGAGCAAGTTCAGGTGAAGTGTCTTGCCCAAGGACACACCGGCTTTACAGACGCAGCAGCGGCGGGTTTCACCCCTTGATCTGATGATCATTGCACAGCGCACTGCGCCACACCGTCCATCTTCACGCCTCAAAGTCATCGAGGCGCTTTTACAAGTACACATTGGTATTATACATGTACTGTGGACAATAGACACAGGAGCACATCCGGGTGAAGTGTCTTGCCCAAGGACACAACCGCCTGACGCAGTGGGCAGGAGCGGGTTTCGAACTGGTGTTCCCCAGCACCCCCCTTGATCTGATGATAGGATGCACAGACCACTGCGCCACCCGTCATTTACACAGGAAACTGCAGTAAAATGTAAAATGTACTATATATTATATTCAAAGTGGAGAGTTATGCTGATTTAAAAAAGAGGTAGCATGGAGCAGAAATGCAGGGCGACTGTGGCTGCGATGGAGTGCGGTCGTCTTTCAACCAGAAGGTTGTGGGTTCGATCCCAGCCCATGCAGTCAACATGTCGACGTATCCATGGGCGAGATACTTCACCCTGAGTTGCTCCTGATGGCATGGCCAACGGTGTGTGAATGTTAGGTCCTAGAGCAGTGGTTCTCAACCTTTTTCTGTCAGGCCCCCTTTTGGAGAAAAACAAAAGTCAGTTTCCCCCAACACAAATCGTCACGTAATGGGCCAAGTTCACATTTATTAAAATATATCAATATAAATGTAAGCATTCCTTTGCTAGAAAAGTGATAATAAAACAATGCTCAAAAAAATAAATACATAATACCATTGTGCAATCCCTTTGCTAGAACAATAAGTCATAATACTTTGCAATCTGTGCAAACAAATGAAAAGAAAGAAAATGCTGATATTTGGCAACAAAGTGTGTCTTAGTGGCTGCAATGAGCCTGTTGCACAGCACATTTCTTCAACACGGGGTTGCAGGCTCAGTGGCGGCGCCAGAGATGTTCTGTTGGGGGTGCTGTGGGGTAGCTTGACGCTTCATAGAGGGTGGGAATGTTTTCCCATGAATGGACCGGTTGCTATAGTGGAATGTTCTACTGCAACAATCCCCACCTAAATACACAGTGTACCCGCAGCTGTTACAATGAAGGCTCGATAATCAGCTCACGGCATATAGGTGTAAGCAGGGGTCAAGTGCTATTTTTTTTTAGGGGGGGGGTGGACCTCACATCCTCTAGGGGGGTCCGGGGGTGGCAGTGCATCAATCTGGTGCACTTTGAGAGCAAAATGAATAGATATGGATACCTCTCTCAACACCCAGATGAAACAGAACTGGAAACAGATTTACTTTTTCTTTATGGATATTTTACAAATCACTCCTCTTTTAAACTGTATTCTTGTTTTGCTGTCATATAGTATCTCATACCTGTTTTTCATTTATTCTCTTATTTTTGTATACCTATAATGATCATATAAACGTGTGCCTCGGAATCGGAAATAATTGTTTACATTAATCGTGACCGAACCGTTTGAGACCCACTGAAACTAAAGTGAGGACTCTCCTCCACCTTGTTGTTGACAAAGACCCTTATACCCTTTAGCGTAGCTCGATAGCACCAGAAGCTAACAACAACAACGATCTCCGGTACTGGTGCGCCCTCTCCGTCTCTCGCTCGCACAAACAAAGGCTTGTTCCACGCACACAGATTGGAGTTGAATGAAACACAGAGACCCAGACTCGTACTGTAGCATATTATTTTCAAATCAATAATTGTTCAAACTATGAATTTGAGAAAGGTACACTGCTCTGTGTGAATGGGTGAACAAACACGATACTTGATAGTGATCCAAAAAAAGTGATTTCAAAAAATATCCCTCCAAGGCTTTTCCCAGGAATTCACAAGTTTGGACTGGAAACAAAATGATTTGTGCAAGATTAGCACCTGCTCTTCAAACTGCATAATATGTATTATGTAAAACGTTGTTGAGTAATGGAGCAGTTTGAAGACCAGGTGCTGATTGATCTATAGTTGATCTATACATGTTTGGTGTTTTGTAATACTGTCAAACGTTTAAAGGTCACTGTGAGCGCTCCAGCTCACGAGAGGGATACAATATGACGGATGGAACGGTTTGGCAAACAAGACGTTTATTTCAGGCCGAGTGTCAACACCAAAAGGGCTTCCAATGAACCCGTCTGCTCCTCTATTCCCGAGGTGGCTGGGCGAGTGACCGTCCTCCACCCAGGAGCCCAGAACCAGGTTACCACATGCTTTCATTGGGTAACTGGTCACCTGGTTCTGATCAGCTGTCTGGTCCCCGGCCGAGCCACTCCCATCACGTCCTAACCACAGTCGCCTATTATGCAACTTGTTCATGTCTTTTATCCATAAACACAGTCTGATAGCGCTCCGACTGTTTCAGGAACAAAGACTGGAGATTAGACTTTGATGTCACCATCAATCAATCAATCAATGTTTATTTATATAGCCCAATATCACAAATGTTACATTTGTCTCAGTGGTCTTCACAGTGTGTACAGAATATCAGTATGACAATACGACACCCTCTGTCCTTAGACCCTCTGTCCTTAGACCCTCTGTCCTTGGACCCTCACATCGTACAAGGAAAAACTTCCAAAGAAAACCCAGTTTAAAGGGAAAAATGGGAGAAACCTCAGGGAGAGCAACAGAGGAGGGATCCCTCTCCCAGGACGGACAGACGTGCAATAGATGCCGTGTGTACATTGAAAAGATAATACATTTGCAACATAGGTAGTCCAAATGTTTGGAAATGCATGTGTGTATAATAGGAAGATGAATCCACGAGGATATCCATCCAGGACCGATGATCCAAGACCACAGCCACGACTCAAGATCCAGCGCTCGCGATCCAGGACACAAGACCGCAGGATCATCCATGACTCCGGATCCCGGTGTATATAGACACCAAAAGGAAAGACATTTGGGGAAGCTGGGTTAATGGGAACATGAGAGTACACAGGTATAGACAGCGAGAAGGAAGAAGTAAGATGTCCCCCTGACAAACTAAGCCTATATCAGCAAAACTAGGGGCTGAATCTAATCAGCCCTAACTATAAGCTTTATCAAAAAGGAAGGTCTTAAGCGCACTCTTAAAAACGGATAGGGTGTCTGCCGCCCGAACACAAACTGGAAGCTGATTCCACAAATGTGGAGCTTGATAAGAAAAGGCTCTGGCTCCCATTGTACTTTTAGAGACTCTCGGAACAACCAACAACCCTGCATTCTTGGAACGCAATGCCCTAGTAGGACAGTAGGGTATAATGAGTTCTTTAAGGTAAGATGGCGCCTGCCCATTAAGGGCTTTGTAGGCGAGAAGAAGAATTTTAAATTCTATCCTGTGTTCTATAGGGAGCCAGTGTAAGGCAGCCAGAACGGGAGTAATGTGGTCCCTTTTCCTAACTCTGGTTAGTACACGAGCCGCAGCATTTTTAATCAGCTGAAGCAACTTGATTGACTTCTTGGTACTCCCTGATAATAAAGAGTTACAATAATCCAGCCTAGAAGTAACAAATGCATGGACTAGTTTCTCTGCATCGCTTTGAGGCAAGATATGCCTGATTTTTGCAATGTTACGTAGATGGAAGTAGGCGGTCCTTGAAATTGATTTTATGTGGGCATTAAAGGATAAATCCTGATCAAATATAACACCAAGATTCCTTATAGTCTCACTGGAGGCCAAATTAATGCCATCCATAGTTAGTATATCTTTAGATAATTTGTTTCGTAGATTCTTCGGGCCAAGTACAATAACTTCAGTTTTGGTCGTGTTTAACATCAAAAAGTTTAAGGTCATCCACGTTTTTAAGTCCTTAAGGCAGTCTTGAATTTTATTTAGATGATTAATTTCATCAGGCTTGATTGATAAATATAGTTGAGTATCATCCGCATAACAATGAAAGTTTACGGAATGATTCCTTATAATATTGCCTAACGGAAGCATATATAATGTGAACAAAATAGGTCCGAGCACTGAGCCCTGTGCCACTCCATGGCTAACTTTGGTTTGCGTTGAAGATTCATCGTTAACACGTACAAACTGAGAGCGTTCAGATAGATAGGACCTAAACCAGCCTAAAGCAGTTCCCTGTATGCCAACTAAGTGCTCTAGTCTTTGCAATAGGATATCATGGTCGATAGTATCAAATGCAGCACTGAGATCGAGCAAAACAAGAATAGAGACAAGTCCCTTGTCTGAGGCTATTAGAATATCATTTGTGACTTTAACCAGAGCTGTCTCTGTGCTCTGATGTGTTCTAAAGCCAGACTGAAAATCTTCAAATAAATCATTGTTTTTTAAGTAATCACACAACTGTTTTGCGACCGCTTTCTCAAGAATTTTTGAGAGGAACGGAAGATTAGAAATAGGTCTATAGTTGGCTAAAACCTCTGGATCGAGGTTGTGCTTTTTAAGAAGCGGTTTTATCACTGCTACTTTGAATGATTGTGAAACATAGCCTGATAATAAAGACATATTCATAATATTTAATAAAGAAGTGCTAATTAATGGAAAAACTTCCTTCAACAGCTTAGTTGGAATTGGGTCTAACATGCACGTTGATGGTTTAGAAGAGAGAATCATTGAATGTAATTGTTCAAGGTTTATGGCTGAAAAGTATTCTAGTTTACTATCTAGTGTAATATTAGAACTTACATTTCCAGGAGCTGTTGATAACACTATACTGGTCAAAGGCAAGAGGTCATTAATTTTGTTTCTAAGAGTAACAATTTTATGGTTAAAAAAGCACATAAAATCATTACTACTGAGTGCTGTGGGAATAGAAGGCTCAATGGAGCTGTGGCTCTCTGTCAGCCTGGCTACAGTGCTGAAAAGAAATCTTGCATTATTCTTATTCTCATCTATTAATGAAGAATAGTAGGCTGCTCTCGCTTTACGTAGTGCTTTCTTATATTCATTGAGAGTAATATGCCAGTTTAAACGAGATTCAAGTTTAGTGGAACGCCATATCCTTTCAAGTTGTCTAGACTTTTGCTTTATTTTGCGGGTTTCGGCATTATGCCATGGAGCTAATCTATGTTGTTTTATTTTCTTCTTTTTCAAAGGAGCAACAGAGTCTAATTTTATTCGCAGCGCATCTATAGCACTATCAACAACATGATCAATTTGGGGTGGTCACCATGTCTGTGTGGCTTGTGTAACCATTAGCCAATCACCAACCAAGGTAACCAACCACCTTATCACCTGAATCTCCTCCGAGAGCACCATTATGTTTTTGAACCAATCATCTCTCAGAGGGGCGTGGCTAGCAGCAGCTCATTATCATTTAAAGCTACAGCCCCATAATGGGCACTTTTGGAACAGGGCTGAAACAGAGGGGATTATGGGATGCTGAAATGAAGCCAAACACTTCAGAGACATGTTCTGTGTAAAGATGAAACCCTCTGAAACCCTTAAATAAATCACATCCTCAGCTGTGGGACTTCAACAATTGTGTTATTTAATAAAGAGTCAAATATAGACGGAAAGCAAAAAGAAACTTTATTTACAATATCTTTGTTACATAACAGCAAAGAAACATCACAGTATAGGACAACACGTTTAAATAAATGAGCAGCTGGTGTGATATACATGTGACCCAGAGAGACTAGATGTCCTTAGTTTGCTCTACAGCAGAGGTGGAAACACCGTAACTATGCTTGAAGAAACGAATGGCTTATCGTCCTGATCAATCTAACATTTGATGGATGAATCTGAAAACATGCGGAGCCAGACGAATGCTGCGTGAAATGTCATCAGTCAGGTGGCTGAAGGTTTGAATACATATCACATTCATTCTCAAGCTGTGGATGTGGAGGACGTGAGGGGTCCTCCGGTGTATGCAGTCTTCTCTGTTTCTATGACGGGCCTGAACGAAGAACAAATAAAAGATTTTAAGATGATTTTTCAATATTCTGTTTTAAAATCAGATATTTATATAATTACGTTTCCCTTTTTTATTCATCTTTATGTTTGACTCAAATCTTTAATTTCATGACCATTTTTTGTTTTAATATTGTACATTTCTATTTGAATTATTGTATCAATAATTAATATGCACAGAGTAAAAGAATACAAGCAATATAATATTACATATCTAGCACTGAATACAATGCTGAATACATTTGTATATATAAAATAACACCTATGAAAGGTAGCGAAAGCACACTGTACACACGCCACGTCCTGTTGTTAACCCTTTAGTAACATGGCACCTGGGATTGTAATGCTACTGTATTATCATTCTATTCCATATTATCTTACTGTGTTCTCTTTGTGGAACTAGAGTAAGTATAAAGTAGCTTAAACTGGAAATACTCAAGTTCGGTACATGTACAAACATTGTACCGAAGTAGAGTATTTGAATGAAAGCCCTCCTTTCCCCGCTGTAATAACGCTGCCTTTCAGAAGTCAACACTGGATTAGATTTTATTCAGTGCCACTCTTTTATTCCCTGAGAAACTTTCCTCATGTTGAATTTACACATTACATTTCATTTAGCCGACGCTTTTATCCAAAGCCACTTACAATTACCAATGATATTAAACTGCTCAGTCCCGCAGGGGAAGTGTGTGTGTGTGTGTGTGTGTGACCTTGATCTGTGAAGTTTAACTTGTACTTTCTTAATCAAGTGTTGGGTTTGATATGTTTCTTCCAATGTGTTCTGATGATCTGACTGTGATGCTCTGGATAGTTTCTATATGTGTACCAGCATCTGTTTGTAAACCGATGTATCGTCACAGCTATGTTATTTTACAAAATATCAGAAAATGCTTGTTTTTAGCCTCACACTTATGAAGATGTGCTGCTTTTCTCAGTGTAACATTATGTTGACGAGACGTTTGTATGCAGAAAAGAAATCCATGCAGCCAACATTAAGCACACTTTGAATGTTTGAGAGCATAACCTAACACTTAGAGCAGGGTGCCTAACCTTTTCTGAACCGAGAGCTACTTCTAAAGTTGCCAGTGTGCCGAGATCTACCAGTCCAAACAGAGAGGCGTAGCCATTACTGACAGCCTACTACCAGGTAAATACACACTTCTACTTGTATAACACTGACCTTTAAATACTTCATAAAATACTGCAGATCCTTTATCTCACCTCTTTCTAATCTACACACACACAAGTATTTAACTGAAGTTACACAACAGTGTTGTTGATACAGAGTTGGAGTTTATTCTCACGTCACTACAGTGGGTAATGTTTTCAAGAAACATTGAACAGTGCTGCCACATATGACACAGGAAAAAAGAAAAGACTCTGAACCCTTTCTTTGCCATTATATACAAATAGTGTTGCTACAAAAGTATAAATGAGGCTTACTAATAAGACGACTCAGATCTGAAGCTACACAGGAATCTGCTACAACAGTGCAATAAAAGAGACTAAATTAATAGAATCAAACTCTTTTTTTGTTGCATTTTAGTCGAGTATAAAAATAAATGCCTTTTAAAATAGGATGCAAGCAACACTAGTTTCTTAACCTGAATTGATAATAGACAATTTAAGTTTGCATTCTTATACCATTTTGTACAATAATTATAATGAATAAGTTCAAACAAACTAAAACTTACAGCTGATTAATAACGGTATCCAACTTGAGTTTGTATTATCTCAAAAACCTGTTGAAATGCTTCTGTTATCTTTACTGTCCCCAAAAAGCGCGTCGCAGCCTCCAGGAAAGCTTCTTTCATAACTTCGCAGTCTTTGAAAGACTTCATGTGTTTCGCAAGAACGTGACTGACACGATAAGATGCTCTGGAGCAGCCTTGCTCTTGTTGTTGGGCCTGGTGAAAATGGACTGCTGTGCATTTAGCTGTCCTTTCAGGCCCCTCCCCTTTAGCTGTCCTTTCAGGCCCCTCCCCTTTTGGAGCGAAGGGCAGAATTAGGAGGGAATTCCGTCTCGTAGCGTTTGTGCACTGTTTTGAAATGCCGCTCCTAAATGACCCTTCTTCGATAAAGCCACGCTCGCATTGCAGACAAGACAGATGGACTTTGAATTGGAATAGATACAGAAATAATCATCCTCCCACTCCGAGTGAAATGATATATTTTGGGCTTTTTTGCTTCTGCCATTACGGTATTGTGTGCGGACTGTCACTCCTGTTGACACGGACAACGTCAGCGAACTATGCCCACTGCCCATCAGCCACGCCCCGACACATGGGGTCACGCCGGCCAATCACAAAGCTTTGGTGCGTTCAAGTGCATTATTCTGGCACGGGAAGATTATGTTATAGGACATTAACGATAAAACAGAATATTCTTGTTCTATTTTTAGACACATCTCGCGATCGACTGGGAATCTCCCGCGATCGACTCGTTGGGCACCCCTGCTCTAAACTCTCCAGTGAACTCACAGTGTGTGAGGCTGTGTTCACAGAGACAGATGTGGCTTCCTGTAGGTTTGGTTGGTGATGGACAGGCGGGTCAGCCGGGCGCCGTAATAATCCACGATGTAGTTCGACCCATCTGCTGGACCCACGATCTGCAGGAGGGAAAACAACAGGTAATGTTTCACACACGCACGCATAAACTAAGCAACTGTTTTTTCAGGTGACATTTCACTTCCAGAAGATACAATACATTTGAATTTTTCGGATGATACTGCATAGTGGGTTAAAGATTACATGAACTATGCCATCACACTGAATTGTAAAATATCTGGTCCACCAAACATGGCTGACCACTTCATGATGTTAAATCTGCTGTCGGCCGCCCCACACCTTCCTGTGATGGATCTGCAGCCTGCTGTTATCTAAAGCTTTTGAACAGGAAGGAGTGATTCGTTCCTTCACCTCAAGCTTCCCTCTCTCCATCCGTCTGTCTCGGCCTCTCAGAGTCCATTAGGAACTTCTACAAGCTTCATTCATCCTGCCGGCCTCGGAGGATGGATGGACGTAAATAATAATCAGAAGGTTGATGCCCGTTTATTCATCAGGCCCACAGTTCTTCACTCTACACTCTTCATCAAACGTGTGGTTCTTAAAGAGGACATGAAACAAGAACCGGTGTGTGGATGTGTGCGAAAAAGTAGGAAGCACCTAAGCTGCACTCTGATCAGTTTGAACAAACATAGCGAAGGGTACTACAGACTGTTCTCCATCAATTAAGATGGTCGGAAATATACTGTTTTTTTGCGCTTTCAAAAAAAAGTTGCACTCTAATATTTAGTAGTACCGCCTTTAGCACGCAGTCGCCGTGGCATCATTTCGATACGCTTCTGCAATGACACAACATTTATTTCTGTCCAGAGTTGCGTTAATTTTCTGTGACTCCTCTAAGGCTTCACTAGTTAACTAGTGAGCTACATTGTGTGTAACTAGTTAACTAGTAAGGTAAAAAACAATTGTACTAGTGCATCTAGTGGACAATTTGGACCTCACTAGTTAACTAGTGCACATTTTGAGCCTCACTAGTCAGCTTAGAAGACCAAAACAGGCTTCAACTAGTTCACTAGTGAACATTTTGCCTTCACTAGTTAACGTGTAAGCTGCAATATGCATCCACTAGTTAACTAGTTGCCGTTCATATGGCCAACACGTTAACTAGTCAGCCATAGGCAAATTAAGCAGGCAGGACCCAGATTCTGATTGGTCAGTTCAGCTCTGTGAGGGAGAGCCTGAGGGGGCTTTCTCCTGCGATGTTTTTAGCAAGGTCTTGAAGACGTGAGGTGCATCAGTCGGGTATTTAGTGCCTACCGTTAACATATTGTCCGTGGGAAGTCAGTCAGTGTGTTTTGCCCAGAGAAATACATGTTTCTGCTTCTGCTTTGTGTGTGTGTTTTTGTTGGTGCGAATGTGCGCACTCTTGTGAGAGCACCGGCACTCGAGACACAAAAGTAGAGGAAGTGATCGTGGGACATTTTATCAGCGGTGCTCATGAAATGAATAAAGCTGAAACACTGGACAGATGTTAAAATCAGGATAACGATAGATCCGTATGAAGATAAACAACCTCTCCATATTTTGACTAATATTTACAGAAGTCACTGCGATCTCTCAAAGCTGTGATCCGAAGAGGGTTACTTCCTCTTTCAATCCATCAATAATGTCCCTCTGTTTTCACAATGCCATTCTAATCCAGCTCCTTTCAAATGGCAGATTAATATAATGTTTTAAAGAGGATCTATATCCCTGTCTGCAGTCCAAAGGCAACTTTCTAATTTTAAGAAAGTCTTCAATGTCCTCATCTAATTTGATATACAGTCATATGATCATAATAACACAAATACTTTTGTTTTATATGTTTGTAAATATGGTCATATTTTAAAACAGTGTATTTAAGCTGTTAAATAAACTATTTGGGCTGGGTGTCGCTCTATAGCTAATAGTAACTAATAGCTAATAGGAGACCTCGATGCGTTCTTTCCCCTCCTCCTCATTAGCATTCTGTGCAACTAGTGCGACTAGACACATTTGGGATCCACTAGTTAACTAGTGAACATTTTAAGCCTCACTAGTTCACTAGTGGAATTTAAACGCATCTCACTAGTTAACTATTAAAAGGCAAAGAGTTCACTAGTTAACGTGTACACATTGAGCCCCACTAGTTAACTAGTAAGGTAAAAAGAGGTGTCAACTAGTTAACTAGTGAACGTGTTGCCTTTACTAGTTAACTAGTGAGTTATTCTGGGTGCGACTAGTTAACTAGTGCAGACAAATGTGTGCCACTAGTTGTGCTTATTTTGTGTGATTAGTTAACATGTCAGAGATTTTGCAGCGCACTAGTTAACTTGTAAGACTTTTAGGGTCACTAGTACGGTCAGAGGGCCACTAGTTCATCAAAAAGCTTACATTTCCGAACTTTGGCGTTACTAGTGCTGCTCCTGGCGTCACTAGTAAGGCATACGCGGTAACTAGTCGGACAAAAGTGCCACTAGTTGCTGAAAAAGAGCAACTAGTGAAATGGTTTATTTAACTAGTAAAGCAGAGTGCCTAACTAGTTTGACCATAAATCCAAACAAGTGAAATCAAAGAGCCAACTAGTGAAGGCCGCTGCCGTCTGATATCAAGGAAATTGAATAAATACTCAAAAGGCTTGCCATAGCAGCGCACTAGTTGGTTGACCTTACTAGTTACTGACTATTGAGGCTCAAAATGTCTACACGTTAGCTAGTGAGGTCCAAAGTGTCCACTTGATACACTAGTACAATTGTTTTTACCTTACTAGTTAACTAGTTACACACACTTTATCCTGAGCACACACACTCACAGTGTGAGTCTTTCTGTGTTAGAGTTGTACTCGCTACAGGGTGCACTTTGAGGGTGTGTGACTCTGCAGACCGGTTACATGCAGAGAAAGCTACATAACACACAAGGGGACGGGTAATAACCGGAAAAGCATGACATGGGACCTCTAATAGTTTTTAAAAATACTCACATGCTTCCTAGGGTGCTTTCAACAACCATCATCGTCTTCATAAGCAGGAAGAGTGTTTTCTTCATAACATGTAGAATGTAAGATCGGTCAAATAAGGATCTAATCACTTATTATCTTGACAACAAAATGACTTTTTTCCCCTGATATTGATATACCAAGTGGTTACATTTAACAATATTAACTCCTGCAGATGTGTGCTTAAACTCCTCAATGATTATATGAAAAGTATTCTTTGGGAAGACCCGAGAGTTGGTGCATGTGATGACCTGAGCAATGTTTGTGTTTACAGGCTGGGGGGGTGGGACTCACCTGCATGGCGATCATGATGAAGTCAATCAGAGTGCCGATTCCACAGAAACCAACAGTGCAGAACTTCAACAGTCCTGAGAGACAGGATTAATACACTTTTAGTATATATATTAGGACTGTCAGTCGATTAAAATCGCGATCAAATTAATGGCACATATTTTTTTTAATATTAAACACAATAACCTGGAACCTCTCTCATACAATAATACAATACAATGGTGTGTGTGTGTGTGTGTGGGATCGTTGGAGCTATGGGCAACTCAAGGCATATGCTCGAACGGGAGCTGCCTGGACGATGCAATCATGTTGCACTATCCGTGCTGAGTGTGCTGACTTCTCGTACAATGTCCCGCTGTCTGCTTCCTGCATCAAGCCAAGTGCTCGGCGCAGTTGTGTGGATAGAGCGCTCCTCTGTTTTCATTTAAACAGCTCCTTATATCCGTTAGCGCAGCTAGCTAGCACCAGATGCTAACAACAACAATGCGCGTAAGGTCTCTCTCACTCGCCGGGCCACACACACCCACACCCTCCTTTTGCGTTAACGCGTTAACTTGACAGCTCTAATATATATATATATGTATATGTGTCAGCCCTACATGTCATTCTCTTAAGAAAAGACAATGCATTATTTTAAGGAAGTTCTTGTTCCAGAGCCACACAAGATTATTACATATGTTATTATTGTCCTGATCCTCTTCCTCAGAAGATGAAGCTTCTCAGATATTGATCGCTATGATTTAAACTCTAGCGGCACTCTGAGGAGAACTCTTCTGTTTCGATTGTGATGGTACTGAGCTATGTATTTTGTGCAATCAGGACACTTAACTGTTACATCTTGTGTCTGACCTGTGGAGCTCTTGAACAAAACCCGCCTGTCAACTTAATATATAGATCTGACTTGGCTCGGCACGCCTCGGTTTGGCTCTGTGCGGGCTGACTGGTGCCAGATCAGGCCAGGTGTTCCTCGGTGCAGCTGCTGCACACACACACACACACACACACACCACACACACACACACACACACACACACACACACACACACACACACACACACACACACACACACACACACACACACACCACACACACACACACACACACACACACACACACACACACACACACACACACACACACACACACACACACACCAAAGTGTCCGCAGTACTGCAGGAAGTTCAGAAGCTGAGCGTGATCAGCTGCAGGTCCTCTAACCACCACTAGGCGGCTCCTGGAACACAGTGGATCATTTCTCTTCTAAATTGACTGTAAGTGGAAAGTGGGAACGTTACTATGTTCTTTAGATAAAGAGTAGTACAAAGTAAATCCATCAAATCAAGCTTCCTCTCCTCCCTCCTGTGGCATCGTCTGTCCAGTCACAAAAGGTTGTGTCTTTCAGGGTGTGTGTGTTTTCAGTTACTCAGATTACTGCCTTCATCGCAATTCATATATTTCTACATTTCCATTTGAATACAATTCTTGATCTTTGCAGTACTACAACTGTTGAGGTTTATTTATAAGACTGGACTATACAGTCATACAATCACATTTAGCTGTTATATTGATCCATATTGATAATTATCTCAATACTTATAAAATAGGTAATATCAGAAAATAAATGAATATCAGGATGTTCCAAAACATTGCAAATCATTTATTTGTATCATCGTTATTATTTTGTTATTATTAATATGATATTATAAGATTCTATCATGTACATTAGTGACATGCTTTTATCACCCAGTCATTTATATGACTTTGTTTTCTGTCACTCACCAACATACAGTTTCTAGAGGCCGATTCTTTATCTGACAAAACAAGGACATGAATTTGTTTGTGCCTGCCACAGCTATGAGAAACAACAACATCAAATGAAACACCGTGTGTGTGTGTGTGTGTGTGTGTGTGTGTGTGTGTGTGTGAATGTGTGTGGGTACCTAGAGCAGGGTATCCCAGGTAGAAGCGGTCTGCTCCCAGCCAGCCCAGGAACAGAGACAGAGCCACAGCAACTTTGTAGGAGTAACCACTCCTGAGAGGGAATGCATTCCCATTGGAACAGTAATCAATGATGATCATCAGAATCATTATAAGCATCATTTAGCATGTTATGGCTTTGTCAAAACACCATTATAATGTTCCACAGAAAAGTAACACACATATCTGAAGTAATCCTGCAGCAGTTTATCCTCTCAAAGGGAACTAGTGGTGCGTGTGTGCGTGTGAAACTCACACGTTTCTGCAGGGGATGGTTTTGTTGAAGCCCACCTCCTCCCCGCTAAACCTGAACTCTGTCCCGTTAGAGAGCCGACAGCTGATGTTTGGAGCTGGGAGGCACTCAACTGTGTGCGCACACACACACACACACACACACACACACACACACACCACACACCACACACACACACACACCACACACACACACCCACACACACACACACACACACACACACCACACACACACACACCACACACACACACACACACACACACACACACACACACACACACACACACACACACACACATATGAAGAACAAAGGCAATTGAACACAAAGTGAAATGACAATCTTCTGGCTTTAACCGAAACAAACTACAGTTAAGATAATAAACAATGGAGGTCAAAGGTTAAGTGATGATATAGACAGGGGCCCTTTCTCATTTCATCAAATCCCCCTCCTCGACTCCTCGGTCCTCCGGTAGTGACCTGGAAATGAATTTCAGCGCGCCATGTTGAAGGACATCTCATTTCTCTAAATGCACTTCGAGGACTGAGCATCGAGCGTCGAGGAGGCTCTCTGGAGGAGCTCTAACCGAGGAGAGAGGAGGCTCTCTAGAGGAGCTATAACCGAGGAGAGAGGAGAGAGGAGGCTCTCTGGAGGAGCTCTAACCGAGGAGAGAGGAGGCTCTCTAGAGGAGCTATAACCGAGGAGAGAGGAGAGAGGAGGCTCTCTGGAGGAGCTCTAACCGAGGAGAGAGGAGAGAGGAGGCTCTCTAGAGGAGCTATAACCGAGGAGAGAGGAGGCTCTCTGGAGGAGCTCTAACCGAGGAGAGAGGAGAGAGGAGGCTCTCTGGAGGAGCTCTAACCGAGGAGAGAGGAGGCTTTCTGGAGGAGCTCTAACCGAGGAGAGAGGAGGCTCTCTGGAGGAACTCTAACCGAGGAGGGAGAGAGAGAGGCTCTCTGGAGGAGCTCTAACCGAGGAGAGAGGCTCTGGAGGAGCTACCGAGGAGAGGAGGAGGCTCTCTGGAGGAGCTCTAACCGAGGAGAGAGGAGAGGAGAGAGGAGAGAGGAGAGAGGAGAGAGGAGAGAGGAGGCTCTCTGGAGGAGCTCTAACCGAGGAGACACTGATGGTTCCTCCACGGCTCCTTCGCGGATGCATTTCCGGGAACAGAGATGTTTCAAAGAGGCGTGAAGCACGGCCAGACTTATCTCAGCCAATCACAGCTCTGCATGCATCCCCTGAATATTATTGTATTAACTGCTTTCATCGTGACACGATGTTTCCAGAGAGAACAGCTGTGAGGTCCGTGCAGAAAGCAGAGCAGTGTGTATAATATATATCACTCAGTATAACAGGCCTGCTCTCTTTGCTTTAGTTTAGTAGATATCTACAAACAAAGAGTCCATATGTTTCTAAAACCATTTAGTGCTTCACAATAAAATACACAACGTCTGTAGGAGCTGTATATGCGTGTGTGTGGTGTAGGTGTGTGTGTGTGGTGTAGGTGTGTGTGGTGTAGGTGTGTGTGTGGTGTAGGTGTGTGGTACAGTGCGTAGGTGTGTGTGTGGTGTAGGTGTGTGTGGTACAGTGTGTAGGTGTGTGTGTGGTGTAGGTGTGTGTGGTACAGTGCGTAGGTGTGTGTGTGGTGTAGGTGTGTGTGGTACAGTGTGTAGGTGTGTGTGGTACAGTGTGTAAGTGTGTGTGTGGTGTAGGTGTGTGTGTGGTACAGTGTGTAGGTGTGTGTGTGGTACAGTATGTAGGTGTGTGTGGTACAGTGTGTAGGTGTGTGTGTGGTGTAGGTGTGTGTGGTACAGTGTGTAGGTGTGTGTGTGGTACAGTGTGTAGGTGTGTGTGGTACAGTGTGTAGGTGTGTGTGTGGTGTAGGTGTGTGTGGTACAGTGTGTAGGTGTGTGTGGTACAGTGTGTAGGTGTGTGTGTGTGTGTGTGTGTGTGTGTGTGTGTGTGGTACAGTGCGTGTGTAGATGCAGCGGACAGACAGCTCTCAGTTTGTTTGGTGTCCTCTGCTTACTTTTAATACTTTTAATACTTTTAATACTTTTGGCCCGTAATTTATTTTCCACATTGTAGCGACCAGAGGGGAGAGGGGAGAGGATATATCCAGTCTCTGATAGTGTTACGTTATTATGAGAGTGCTCTGTTTGATTCTGAAATGGTATATATGTATATAAATATATACATATATATGTGTGTGTGTGTGTGTCCGCATCTGTGGCCTGTTATTGTCTCATTATACCGCCCTGTGAATGAATCAAAGTAAATATAGAAGTCGTCATGAACACATCTGTCCATCAGACAGAGGCTGCTGCCTCCTGTCATCATTAATGGACGTCTCTTTAAAATGACCGCTCAGAGGAGAGGAGTTCTCATTTCTCTAACCGCCTGCTGCTTCCCCTCCTCTCTCCTCGGCTCGCATCCTCTCTCCTCGGCTCCCCTCCTCTCTCCTCGGCTCCCCTCCTCTCTCTCCTCGGCTCCCCTCCTCTCTCCTCGGCTCCCCTCTTCTCTCCTCGGCTCCCCTCCTCTCTCCTCGGCTCCCCTCCGCTCGCATCTCCTGTGGGCGGGACTAAGTCTCGAGGGTAGGAGTCGAGGAGGGAGTTGGAGAAATGAGAAAGGGCCCGGGTCAACACATCTGAGACGATGACGTGGAGCAGTTCCTCTTCGTCACCTGTCCCTAGTTACCCTGCAGGACTGAGAGACGAACATCACGTGCTTGTGAGACCGTGTGAACACAACATGGGGAAGAAGACACCATGTGACCTCTCACCCCAGGCCGTCACGGCCCTGCAGTTCTCCGGCTCCTGGGTGGTTTCATCTATCTTGGGATCTTTGCAGAGATACATGAGGAGAGTGAAGGACTCCAACAGCTGACACAGCACAGCCTCAGTGTTTCCTCTTTGAGTTATCACCAGTCTGCATTCTACTTCCTTTCTCTCATTGTTATACTCTTTCAGATGTTCATCAGAATCATTCTGTGCTTCTGCTGAAGGTCTCTAATAGTATCCTGAGTGGTGAAGCGTCTGTTTTCATTTGAGCAGTGTTAGACATGATGTCTTGTTCTTTCTTTCTTTTCAAATGTATCATCATATTTATAATCCCCCACCGAACATACATGTATATACAGATATGTGGTCTACTCCCTTTCCCTTTGTGCAGCTGTGATCGGATGCTGTGGCTAACTCAGAAACAGCTCTACGCTAAATGCTATCTCTCTATACTGACATGTGTTCTAATACAAGCTGTGTGTATATGAACTGCATATGAACACAGCTTGTTAACACTCAAACTCAACAGCAGGGCAAAGTACATTGTTCTGACATTGGAACATCTGTGCCCTCATCCCAGTCCCTGTAACATTTGAAAGTGATGCCAGAAAAAACATTTATGTTCCTCAAAAGGGTATAATGACTCCAAACATGATAGCACGGTGTCCAACAGAGCTGCATCGGACGGCTCTGTTCCGATGCAGCTCTGAGGAGCTAGGGGGTGTTGGCGGGGATGAGGGGCAGGCAGCAGCGCACACTTTCTCAATCACTTTGTGAAGTCCTTTTCTTCTGTAGAGGAAATCAAGAAACCGTAACTCAGGTTATTTGTTGTTTGAGGTGCAATATACGACTCACCAGCTTTTACATTTCAAACCATATCGAACCCTGATTAGCATCAGATCAACTAGCAACTGAGCTAGGGTTGCAGCATCGATATTAGTGATACCACATGTATTGTTCGCAGTGATCAGGTGGGTACTGAGTGTAAGTGAGTATGTTACCGTGTGATATGAACACGGCTGTCACAAGCACGGATACAGGAAAGCACTCCTGCCCACGGCCATAGCTCTGTACAACACATCCCCTCTGGCTGCAGACAACGCTCTGCTCCACAGCTTCTCAACGTACATTTATATTCCATTTAGGGCTGTCAAGTTAACAACGCGTTGCAAACAAATAATTAACGCCACTAATTATTTTAACGCGATTAACGCATGTGTATTTTTTTTCCTCGGTCACCCCGTAGTTTCAGAGCGCATCGAGTTTAAAATACCATCTCCAAGCTGATGCTGAGGACAGCCCCGCTCACGCAGACGTACGGCGGCTCAGTCGGGGCAAGGTGCTCCAGCGTTTTCTGGATTTGCTGCCAGAGATCATCAGTTTTCTGAAGTCGAGGAACGAGGAGTATGAGCGGCTGTCCGACGATACTTGGTTATTGGACTTGGGGTTCCTTACCGATCTGACTGCAACACTCAATGACCTTAACCGAGAAGTGCAGGGGAAAGACAGAGAGCTTGGTCTGAGTGAAGCTCAGTTTGTGGACCACTTAGTTAAGACATGCGAGGCTGACACACTTCCAAAATCTTGAAAAGGTGTCACAAAACCTCACAGACAAAACGGCTTTCCATTCTGAACATTTCCCATTTGAACAAACTGGCATCAGAATGTGGTGCTCGATTTGAAGAGCTACAAGACGTGGGGCAAGTAGTTTTGTATCAAACCCTTTCCTCAGCGTTGACATTGAACAGCTGTCAGCTGCTAAAATGCAGGCGGTGTTTACATTACCTATGTCAGAGTTCCCGTCAGCCGGTAATTACCGGACTACGACCGGTAATTACCGGACTACGACCGGTAATTACCGGACTACGACCGGTAATTACCGGACTACGACCGGTAAAATATGCTGAAGATCTGCAAATCTAAATCTCTCCGGTCAAAGTGTCCATTCAAAATAATTTCCGCTTAGCGCAATACCGCATCAGTTGCGCAACTTTCACCACTTATGTGACAGACAAGAATAGTCAACTCTAATGTCTAACACTTAATGTGGAGAAAGAGATGTCCTGTGTGGGTTGATTGTGCGTTGATCTGTTGGTAATGCCTCGGGGTTCCGGTGGGCATGTAAACAAATGCATAATGCTGCGCTATACTTTGCGGCCTCATCCGGTTGCATAGCGACACTTATTGTTTAGGTGTCTTTTAATAAGCAGGTAGTCATATCATTAGCTAGAACTAGCTGCATCTGATCGATATGGACATGAACGCGAGTGAAGTCTAATCTGACGGGAGAGAGAGATCAGCTGCTGCTGACGAGTGGACACGAGTGGACAAGCTCTGCATGAGCACATGCAGCGGTGAGCGGACAAAACACACTTCAGGTTAGAATATCACACGTAGCTATTTTAATGACCTCTCAAACTACCGTAACTAGTTAGAGATATGTTTAGTTTCACTGTCGGGTCACTCATTACTGATCCGCGAGCTGCATGATACTGACGGGCTGTCAGGAGAGGGAGAGCGCTCCGCTTATTATTCCCGTGTTATTGTAAGTTACTGTTCACTTTTGAATAATGTTGTTACTCTACTATAATTAGTTTGTTTGATATCGAATCATATCAATTAGTTTTAAAGCTCAATACATAACAAAGAAGACCTTTGACTGCCACTTTTCTCATTTTGTCCGGAAGATTTAAACTTTAACGGACATGTTGACAGGCGGAAACATATTCTAACGGGAACTCTGACCTATGGGTGTTGACACGGAGATCATTGAAATGCAAAGCGACATTGAATTGAAGGCCAGAGCAAGAGACTTGTGGTCACTCGTGAGAGAGAGAGGTATCCACTGATTGTGTCATGTGCGCTTAAACTGAAGGCCTAATTTGGCTCCACATACGAAATGGCCTTTTCACAAATGAAAATAATTAAATCCAAGTATAGAACTCGTATGACTGACGCACATCTTACTGACTGCCTCCGGCTGGCAATCACTAACTATCAGCCAGATCTCAAAAGGCTTACAGATAATGTGCAGTCACAGCAGTCTCATTAAAGCCAGGCTGATAGAGCAACTTGAGCATTGGAAATATATTGTGCATTGAACAGAGCAACTTAATATGGATTACATTGAACTGGGCTAATATCTGTACATGTGAATACTACTAATTGAACTGAGAAACTAAATATAGTGCATTGAACAGATACTGTAAATATTAATAGTTTGTATTGAACAGATATGCCTACCGTAAATATGTATATTGTACATTGCACAGATAATTGTGCATAACTGTGTCTTTCTTTGTGTGCATCTGTACACGTACATTGAGCCTGTTGTAACATCAATTGATTGCAAAAATAAATATGACGATGAATAGTCTTACTCCTAAGTGGGTTTTTTGGAAGATATCGGATTGGTAGATCTCGGTTTACATTTTGGAATAAAAAGTGATCTTGGGCTTGAAAAGGTTGGTTAACTTACCACTGGTTTATAGATCTGTTATCTTCACAGTCATCTTTATATTTTCTACTTTTGTATGCTGTTTTATTTCTATTTTGAGATATTTACATTTTAGAATTGTTTATTTAAACTCTTTTAATGTATAATGATGTGCAATGCCTTGTTTTTTATGCTGCGGCAACACAAACAAATCAATTTGAGATCAATAAAGTAAATCTTATCTTATACTATAAGGATAAGGATGTGGAAGTGCAATGAGAACATATATAAACCGGATGTTGTTATTATCCTATTAGAACAGAAACACTTCTACATGGGGGTTAAGACGTAAATGCAAACAGCGTCCTGTCTCTAAAGCAGTTCATTATTCCCAAAGTAAGCACTTTATAACACAACACAGCGAACATGCGTTATTATAACACTGTATGTAATGTTTATTGTTATTTTAGCTGATACGTTAACATTAAATAGAGCTTAGCTAGCTGCGGCTAATGTTAGCGAACAAGGTGACTGGTCTTCTGTTCATTCAGAGTAACGTGAGTCAGCAGTAATACAAGGATACTGTCCCAGTCTGAGGTTGTCGCAGCTATCCACTTCCTCCGCCAGAACGAGCTTTAAATGAGAGTAAATAGAGTAAAATATGAGGCTCCAAACCCCGGAGCGTAAACTCACCAGCCGTCTCCAGGAGGACGCCATGTCTAATTCTGTTACGTCACACAATGATGCTTTCGGGACTTTTAGAAGCATAGTAATTTTGGAACTTTTAGTGCAAATTATTTTTTCGCTTTACCGGCAAAGCAAATTCACGTCGTGGCATTAAAACAACTTTTCCAACAACTTAGTAAACTTTGCAAAATAGTGTAATATGTATATATATGTATACATATTCAGCTGTGATCATTGCACTTTTGTCATTAACCTTGTTTTTCGTTTGGTTTCTATGATTCTCAACTATTTGTACGTGTTTATGTTTTTGCAGGTGTATATTCTTGTGTTTGCAACTTATATTAATGACAATTGACATGAACCTGTTTATAACCTATGACAACATTGTATGTTGTTTATGTTATACCTAATGATGATTTGTATTGGTTGTAGTTGTGTTTAATTGCATATATTTGCGCCTTTAATTAGCAATCGCTGCATAAATGTTTTCGATAAGAAGTAAAAGGTAGCAATATATGCAAATACTCCAGCAATGTAAAAGGACATCAAAACGTAGAGTACACTAATTGAGTAAGTGTACTTAAAATAACTTACTATATTATGAAAAAACGGATATTATTAGAGAAAATATCGCATGAAGCAAACACAAAAAATGTGTAACATATGTAAAGCAAAGAATATGGACATGAACACATCATTGTGCATCACACTGTCTTCGCGTTCGTTTGTTAAATGATGCTAATAACATCCACCATTATTCTACTTGTGCTAAACATGCACTGGACAAATACTTCCGATAGTACCTGAACGCAGCATTAAAGCAACACTGATGCCAAACTGGATTCACTTCATGTGAGTGTTTACATCAGTTCAAAACCCCTTTAAAATCTCTCTGTTTTCTTAGAATTCCTCACTGACTTTCAGCTCTATGCCCAGACTGTTTATCTGCTCTAAATTATTCAAAACTCTTTTTTAGACGCCATTTACCAAGCTAATTTAGCATGCTAACGTGTAGCCAGCTGTTAGCTCTAAGTTAACACGCTGGAAGATACATAGTCGGTTGCTGTTTAATCTCAGTTTTGGTTTATAAACACACGGATAAGTAAAGTTTGGTCTTGTCGCAAATCAGAACACGTTTTTTGTAAGAAGTAGCGGCTGCTTTAAAGGTTTTTTCTTTGGTTTAATAATGTTTGATGCACCTGTTGCGAATTGAACCTGCTTGCAACAGATTTACTTCAAGATTGTAAGCTGTCAGCCGTCTTTAGGATAGTAGAATATACACAATATGGATTTGAGAAAGTATTTATATTGATTAGTTCAAACCTATGGTTTGAATATTCACCATCCTCCCTTTTGAGTTGTTTGAGTTTCACTTCCTGGTTTCTCAGGTGAGGTTACAGGTGTGAGAAGGTTTCATGTCAGCAGGTCAGTTTCTGTTTGATGTGCAGGTTGGAGAATGTTGGTCTGGTTGTTTTACCATATATGTGTGTGTGGATTCTGCTTTGCTCTGACTGTGTAAACAAGCCGTGCTGATAACGAGGATTTTAACCTGAGAAACCTGAGACAGGCACCTGCACGCAGCACACAGCAGCCTGTTCCACGAGCAGCCTGTCAGTGCTGGAATCAGCTGTGAGCACATGAGGAGGTTACACTACAAAAAGCACTCAGATTCTTTATTTGAGTAACTGTACAAATACTCAATTTTAAGTAAAAGTACTGAATTGAGAATGGTAGGCCTACGGTCAGTAAAAGTATTTAAGTACGATTAGGAGAATGTACCTACAGTTTTCAGAGTTAAAGTGTCCATTGCATAAAAAACTGCAAAACATTTAAATATGTTTTAAATATGTTATAGCAAAAGCAGCACTTTAAGCATGTAGGCAGCATTTAAGAAGTTAGATGGGACATATGTTCAGGATGGGGTTTGGCTGCTGTTGACTGCCAGACTCCATGAGCAGAATGCATCTAAATGAATGAAGCTCACTCGTGATTTCGTTGCACAGATGTTGAAATGTTAGCTCCTGTAGATTCCTTTCTCCACCATTTCCCCTCAAGCAATATAGTCAGATGTATATAGTTGGTCTTGGCTGTAAATTCTTAAATTATGACTTTGTATTTTCCTCAAGTGCAGTCATCTTTCAAGCAGCTTCTTGTTAGGATAAATAGGGAAAGTGTATTTTGACACACATTTGAAACACGATTAAAAGTGTTTTCACCATGCAATAAAAAACAGCTTAAAACAAGCAAATGCTAATTAAACTAAACCATTCAGTAAAGCCCTGTGGTAAAGTTGAATTTGAAGATATCACAATTAGTCTCCTAATTTTTATCGTGCCAAGAAAAAAGTATAATGTTCATTTTGACAGCACTTATTCCCCGAGTACATCAAAGTCACATTGCACTCTTTCTTTGCTGAACACCAACACTGTTTCCAGACAAATAAAGTGTTTTTCTTTGGTTGTGACACAACTGCAGCTTTTTTTTAAAGCTTTAAAACCGCAAAACAGAAAATGCACTATTAACTGGTAGACTTATACACACACACTGTCTGTTATGTGTTGTGTTTGAAATACATGTGAAATATTGTTGTCTGTCTCTCTTTTCAGATTGGTCCAGAACAACAGACAGAGAGCGAGGGAGGGAGGACAATGTTTGAAAATGTCCCAGCAGGTAAATCCTCTCACCTGTTTAACATTTCAAACAGCCATCAGTTGGAATTGCATTGTCTTTGTGTTGTTACTGCTGTCTAATGATGCGTCCTGTGTTCAGCGTCCTCAGCGGAGCGGCAGCACGTACTGGGAGCTCTGGAGCGACTGCAGACCAAACTGCTGCAGAGGGAGGAGTGGACCCACAGTGAAACCATGGGCAACCTGAGGGAGACCCTACAGAGTCCCCTCTTCAGCCACATCCTCACCCTGCAGCACTCCATCGACCAGCTCCGCAGCCAGGTGACACACAAAGAGCAACCTGCAGCTCACACCCCGGCAGCACTGCTTACAACACGTCTGAGACACACTGGAGCTACGGGCACACATTCACCTCAGCCTGTCGCAGGTGGAGGCAAGTTTAAGGCCGTAATGCTATAGTTATAGGAAGAGTCTAAATTAAGATATTTACCAATACTAACTAGCTTTAGGCATCCTGTCTTCATCTCGTCTTAAACTTGGGTTTTTAAATCCTAAATCCAACATCACTTATCAACTTTTCTTTCTGTTACACAGCAACTGGAAGTACTTTCTTTAGTCTTATTGAAACATACACAAACATAGTTTGAAACATACTGACATGCCAGAAGAAGGAGCCTCATTAGTAGACACACCCAAAGACGTTGTTCTTAAGAAGCTGTAGCCTGTATCTACTGACATGCTGCCTTTAATCCCTCACGTCACCAGACAGAATGGAGATGTGCGAAGTGGGACAGTCAAATAAAGCATGGATAGCTATAGAATACTGTCCCAGACACTAAACAAGAGAGGAAGCACACTACAAATGACCAACACAACTACAGTGGGAGATAATTCATGTATCATACAGAAACATTTAAGATAAAATATGTGTAACTCTAAATAAATACCCTAAAGGTGTCAGCACACTGCTGCCTCCTGTCCAACAGCGTGACTTGTCAGTGGGGCTAAGGGGGGACATTGAATCACCCCCCCCCCTAATCTGTATGCAGCTCCAGCCCGTACTGACGCCGAGTCTTTACAATAAACAATCTGCAGGCCAAATTAAGATAATGGCAATAACCGCCGCCGGGCTTCATATTGTAAGTGCTGCGAAGGTCAGAGCTGAGTCTATGAAAGTGTTGAGTGGAGCGGTGGAGGGTATATGAAGCGGGGACTTCTCTCTCTCTTTCTTTATTTATTTTCCTGCCCCTCCCCACGGCTCTCTGCGGATCTATCAAGCTTTAATATCTAGTGTCTTGGTTTGAGTAACGGCCTTGTCGAGGCGTATTGATGAAATGACTCTGGATCCTGCTCCGTCAGCCCGGCCTAAATAAGCTGCAGACTGATAAGTTTCCACAGCGTGAGTGTAAAGGTCATTAATACATTACCTGTTCCGAGCGAGAGGGCCTGCAGAGGAATCTATTGATTTCCTTTCCTCCTCTCTCCTCCCCACTTACCCCCAGGCTCCGCTGCTTCATGTTTTAACTACATGTCTTTCTCTTCTGTCGACAATGTCGTTGCATATAGAGCGCGTCTCTCTCCTGTGTCTTTATGAGTGAGGTTGTTTCGGTGGTAAAACCTGAAGTTGATATGGGGGGGGAAAGAACCGGTCCGAGCCGGTCCGATGAGGACATGTTCCCTAACAGTACATCTGAATGAGTGCTACATTTACAAAACAATGCTATCATCTCTGGGACTAAAGTGGTACATTTCCACTCAATAGTTATCAACGTTAAATTATCAAATCTTAAACTTGGTATTGACATTTCTGAAAAATAAATAAGATGATATTGATATTTTGTGTTTTTTATTTAAGAAGAAAAATATATAAATGAGAGAAACGATCCTTCATTGACCGGTGGTCAGTGTTGTTGCACCTACAACAGGACTGATCACATGTTGACTGAATCAATGCTTCTATAATTATGCTGCAGTTAAAGAGTCTTTCCAATGCCTGTACTTTGCTCCAACATGTATATCTATCGATGCAATATGTACGTGTGTAAACACAAGCCGCGGGTGTGAACTTGCACAGTGCCCTGGGTTCTGAGCTCCATGGAGCAGGTCCTGGTTTATGGGACCCTGAGAACCCGAGCGTGACGGGGAGCCAGTCCACTGGGCTGCCGGTCCGCTGGTGTTTGTGCACGGTGTGTCAGAGCGCTTCACGAACACAGCTCCAGACCTCCAACATGTTCCTCATCTGACTACCCTCTCTTTCTGCTTCTCCTCCTCCTCTTTCTGTCACTCTTTTTCTGCCTCCTCTTTCTGTCACTCTTTTTCTGCTTCCCCTTTCTTTTCCTTTTCATTATCCCCTTCCCTTTTCTCTTCTTTCTGTTCCACGTTCACGTCGTCTACTTCTTTTCTTTAATCTCCTCATCCATCATCTCCCCTTTCAAACTACTTCCTTCTTGTGCTCTGATTTGTCCCTATACCTCCTCTGCTTCTTTATCTCTTCTTCCTACTTCTCTTTTTTATGTGTTCCTCCCCTCCTCCTTGTCCCGCACTCCTCCTCCTCCTCCTCCTCCTCCTCCTCCTCCTCCTCCTCCTCCTCCTCCTCCTCCTCCTCTTCCTCTTCCTCCTCCTCTTCCTCTTCCTCTTCCTCTTCCTCTTCCTCTTCCTCTTCCTCTTCCTCCTCCTCCTCCTCCCCCTCCCCTCCTCTCCTTCTCCACGCTGTAGCTGAGCAGTATGCCACCTGAAGCCTGCAGTGAGTTCAGTTTCTCCAAGAAGGGTCAGCTGATCACGAGCGCTGTCGATCCAGTCAGCAGCTCCTCCCCCCTAACGAGCACTGCCTTGTCTCCACCCATCCGTCAGACTCCGCCCTCATCTGAATTCAACCTACAGAAATGGATCCTTGTTGCCGCAAAGGTGGGTGAAGCCAAAAAACACGCCTGCAACAACCAATGAGATTCTTCCATTGGATTTTGGATAATTTTAGACCAAATGTTCGTGTTGATTACACGTTGTGTCACAGCAGGATACTCTCCATATATTAACACCACCTTTATGAGTTTTGAAGTAACAAGTGGTGATGGATGTGCATCTACCATAGCTAGTTAAAGTGGCTAATAAGTGACGTATTTCATGTCTTTTTGAAAAACATGAACATCTCTTAAGCTTGTATTAACCACAGATCTTATTCCAGGCATCTAACCAAAAACTCATTCTGAAAACCATCGAGGGGAGGGAACCCGCAGTGCTGGGTTCAGGGTTTTAAGACTCATTCCTGCACTTCTCTTTATAAACACACTTTTAAATACATGTGTGTGTTTGTGTTTGTGTGTGTCCGTGCAGGGCCTTCACATAGAGGTGTGCCAGCTCACTCGGCCTCTGTCTGGAGGTCTGGGCTTCAGCGTGGTCGGTCTGAATCCCACAGGAAGCAGCAGTCAGGGCGTATTCGTCAAACAGATCCAGCATGGAGGCATCGCACACAGGTTCAGCCTCCAGCTTTAACTTCCCTACAGTTAACATCACGTCATACTTAATGAACCCTGCTGGTGTTTCTCCGTCTTCCATTTCTTTCCAGTCTTACAGACTTCATGTCAATGCAGCTCAGAATCAAGGACCTTTATTCGACCTACAGTAGGTACATTGACAGTTTTACAACAAAGATAGATAGTTAAGATAAAAGCCAAAATTAAATATTACACTAACCACATCCAGGATGGAAAAGATAACTAGTAAGTGAACATATAAAGAAGTGAAGGAGCAGCCAGTAATAACAGAAGTAAATAATAAAGAGTCTATTTTACATTATATTATTTTACAACAATGTTATTCTTTTGCTGAACAGCTAAGATACTGAACCCTCAGAGGTGTGGACTCGAGTCACATGACTTGGACTCGAGTCACATGACTTGGACTCGAGTCACACATTTGATGACTTGAGACTCGACTTGACAAAATCACACAACACTTGCGACTCGACTTGGACTTGAACACCAATGACTCGGGACTTGACTTGAGCCTTCTGACTTGAGGTGACTTGATAATTTAATTCAGAGGTCTCCAACACGCCGATCACGAGATGCCGCCAGAAGAGAAGACTCCCGTCCTGGAGAGCAGAATCTCCAGCCGCTCCTACTCTTGCTGAGAATCCTTGCAGGCAGGGGCGGGTCTTTATTTAGCTGGGCCATCATGCAGCCAATCATATGCGAGGACACACTAGGATCATTCTATTATGTGAAAGAAGGGTGGGGGGCACAGCAGGTGTAGTGGTACAGGCCAGCTGCTCAGAGCGACGGGGAGACGGATTTAAATGGAAGTGCGTCGGAAAAAGTCAAGAAATGAGCGAAAACTGAAAAAAGAAGCAGCATCTGCTGCTTTTCAGTGATGTTGGAGAAATCAAAGCTGAGTGCAGGATTTGTAAAATGAAAATAGTTTTTTTTGGTAACCACTTACACGGACTTATTGTCAGAGGTGGGAGAAGTTCAGATCTTGTACTTGAGTCAAAGTACCAGAGTGTAAGAATACTCGGTTACAATAAAAAGTCCTGCATTCAAAATGTTACAAGTAAAAGTACAAAAGTATTAGCATCAACATATAGTTAAAGTACCACCTGCAGAGGGATCTAGATGCAGGTGTTCTTTTCCCCATAGAGACGCCTCACTGCACATTATCTCTGGCATACAGATAGATAGTGGGTCCCTTATAACATGTTGTACACAGTGGAAATACACATTCTGGTTACCTCAACATCAGGGATCTTATACATTAAACTCCTGAATCAATCCGTCACGGTAGCCTTACCTTACTGATCCCTCTTAAAATAGAAAACAACACGTTACTTTACCAGCAGAGAGAAAATGGATGATTAAATTATTAATGTGACTAATAAAGAGCAATTTGATTATTAAGTATTATTCTGTTGTTTTATGTCATTACATTTGTTGAAAAGCACATCATGACTTGTTTATGAATCGTTTTGTCAAAGTTTAGGACTTGGACTTGACTTGAACTTGCCCATCCTGACTTGAGACTTGACTTGAACTTGCCCATCCTGACTTGAGACTTGACTTGAACTTGCCCATCCTGACTTGAGACTTGACTTGAACTTGCCCATCCTGACTTGAGACTTGACTTGGACTTGAGCGCAAAGACTTGAGACTTGATTCGGTCTTGAGCGCAAAGACTTGAGACTTAACTCGGACTTGCAAAACAATGACTTTGTCCCACCTCTGCTGAACCCTCAGAAGAGTGCAGTCCTAGGAACAGCTAAGATACTGAACCCTCAGAAGAGTGCAGTCCTAGGAACAGCTAAGATACTGAACCCTCAGAAGAGTGCAGTCCTAGGAACAGCTAAGATACTGAACCCTCAGAAGAGTGCAGTCTGAGGAACAGCTACGATACTGAACCCTCAGAAGAGCTCAGTCCTAGGAACAGCTAAGATACTGAACCCTCAGAAGAGTGCAGTCCTAGGAACAGCTAAGATACTGAACCCTCAGAAGAGCTCAGTCCTAGGAACAGCTAAGATACTGAACCCTCAGAAGAGTGCAGTCTGAGGAACAGCTAAGATACTGAACCCTCAGAAGAGCTCAGTCATAGGAACAGCTAAGATACTGAACCCTCAGAAGAGCTCAGTCCGAGGAACAGCTAAGATACTGAACCCTCAGAAGAGCTCAGTCCTAGGAACAGCTAAGCTACTGAACCCTCAGAAGAGCTCAGTCCTAGGAACAGCTAAGATACTGAACCCTCAGAAGAGTGCAGTCCTAGGAACAGCTAAGATACTGAACCCTCAGAAGAGCTCAGTCCTAGGAACAGCTAAGATACTGAACCCTCAGAAGAGCTCAGTCCGAGGAACAGCTAAGATACTGAACCCTCAGAAGAGCTCAGTCCTAGGAACGGCTAAGATAGTGAACCCTCAGAAGAGCTCAGTCCTAGGAACAGCTAAGATACTGAACCCTCAGTAGAGTGCAGTCCTAGGAACGGCTAAGATACTGAACCCTCAGAAGAGCTCAGTCCTAGGAACGGCTAAGATACTGAACCCTCAGAAGAGCTCAGTCCTAGGAACAGCTAAGATACTGAACCCTCAACAGAGTGCAGTCCTAGGAACATACTGAACCCTCAGAAGAGCTCAGTCCGAGGAACAGCTAAGATACTGAACCCTCAGAAGAGTGCAGTCCTAGGAACAGCTAAGATACTGAACCCTCAACAGAGTGCAGTCCTAGGAACAGCTAAGATACTGAACCCTCAGAATAGTGCAGTCCTAGGAACAGCTAAGATACTGAACCCTCAGGCTCCAGGCCTCTGGTGGAGGACCTGAGCCTGAAGGAGAACAACAGAGCGCCCAGGATGGGCATTTATTTGTACATACATAACAAATGTTGAACTGTGGGCATTAGAGCTGAATGATTTATGGAAAATATATAACGGCAGTATTCAGTGCCAATATTGCCTATTGATTTACTGGTGTTGCCTATAAATTAAAACAAGGTCTCCAGGTACTGCTGGTCTTCATTTCCTCAAAGAAAAGGTTTTATCAAGCATGAACCCCCAATGACTTTTTAGTTGTATTTCAGATTGTATAGCTTTCTTGGTCATTGTTAATGTAATTATATTTGCAATTAGTTTGGTAGTTGCACTTTTTTTAAACTGCGATTTTGATAACAGAATAATAAACAATCGATCCTAGGTTGCCATAGTATATTGTGTAGGTAATTCATTGTAAATGGGTTAAAACATGTACAAACTCTGATGGAGAATATCAATGCAGTGTACATTGTGTTAGTCTTCTTCTTCTTTCTTCTCCCCCTCATCTTTTGCCTTTCTTCCTCCTATTCCTCATCTTTTTTCTTCTGTTTTTTTTACTCTTCTGAATCCTCTTGTTTCTTCTACTTCTCATTCTCTTCATCTTCCTTCTCCCCTTATCCTCTGCTGATTCTTTTACTGTTTATTCTGCTACTGTTAATCCTCTTCATCTTTCTCCTCCCCATTTTTAATTTTTTAGCACCTGTATATTACATACTGGTGGACAATCATAGGTCAATTATTAAAATCGAACCAGCTAGCTGCTGAGCTGCTATCTAAAGTTGCTTTGATACTATCCTTTTATCCTGTGTCATGCTATCAAAATGTCCTGACTGACATTATGCTGTGGCTGCAGGGACGGGCGTCTCCAGGAGAGGGACCAGATCCTGGTGATTAACGGCAGTCCTCTGGAGCCGGGGATCAGTCACCAGCAGGCCCTCGCCCTCCTGCAGCAGCCTGGAGAGACGGTGGAGCTGGTGGTGGCCAGGGACCACCCACTCAATGCAGCGTCATCACAACCAGCCGCTTTTCATACGGTAAGTGTAAGGGAAACTTCTGAAGCAATGGAGACGAGACTCAGAGAAATACGGGGGAGCACCCAAGGTTGCAGGCCTTATATATATATATATATATATATATATATATATATTATATATATATATATATATATATATATATCATTTAGCCAACGCTTTTATCCAAAGAGACTTACAGTAAGTACAAAAACCATAACAAAATCTAACTCTGAATAACAAGGGAGATATATTGACTTCAAGCAAGATCATACCATAGTAAGTGCTGGGGAATTAGTAACAAGGCCTAAATTAACTCAAAAAGTACTTTTAAAAATAACAATAATAACAATAACTTCATTGCCAAGATACACTCAACATAGATGTGTTTTCAGCGACGGAAGATATGCAGAGTTTCTGCTGTCCTGATCCATTTAGGAGCCAGGAGAGCAAACAGGTGTGTTTTTGAGGGGTGCCTGGGTCCCACTCGCAGTGATGGAGTAGCAAGCCAATTGGCTGACGCACTTGCTGGAGTATATGGTTTAAGTAAGGCCTGGATGTAGGAAGGGGCTGTTCCCTTCACAGCTTGGTAGGCCAGCACCAGTGTCTTGAAGCATATTCTTGCAGCCAGTGGAGGGAGAGGTGTAGAGTGGGAGAACTGGGCGAGGTTGATAGGAGAAGCAATGAGAGCGAATAGAGCCAACGTACCCACACTCTGGCCGTTTCTCAATGTTGAGTAAACCTGGTGCAGAGCCACAATGTCAAGTATACTACGTCATCGAGTGGCGCCGAAGGACTATTTAAATACATGTTAAATGCCCAGCATTCGGCGCCAATCGATGACTTAGTATACTTGAAATAGTGGCTCTGCAGCAGGTTTACTCGACATTGAGAAACGGCCACAGTTATCACCTCGCAGCTTGGCTGTCACTCAAAACAAGCATTGCAGAGAAGACATCAATCATAAATGAGGGTCACTTTGAGGCCACGCCTCTTTGTTTCAGCGTGAGACCTACTTTTTATGATGAGCTGTAGGTCTGCTGACTTTGACTTGGGTGATTTTTATGACCTTTAAAGCCTAGCTCCTCTGCTCTTCTCTTTAGTTAGTACTCAACATGCAGCCTCGCCCCTGACAATATGTATTTAAGTCTTTGAAGTGGCACGATCAATGAATGTCGACATAACGGACGAGTCAAAGAGGCAAGAGAGAGGGAGAGCAGAGGAGCTGCAGTCATACATTAGAACACTCTCTAGTAGACCTATCAACATGATCTTCAGCACATATTTAGCTTCTTAAAATACTTTACTTTCTACAATTTCAATAATGCACTACTCCCTTAAAAGTGGGGTAGGTACGTTTGAGAAACCGGGTCGAGATACACTTGTTGTTATATTCCATGGAATGCTCTTAACATCCCGATAGCAATGAATATCTGAAGTGCTTTGACAAAAAATCCATAAAAAAGCGTCATCTGTGGAAGCCGTAGTACTGTAAAAAGCATGACCAATCATAACTGGATGGCCTACCTGCCTGTCAGCCTTCCATCTGTGCACAAACTTATCTTGTCCCCTCATTGGTCATGTGCGCGTTCATGTGTGTTGGCGGAGGGGCTCTGTAAGGAAGTGGAAGATTTTTTCAGGCTGTGTATTTTCAAATTCTAGTGCACTCGAGCTGGTTTCTCCAAAATTACCTACCCACCTTTAATAACATGTTGAGTAATTCTGCAGCCCTATATATTGTCAGTTATCTTTTTTTTTATTTCGCACAAGCATAGAGTGGTGCAGTGACGAGTCCTAAAACACGGAAGTGAGTTAGGATTTTACCACTACCGGTTCCCTCGTCTCAGAGCCAATGGGATTTCTCCATAGGATTTTGGAAAATATCTGGAAATAATGTCTGTGGTTGACACAAATTTAAGAGACGGATCACGTTTTGTTCTACGACATTAAATACATCAGCAGTGACCCCACTGGTGATTTTTGAAGAGTTTACGTGTCTGAAAAACGATGGTTGTTACCGAGTGGCTGAATAGGACTACAGAAGTTGACGAGGACGCTGTACGTCATTACACCGAACACGTAAACACTCCCGCTAAGTTTGTTTGCCCCTGTTCTGCTTGCAAGCAAGTACCTGCTTCTTGCAAACTGTTACAAACGCTTCAACTTGTACAATTTTCAATCTGTATTTTTGAATATCGATCTTAAGTTGGCGTGACGTTGAAGTCGTGCAACCCTGCTGTACTCGGCTGTAGTTCGTTTATAGCATAACGTTAGCATTTTGCTTCTGGCGATTACATTTCTCCTCCTTCTCCCTTGTGGATGCTCTCCAAGTGGCCAAACTGGTCAGTTCGGCCAAGACCTCCACCTGCTCCCTGGACCCCATGCCCACAGCCCTGGTCAAGGACTGCCTACCCACCCTCTGTCCCTACATAGTGGTCATCATCAACGCTTCTCTGGCTCCTGGTATAGTCCCCACCAGCTTCAAAATGGCTTCAGTCACTCAAAAAACCTGGCCTGGACCCCGACGACCTCCAGAACCACCGGCCGATCTCCAACCTTCCTTTCCTAAGCAACACTCTGGAAAGAGTGGTCGCCGGCCAACTCCATCTATACATGTCCAACCATGAGCTCTATGAGCCCTTCCAATCCGGCTTCAGACAGCAACACAGCACTGAGACCGCCCTCATCATGATCACCAACGATCTCCTCATTGCTGCTGACTCTGGCCGCCTCAGCATCCTCATCCTCCTGGACCTCTCTGCAGCGTTTGACACCATCTCTCACAACATCCTCCTCACCGGCCTCTCAGACCTCCTAGGTATCACTGGCACAGCGCTGTCTTGGTTCACATCCTACCTTGGTTCACATCCTGTCTCCATCAATGGCTCTAATTCACCTCCGGCCCCAGTCCACCATGGTGTACCTCAGGGCTCTGTGCTTGGCCCCCTCCTGTTCACCATTTACATGCTCCCCCTCGGCCAGATCAACCGACATCATGGACTCAATTTCCACTGCTACGCTGATGATACCCAACTGTATCTCAGCACCACTCCATCCTCCCAGCTCCCCCCTCAGTCTCTCATCAACTGCCTGCATGACATCAAAGCATTGATGTCATGCAACTATCTCAAACTAAACAGCAGGAAAATAGTTCCATCTAAGGAACATTGCAAGACTCCGACCGTCACTCTCGGAGTCGGTTGCCGAAACCCTAGTCCATGCGTTTGTCACCTCCCGCTTGGACTACTGCAATGGTCTCCTGTTTGGGGTTCCCAACAAAACCCTCGACAGGCTCCACTATGTCCAAAACTGTACTGCTAGGATACTCACAAATACAAAGCCATGGCAGCACATCACTCCCACCCTCATTCACCTCCACTGTTTGCCGGTCAAGTCCGCATAACATTCAAAATCCTCCTCCTTACCTACAAGTCCCTCCATGCCCATGCCCCCCAGTACCTATTGGACATCCTTCACCCACATGCCCCACCCCGGAACCTGCGGTCTTCAGACTTTGGCCTGCTTACCACCCCCGCCTTCAAAAGGGCCCTCAAGACCCATCTGTTCACCATGGCCTTTGGTCCCTAATCTATTTGTTGTTTTTGTCTGTATGACTGGTTGTCTGATTGCCTTTTGTTGTTGTTTGTTTTGCCCTGTTCTTCCTTGTAAAGCGACCTTGGGTCCCATGAAAGCCGCTATATAAATCTAAGTTGTTATTATTATTATTATTATTATTATTTATGATTCGAAAATTATAAATGTAGGGTAGACTTGTGGATATTATTCAGCTGAACAAAACGTGTATTTATCAAACAGGTTCGTTTTCCACAGTCCTTATTTCGAGCTATTTTCCAAAATCCTATTGAGAAATCCCAATGCTTTTTTGTCAAGGGAACCCGTGCGCAGCTTACTTCCGGGTGAATACATCATCCCTGCACCACTCTATTAATGTGCTGCAGAAACTTCTGTCAGTCCCCTGAGTGTTTCTTCACATGGGTCCTGAAAATGCCAGATGACTGTATGGGCTCAGAACAGCCTCATAATACACACATGCACACAGAAGGATTCACACTTGTATTTCCGGATCCACACTTGTGTTTTTCAATGCACACACAAATGTGTTCCGTTTCATATACTGTACATGTAAATACAATCCAAATACAGAAAAAAGTTTTACATATGTATTTTTGATCCTCACATATTTGTTTTCCGTTTAAATCCCCTGAACCTGCAAACGCAAACCGCTTTCTGTGCATGGATCGCTGTGCTGAGTGTGTGGGTTTTTTGAGTCTCCCCTGACGGTCACCCTGATTTGTACTTGTAATTGTTTCTATCTATAGCCAATCAGATGTCTCCTCAATTCTAAGCCAATCCTCCACATCCAGCATGTTCACCTCCAAGACAAGATCGTCTGAGACCAGCCACTCGGACAGCTGCTGCAACAATCGGTTTGCATAACCAAAGAATTTCTGCACAAACTGTCAGAAACTGTCTCAGGGAAGCTCATCTGCATGCTCGTCTTCCTCATCGGGGTCTCGACCTGACTCCGGTTCGTCGTCGTAACCGATTTGAGTGGGCACATGCTCACATTCGATGGCGTCTGGCACGTAGGAGAGGTGTTCTCTTCACGGATGAATCCCGGTTTTCACTGTTCAGGGCAGATGGCAGACAGCGTGTGTGGCGTCGTGTGGGTGAGCGGTTTTCTGATGTCAATGGTGTGAATCGAGTGGCCCATGGTGGTGGTGGTGGGGTTATGGTATGGGCAGGCGTATGTTATGGACGACGAACACAGGTGCATTTTATTGATGGCATTGTGAATGGTGAGGCGCCTCTCTGAAGAACCAGCACCTTACCGTGGTAGAGAGGTTTGTGTGCCCTGATGAACCTGGGGGCTGTGTTGTCTGGAACCTTGTGTTCCTGGTAGGGTCTCCCATGGCAAATTGGTCTCAGGCAAGGGGCCAGACTAAGATTGGTTCAAAAGACCTCATGAAAGAAACAAGAACAAGAAGTGAGGATACCCGGCCCGGAGGAAGCCCGGGGTCCCCTTCTGGAGCCAGGCCCAGAAGGAGGACTCGTCGGCGAGCGTCTGGTGGCCGGGCTTGCCACGGAGCCCGGCCGGGCCCAGCCCGAAAAGGCAACGTGGGCAACACCTCCGCTTCTCCGTCCCGCGGGCCCACCACCTACGGGAAACATCGATGGGGTCGGGTGCGCTGCCAGAAGGGTGGCAGTGAAAGCGGAGGGTCTCGACGGACCAGACCCGGGCGGCAGAAGCTGGCTTTGGGGACGTGGAACGTCACCTCTCTGGGGGGGAAGGAGCCGGAGCTTGTGCGGGAGGTGGAGCGGTACCAGTTGGATCTGGTTGGGCTCACCTCTACGCACAGCGTCGGCTCTGGAACCTTACTTCTGGATAGGTGTTGGACTCTATTCTTCTCCGGAGTTGCTCACGGTGTGAGGCGCCGGGCGGGTGTGGGGATACTCACAAGTCCCCGGTTAGGTGCTTCGTTGTTGGAGTTTACCCCAGTGGACGAGAGGGTCGCCTCCCTACGCCTGCGGGTTATGGGGGGGAAAACTCTGACTGTTGTGTGTGCTTATGCACCCAACAGCAGTTCAGAGTATTCGGCCTTCTTGGAGACCCTGGAAAGAGTCCTGTATGGGGCTCCTGAAGGGGACTCCTTAGTCTTGCTGGGAGACTTCAACGCACATGTGGGCAATGATGGAGACACTTGGAGGGGCGTGATTGGGAGGAACGGCCCCCCTGATCTGAACCGGAGTGGTGGTTTGTTACTGGACTTCTGTGCTAGTCATGGATTGGCCATAACAAACACCATGTTCGAACATAAGGATGCTCATAAGTGTACGTGGTACCAGAGCACCCTAGGCAGAAGGTCCATGATCGATTTCGTTATCGTCTCATCGGACCTAAGGCCGTATGTTTTGGACACTCGGGTAAAGAGAGGGGCGGAGTTGTCAACTGATCACCATCTGGTGGTGAGTTGGGTCGAGTGGCGGGGGAAGCCTCTGGATAGACCTGGTAAGCCCAAACGTGTAGTTCGGGTGAACTGGGAACGTCTGGAGGAGGCCCAAGTTCAGGAGGCCTTCAACTCACACCTCCGGCGGAGCTTTTCGGGCATTCCTGTGGAGGTTGGGGTCATTGAACCAGAGTGGTCGGTGTTCAAAGCCTCTATTGCCGAAGCCGCGGCGGGGAGCTGTGGTCTCAAGGTCCTAGGTGCCTCAAGGGGCGGTAACCCTCGAACCTCCTGGTGGACACCGGTGGTCAGGGAAGCCGTCCGACTGAAGAAGGAGGCCTTCAGGGATTTGTTATCCCGGGGGACTCCCGAGGCAGTTGCAAGGTACCGACAGGCCCGAAGGGCAGCAGCCTCATCCGTGGCCGAGGCAAAGCAGCTGGTGTGGGAGAAGTTCGGAGAAGACATGGAGAAGGACTTTCGGGCGGCACCAAAGTTGTTCTGGAAAACTGTCCGACACCTCAGGAGGGGGAAGCAGGGAACCATCCAAGCTGTGTACAGTAAGGATGGGACGTTGTTGACCTCAACTGATGGAGTGTTAGGGTGTTGGAAGGAACACTTTGAGGAACTCCTGAACCCGACAACTCCGCCCTCTATGTTAGAGGCAGAGCTGGAGTATGACGGGGGATCAACGCCAATCTCCCGGGGGGAGGTCACTGGGGTCGTCAAACAACTCCACAGTGGCAAAGCCCCGGGGGTGGATGAGATCCGCCCGGAAATGCTGAAGGCTCTGGGTGTTGAGGGACTGTCATGGTTGACACGTCTCATCAACGTTGCGTGGAAGTCGGAAACGGTACCGAAGGAGTGGCAGACCGGGGTGGTGGTCCCCCTTTTCAAAAAGGGGGGTCAGAGGGTGTGTGCCAATTACAGAGGCATCACACTACTCAGACTCCCCGGGAAAGTTTACTCCAAGGTACTCGAAAGGAGGGTCAGGCCGATTGTCGAACCTCAGATTGAGGAGGAACAATGCGGATTCCGTCCTGGTCGTGGAACGACGGATCAGCTTTTTACTCTCGCAAGGATCCTGGAGGGGGCCTGGGAGTACGCTTATCCGGTCTACATGTGTTTTGTAGACTTGGAGAAGGCGTATGACCGGGTTCCCCGGGAGGTACTGTGGGAGGTGCTGCGGGAGTATGGGGTGAGGGGGTCTCTACTCAGGCCCATCCAATCTCTGTACTCCCAAAGCGAGAGCTGTGTCCGGGTCCTCGGCAGTAAGTCGGACCCATTTCCGGTGAGGGTTGGCCTCCGCCAGGGCTGCGCTTTGTCACCAATCCTGTTTGTAATATACATGGATCGGATTTCGAGGCGTAGTCGTGGGGGGGGGGTCTGCAGTTCGGTGGACTAAGGATTGCACCACTGCTTTTTGCAGATGATGTGGTTCTGATGGCTTCATCGGTCTGCGACCTTCAGCACTCACTGGATCGGTTCGCAACCGAGTGTGAAGCGGCTGGGATGAGCAGCACCTCCAAATCTGAGGCCATGGTTCTCAGCAGGAAACCGATGGATTGTCCACTCCAAGTAGGGAATGAGTCCTTACCCCAAGTGAAGGAGTTCAAGTATCTCGGGGTCTTGTTCTCGAGTGAGGGATCAATGGAGCGTGAGATGGGCCGGAGAATCGGAGCAGCGGGAGCGGTATTGCAGTCGCTTTACCGCACCGTTGTGACGAAAAGGGAGCTGAGCCTGAAGGCAAAGCTCTCTGTCTACCGGGCCATTTTCGTTCCTACCCTCACCTATGGTCATGAAGGATGGGTCATGACCGAAAGAACGAGATCGCGGATACAAGCGGCCGAGATGGGTTTCCTCCGCCGGGTGGCTGGTGTCTCCCTTAGAGATAAGGTGAGAAGTTCGGTCATCAGGGAGGGACTCGGAGTTGAGCCGCTCCTCCTTCGCGTCGAAAGAAGCCAGTTGAGGTGGTTCGGGCACCTAGTTAGGATGCCACCTGGGCGCCTCCCTAGGGAGGTGTTCCAGGCACGTCCAGCTGGGAAGAGACCAAGGGGTAGACCTAGGACCAGGTGGAGGGATTATATCTCTTCGCTGGCCTGGGAGCGCCTTGGGATCCCCCAGTCAGAGCTGGTTGATGTTGCCAGGGAAAAGAAAGTTTGGGGCTCTCTGCTGGAACTGCTACCCCCGCGACCCGACCACGGATAAGCGGGAGAAGATGGATGAATGGATGGATTGTGAATGCACAGAGATACCGTGACGAGGTCCTGAGGCCCATTGTTGTGCCATTAATCCACGACCATCACCTCATGTTGCAGCATGATAATGCACGGCCCCATGTTGCAAGGATCTGTACACAATTTCTGGAGGCTGAAAACATCCCAGTTCTTGCATGGCCAGCATACTCACCGGACATGTCACCCATTGAGTATGTTTGGGATGCTCTGGATCGGCGTATACGACAGCGTGTTCCATTTCCTGCCAATATCCAGTAACTTCGCACAGCCATTGAAGAAGAGTGGACCAACATTCCACAGGCCACAATCAACTCTATGCGAAGGAGATGTGTTGCACTGCGTGAGGCCAATGGTGGTCACACCAGATACTGACTGGTTTTCGGACCCCCCCAGACCCCCCTAATAAAGCAAAACTGCACGTTTCAGAGTGGCCTTTTATTGTGGCCAGCCTAACCCCTAGTTTCCACCGGGTTAGTCTGCGGTGCGTTACGGCTCAGAAGTGTCCCAGAAGCGTCTCGTCGCTAGGCTCCGCTCGAAATAGGATTGAAGTCTATTTTTCGACGCGACGCATCCGTAAGGTAATGTCGGGCAGGAAGTGGAACGGTGACAGTATCCGGCCCACCCCCCAAATAAACTAATTTGCAGACCCCCCTTCACATCACTACATCATCTCCACAACGACACGCACAATGGACAACGACGTTTTTATATTGGAAGCGGAAAAACACTTGATTTTATATGACGCAACAAATCTTTTTTACAAGGACAGCACCAGCGTTCTCCTTCGATTTACAGGCACTGTGTGTAAATTATATAGAATAATTATGATGATGAATGCATTTTTTTTACCACTAAAATACAGCAACCCATCTTTGATTCATGTTGTTTTTAACTGGACTATTACAATTATTATTAATTATGTCTGTAGCCTACAACACAACAAAATGGGAAATAACAACAAACACAAACACGATTTTAAACAGACACACAAATAAACCATTTAACTACATAGCCTACTTACTTTCTTGTAGAAGTACAAATGTCCAGGAAATATGCCCAAAGCAACAAAAACTGTGAGCCGGCATGCACGACGCTCCGCTTCAGTAATGCTTCTGAAACGCGCGTGACACGCGCACGGTAGGGTATGACGCTGGAGGAGGCCGGACCAAAACCGCGGCGCAGCCGTAACGCGCCGCAGACAGACCCGGTGGAAACTAGGGGTTAGCTCTGGTGGACAGTCCTGCTGTCAGCATGCCAATTGCACGCTCCCTCAAAACTTGTGACATCTGGGGCATTGTGCTGTGTGATAAAACAGAACATTTTAGAGTGGCCTTTTATTGTGGCCAGCCTAAGGCACACCTGTGCAATAATCATGCGGTTTAATCAGCATCTTGATATGCCACACCTGTGAGGCATTTCAGACACGTAAACTCTTCAAAAAACCCCACAATGCTAATGCTGAGCCTCTGAATTAACAACGAGCGAAAAATGCTAACAGCTGACTGCACCGAAATTCACTCACAAAACCTTATTATTTATCTTTGCTGCACATCCAACACATCGTTTCACATCGTGAGGTGAAACAAAATCAAAGGGTACCCTCATTATCACTCAATCATACGAACTCTCTGAGATAATAACAAGAACAGACATCAAAACATATGGCGCTAGGTAGCTAAAAACGCTAACATGGCTCACCTGTGTCGTAGTCTGGTCAAAAGTGGTCTTCAATGGCATTAAAACGATAAAAACGCTGCTGAAGTTAATCCATAGGTTAATCCAATGTGTCTGTGTTCCTTTGAAATGATTTCTGATAATCCATGAGCAATAAACCTGCTTTTCCGTTTCTAGAAGTCAGACCTAGAGACAGCTTCACTCTGGTGCAAAACTGTGTGCGCGAAGCCCACACCTTCTTGTTTTAGACTGTGTGTGAGTGGGAGATTCCCCTTTCGATTCTATTGGCTCTAACGGTCAGAAAGAAATGTCAATCACCAAAATCGACCAATGGGTTCCAGAGAAACGGTAAAACCCCCATTTCCACCCAAATCACCTCAGAGGTGGAGTTTTTGTTGCTAAACCTCTCTAAAAAGGTCACATGTCACTTGTTTTGCATCAATCTTGATACAGGGTACTTATTATATGTTGTACTTTGGATTCCTAAAGATTTTAGTCTACCTTACCATCATCCAAGGGTAGTTTTCACTGTTTTTGGACGGACACTATAATTTACAGTTTTTTACTTTGTTCAATCTGAATTTTCTTTAAAATAAAAAACATCTATATTGATTCTGACTTTTCTACATCCAACTCACAGGTTTATCATTACTTTGAGAAACAAGATTATTAATTTAACCCTTTTAGAAGGGAAGATATGGTCATTTGTTCTGGGAATGTCATTTTCGAGCCTGAGACCTGAAAAACAGGCTTAGGGCTAAACAGGTTAAAGAAACACTCTCTGAGAGGAGGACACTGGAGGGAAAGCTGAAAGTAAAAGAGTTCGGACCTGATAAGCCTGACATAAGCAGGAGCTAAGGACAGAGTAAGACAGTATACCTGCTCTTTTTCAAGGAGCTGGTTTAGCAAGACGGCTAACTATGTAGCAACACCAGGGCAATATTTAGCTTGCCTGCCTCCCTTTTCAAACGTCAGGATCAGAGCAGTCTATGGACCAGACCCAGCATGGATCCAGACCATGCTGGGTCTGGTCCAGGTGAGTGAATTAAAGCACATATCAGAAAAAACTAAAAAGCATGAACAAACCAGAGTCCACATTGAACAAACTAGAGTCCACATGGATGATGCTATGCGACTAGCCATGTTAAGGAACGTAAACGCAGCTGTCCAATGAAGGCTACAGGATCAACACACTCTCACTCCCTAAGCGTCCAATAGCGAAGTTTGGTCAGTGTCCGTGGCGTCCAATTGTGACGCTCCTAGGCTCCTTCAGTGTCATAATTGGGACGCAAATAGCTTTCAACTGATTGCAATGTATTCCCATCTGCGTCGGGATTTGACGCTCATGGAAGCACGGCATTCGTTTATGTCGGCTGTCCTTAAAAGCAATGTGAGCATCCATTCCCATTGGATAACGGAGAATTGTACACCCGGAAGTAAGTATTACTCTTACTGTCGATTGATTTCACAGTGATATCTGCACTACTCATCGACTAAAAAACACCAGATTATCTTTGTTAATTACACAACATTGATTGGTTTAAATTGTGTGCAATGCTTTTGTATTTTTTCCCTTCGATTCAGAGAAACAAATATTTTTTCTGAGTAAAAGATGGCAGAAGACACTACACTACCCAGAATCCCCAGCTATCGTTTGGACTACACCATGTGCTCTGTTTGACAAACCCCGTTTTTTTCACCATTCATTCCGATGGCTGGCGTCTATGTCACATGATCTTCACATTTCTCCCTGCAGAAAAAGAAAACATGGCCGAACTTCGTTTTATTCTCGTTGAAAAATGCCTATTTTAAAGTTAGTTTGGCCATTAAAATGCGTTTTGATGTCATTTGATGCGAGAAATATGAGTTGTTATTTCAGATTATGTGTGCAGTGGATGTACATGATCTTTAGTTTGCTAGTTATTACGAAGATTACTTCAGGAAATCGCGACGTTTTCATTGTTACCAAGGTGGTTGCTAGGGACGCTGCTATCGATATTATTTCTGTTATGTTGTGTAACTGTTTAATGGTGTTATCTTTATTGCTACCCCCTTCCCCGTCAATGTATAGTGTTGGTCCACAGCCTAAACATATTAGTTTAACAAAATCCGCATCTAAAGATAGCCTACGTTATTTTCCCCTGTGCAATTCCAGTCTCACATCTCACAGCACATCGTCATTAACAAATACCGGAAACAGACCGAAAACATTTAATACTTTATTCCGAGTGTGCTTGCTTTTCTCTTTGAAAGTCATCACATAACGGCATTGTAATACACGGTTCGGCTGCATTAAGTATTACGACATATCTGCCGTAGTTCTGTATTTATAGAGCCCTGATGAGAAGACTTCTAGACAAACATGAGGAACTGAAAACGTGACGTGTATCATAAATATATCAGCCATTAAACAACATCTTACATTTCTTTTCACACAATACGTCTCCTTGCAGTATCAACACTAATTCGGCTGACTTTTATATTTGATCCAATTGGTACATAGGCTGTATTTACAACATAAAGGTGCATAGCTAATATAAAGGGACACCTGGTGGTTAAAGCATGTTATTGAATTTCATTATTTTTATTATTAGATATTAATAGGATCCCTATAAAGGACATTCATTACTCGTTATTCTCTACTAATAGTTAATTAAAGACTGTATATAATGACTATTTTGCACATCCCTTTCAAGATTTCAAGATTTTCTAAGGTTTATTGACATATCATATAGGCCTACACAACTGTGGTGTAGTTCTGCACTGAATGAAAAACTTGGGTCGCAGGTTCCTCAATAGTGAATTACAAGACATCTATCAATATGTGTGCATACCTCCAGCAATGTTAACTATGTTGAAGCACTTATTTTAACTGATATTATACATAATGTATTATACTCTTATAAGATGTATGTAGATATTTCATCTCCGCCCTTGTCAGGTATTGAACAATCAATAAATAAAGAACACAGAATTGTTGAGTATAAAACACAGCATTTGTGTGATTATACTAAATGATTTTCAAATTAACACAACTGCATATTTAACTGTTACACATGCTGATGTAACGCAAATGTTCCAACTTGGGATCAATAAAGTATATCTTATCTTAAGCTGATCGATGGCTACTGCCATATTTGCAAAATGTGCCTCTGAACCTTGACAAGTGCATGTTTCAGGCTTATCAATTAATGTAATGTAATGTTATCACAGGGGTCACACACATAAAACCAGCTGTTAAATAAAGCTCTTCTGACCTTAGCTGGCATGTGGGTATATATATTAATACTGCCCATAATGGGCACAAGCAATTTTCACCCATTTATTAATTATATGTTTTACATTGTGTAAGAGTGGTTCCTGTCCCCCAAACCTCCAGAAATGTACACAGTTTAATACTGGCAACTTCTTATTATGGGAAATACGAAAACGTCTTATAAAACTACAACTCCCAGTAGAGACGTGCCATAGAGAACATGTTGCGAAACAGAATAGCCAGCATGTGTAGTTCTGGGGACGGGGTGGGGGAGGGGGGGACGCGGTGGACCCGTTCAAATCCAGTTTTGGACAGTCTGCCATGGTTCCATCCCATTTCAAGTGCTGTTCGAGAATCGGCGTAACCCTCGGAGCACACTCTCCAATCACAGAGCTTGAGGACTATCATGGGGTTTGTCAAACAGAGCACATGGTGTAGTCCAAACGATAGCTGGGGATTCTGGGTAGTGTAGTGTCTTCTATCATCCTTTACTCAGAACAAATATTTGTTTCTCCGAATCGAAGGGGGAAAATACAAAAGCATTGCACACAATTTAAACCAATCAATGTTGTGTAATTAACAAGGATAATCTGGTGTTTTTTTAGTCGATGAGTAGTACAGATATCACTGTAACATCAATCGACAGTAAGAGGAATACTTACTTCCGGGTGTACAATTCTCCGTTATCCAATGGGACTGGACGCTCACATTGCCTTCAAGGGCAGCCGGCATAAACGAATGCCGTGCTTCCATGAGCGTCAAATCCCGACGCAGATGGGAATACATTGCAATCAGTTGAAAGCTATGTGCGTCCCTTTATGACGCTGAAGGAGCCTAGGAGCGTCACAACTGGACGCCACGGACACTGACCAAACGTCGCTATTGGACGCTTAGGGAGTGAGAGTGTGTTGACAGGATAGAGATCAGTTAGCATAATAAGGAGGTTGACAAAAACAGGCACTAAAATAATAGACTGTATCAAGTTATGTGTGCCTTTGAGTTAGTCCTGCGTTGTAATATGACAGATGTTTTGAGTTTGTGTATAAGTTTCCTTAGATTTTGGTCTACCAAAATCCTGATACTGCTGGTGCATTTTTCTCCAGGATGTTCTCAGTTCAACTGAAGGTCATACTGTTGGTGCACATAGAGTGTAACTAACAACACTGCAACAAATCTAAGGACATTTCCAAAGCTTGGCAAATAAAAGAAAGCCAGTAAATAGAGATACATTAGCAAATAAGAATCACACAATGATAGTATTAAAGTAAGTTATTTTCTGTTACAAGATGCTCCAGATTAGAGAAACTGTTAATGTACATGCACCTGATTTTTTGGAGTAAATGCGCAGAGGATATGCAAATGTTTAAGAACTTTGACATTTCAATAACTAAAAGAAAATAAACTATGTGATGACAAACGGGAGCAGACATGGACTGTTAATGTGAGCTTGGTTAGCCTAGCCGTAATGATTCTGCCCTGCTCCATTGTCGGGTCATTATCACACAGAATTACACTGCCCCTCTTGTTTGTTACCCTACTCCGCCTGCTTGCTCATTGGATCCGGGGCCACGTCCTGCATACCAGGCCTCAGATCTACCACTTTTGTTTTATTCATGTCCAGCTTCTATTTAGGTCACATTGAATGGAGCCGCAAGCATAAAAAACACAACTCTGCCCGGGGTTTTATTGCTATTCTTCTTGCATGGCTAACAATTCAGCTCAAAGATCCAGATTCTGGAGCTGGTATTCAAACCTGGGCAAATGTTCCCATCATCGATTAGGACAGCGTGTCGACGAATGCACTTTCAATTTTATTTATGGCCCTCCTTAAATTGACAAGTAGCAGAAATAACAGATAAAAGATAACAGATTGTGCAATTAAAGAAAGCTGAAGGGGGCTTTTTAAAAGTGCCTCTGCCATGAGGAAATGAACGAAAGAACAACTGGAGAAAGTTTATTAACTCACATTACCCGCCTCTCGCCAAACAAAAGTTTTGTCAAATATGAAAATGGAGTCTTTCTGTACAGGCCTTTTCCGCAACAAGCATCACCGATTACATTTGAAAGCAGAAAGAATATTGACCTTGTTCTGGGGTATAATCCATCACAGGCGTCTCCAACCTTTTTTAGGATGAGAGCTACTTTAAAAAAATAAAACAAGTCGGGGGCTACTTTTACTCCTTTTTTGTTTTTTGCAGTTTATATATTTAGCACATTTGAACATTATGATATGCTGACCTTTAACCTTTTTGTGCTGTTTGGGTCTGTGGGACCCGTTTTCAGTGTTTACTAAAATAACATGTATTCAATTTAATTATTTTAACCTACTTTATTTGGGGGTGGACCTCACCTCCTCTTGGGGGGTCCGGGGGCATGCACCCCTGGGAAGAGTTTTTTTTTAAATGTTGACGTGAAATGCATCAATCTGGTGCACTTTGAGCACACTTAATTTATGGATACAGCTCTCAACACTCATATGAAAAGGAGCTGTACACTTTTCAATAATACACATCTTTAGAATATGATCACAACCAATAACAAATCATTTAAACTGGTTTATTCTTATCTTATGTTACCTATAGTATTCTTTCTTTTTATGTATGCATATTTGACTAATCACTCTCCTTTTAAACTGTTTTTTGTTATTTGTAATGTCCTATAGTACACATTGGAATGATTTCTTACTTTATCTATATTACATAGATAAAGGTGTGCTCTCTTTCTGTCTCGCTCGGTCACAGAGGCTGTGTGCTCCTCCGTGGCGATGACGGCTTGCGTTAAAAAATAATAATTAGGGATGCTCCGATCGAACGGCCCCAGTGGAAATTACGCCGTGTGTGTGAGTCAAATGCAATAAGTGCAAGTTGCAACACACACAGAGTAAAGCTCTGGCTGTGTTGTATGTGTTGTACAGGCTGGCATGAATAGGCTGTTCAATGGGGCTGATGTGTTGTATAGATTCTGCCAGAAGGAAAGGACACACTCCTTATGAAGCGATGAGCTGCCGCTCCACATTGCTTTTCTTCCCGACTGCAACACTGGTCCCGCAAATCAAGCAAGAACGTGATTGGTCGATATTCATTGTGGGGGGAGGAGGGGTGTTAGATAGATATAGAGTTGTAGTAAGTAGAAATAGTTCGCTATGATTGAGGTTTTGTTTATGCATAGGGTGGCGCAGTGGTCTGTGCATCCGATCATCAGATCAAGGGGGAGTGCTGGGGAACTCCAGTACGAAACCCGCTCCTGCCCACTGCGTCAGGCCGTTGTGTCCTTGGGCAAGACACTTCACCCGGATTTGCTCCTGTGTCTATTGTCCACAGTACATGTACAATACCAATGTGTACTTGTAAAAGCGCCTTGATGACCTCGAGGCGTGAAGATGGACGGTGTGGCGCAGTGTGCTGTGCAATGATCATCAGATCAAGGGGTGAAACCCGCCGCTGCTGCGTCTGTAAAGCCGTTGTGTCCTTGGGCAAGACACTTCACCTGAACTTGCTCCTGTGGGTATTGTCCACAGTTTCTGACCATTGCATGTATGATATACTGCAATGATATATGTGTAATGTGTGTATATGTAAAGCGCTTTGAGTCATTGAAAAAGCGCTATAATAAATGTAAGGAATTATTATTATTAGATTATTTTAGTTACATTTTCTTTTTTTTGTGTGTATTTCTACATTTTGGGCGAGCTAGTTATTGAGGGCTCGCGGTGTTGGGGACCCCTGCTCTATCATTAAGGGTCCAATTGCCAAACACTTCTGTTTAGATAAAAATACAGTCTGGAATTAGTTGAGGATAAAGTCAAAATGATCAAAAAAGAGTCAGCAAGATGATGAATCGGACAGTGAGATCTGATGTCAGCTTCCAATACTTGACATTTGTTCATACTCTATGCTGTGGAAACTGTTCCTTCTGCAGTGGGTTTTTTTCTGAATTGTCTTCCTAAAATCTCTTAATATCTATTCACTTATTATAAAAACCTAAAACCTGGGCCATAAAAAAACAACAACAATATATCATTGTCATTTAGCCTTTCATTATTCTTGTGGAAGACAGACCACCAAAAGCATCCCACCAGAACAGGACTTTCTCTGAGTAAACATATTGACACTTCATTGTAGGAAAAGCACCGCACAAAAACTAATACAACTAATGTTGGCTGAATTCTCAATACTTGTCCCCAAGGGGACATGCACAAAATAATTAAACTATATTGTGAGAACAGGAGACCTCTAGCTCATTTCAGAGGGTTATGTTTCTGTCTGGAAGTTACATTTCAACTACAAGGACATTTTGGTCAACTTAATCACATGTATTGGTTATTTTTCACAACTTGTGTTTATATAGAAGATATAATAAACAAAGACATATCAGGTGGTTTCCATCTTTGTGTTCATTGCAGAACCAGAAGGAACTCAACACTTTACTTCAGTGTCGACCAGCAGTAACAGAGTGCCTCGTGTGAAAAGAGTGAACTTCTGTTGGAGAGGAGAACATTGAACACATTCAGTGTGATTCGCCTTTACAAGGCAAAGAGCCTCTTCCAGCGTCCTGGGATCAGCTGAGGAGGAGGTTTGTTACATCAAACAGAGGAAGATCTCCTCTATCAGATGAGAGCTGTAATAAGAGAGCAGACCGTGTGTGTGTTTGTGTGGCAGGTATGTTCTGCAGCCTCATTGATCGGCAGCTGCTATCAGAGAGCTGGTAATTACCTCCTGGGGTTCACTTTAAAGACCTTTCACCTGACAACAGATAGTCGGCCAGCAGCTCTGTGAGGCCCCGCTCCACACCGACCCCTACACCGTCCCCACTTCCTTCTCGTTTGTGCTTTTGCCTGTAGGGCCGTCAATATTAAGGGCGATTCTAAAACAACTAGTGGGAGGTGAAAACTATTTATTAAACCCTCCAACAGCAAGTCTGCATCGTTTCTAGCTTAACAAGCAGCAATAGCTGACCATATGAAACGTTGTTTGTGTTTGTCGTGAAACACGCTCTAAACGAATATTTCTGTGGAAACATTTAATCCTAATCTGTGCAAAATAAGAAAGACATTTGATATAGAACGGGAGCTGTGTGGTGCAGTGGGTTGTGCCTTGGTGTTGGGGTCAGGGGGTCACAGGTTCAAACCCCACTGCAGTCAGCAAGTCGTTGTGTCCCTGAGACACTTCACCCCACATTGCTCCTGTGGGGATTGTCCACAGTATTGAGTATGTAAGTCGCTTTGGATAAAAGCATCTAACAAGTGACATGTCATGTAATGTAATATAGGTATACAGATGTTAACAGCTGAAGGTTATATTATATATTTATTTTTTGACTACCATAACATACCTGTTAAGTCTAGAAAACGGTAGCGTAAAGGTTTGATTGAAAAGGGACTGACCGCTAATAAACATCAGAAAAACGAGAAATAAACACAACAGCATTTTTTGAGTTTAACACATTTAAAAAGAAATGTATTGATAAGGAGAGTAACTTTTTATTTGTTTATAAATGTGATTCGAATGCACAGACTCGATAAAATAAATCAACTGATCAAAATGTTCTGCCTTCTGCTGTAACCAAAAGTAACGATAACGATCTCCTCATTACTGCTGACTCTGGCCGCCTCAGCATCCTCATCCTCCTAGACCTCTCTGCAGCATTTGACACCATCTCTCACAACATCCTCCTCACCCACCTCTCAGACCTCCTAGGTGTCACTGGCACAGCGCTGTCCTGGTTGACATCCTACCTCCACAACAGGAAACAGTTTGTTTCCATCAGCTCAAACTCACCCCCGGCCCCAGTCCACCACGGTGTACCCCAGGGCTCTGTGCTTGGCCCCCTCCTGTTCACCATTTACATGCTACCCCTCGGCCAGATCATCCGACATCATGGACTCAATTTCCACTGCTACGCTGATGATACCCAACTGTATCTCAGCACCACTCCATCCTCCCAGCTCCCCCCCTCAGTCTCTCATCAACTGCCTGCATGATGTCAAAACATGGATGTCTTCCAACTATCTTAAGCTGAACAGCAATAAAACAGAGCTCATGGTTGTGGCACCCAAGGCCCTGCTCCAGAAGGTTGGTGACTTCGTCCTTGAGGTTGACGGCTGCTCCATCTCCTCATCTCCTGAAGCCCGCAACCTGGGTGTCATCCTTGACTCCACCCTTTCCTTCCATTCCCACGTAAAATCGGTGACCAAATCAGCTTTCTACCACCTGCGGAACATTGCCAGACTCCGACCGTCACTCTCGGAGTCGGTTGCCGAAACCCTGGTGCATGCGTTTGTCACCACCCGCTTGGACTACTGCAATGGTGTCCGGTTCGGGATTCCCAACAAAACCCTGGACAGGCTCCAGTATATACAAAACTGTGCTGCTAGGGTACTCACGCACACAAAGCCGTGGCAGCACATCACTCCCACCCTCATCCACCTCCACTGGTTGCCAGTCAAGTCCCGCATCACCTACAAAGCCCTCCTCCTTACCTACAAGTCCCTCCATGCCCTTGCCCCCCATTACCTATCGGACATCCTTCACCCACATGCCCCACCCCGGAACCTGCGGTCTTCAGACTCTGGCCTGCTCACCACCCCCCCGCACCAAACTGCGAACGTTCGGGGACAGAGCCTTCAGTGTGGCAGCCCCCACCCTCTGGAACGCTCTCCCTGCGGAGATTCGCAACATCCCCACACTTGACTTAAATCGATCTGTTGTTTTGTCCGTCTGACTTTTGTTTTGTTATGTTTGTTTTTGCCCTATTACTTGTAAAGTGACCTTGGGTCCCTTGAAAGGCGCTATATAAATCAAAGCTATTATTATTATTATGAAATGCTTTGAATCAAATTCACTTTGATTCCGGAAATGCAGCTTATTAACTTTCATTGTGTAGATTTTAGGTTTTTGACTTGAATGTAATACAGCAACGCATGCTATAAACAGGGAGCAAAAGAACACAGCAAAGCAGCACTGAATGAAAGCTTTACAGAGATACAGAGCAGCAATTTTGGCATAATATAGCATTATTGTGATTGTGAAAGTTTCTATTCGTCTTCTTTATGAAAAAATATTTAGAACAAGCAGGGAAACCTTTGAGAGACATCTTTGGAAAGACACTTCCAAGAAAAATGTTAAATAGATTTAATAATATAATTATATTTATTACACTTCAATTGCAGATTTGATTCAGAATCTTAAAATATACTGCTTTGGGGCATCACTGGTATATAACCTAAATATTTATTATAGGTCTGTCAGATTTCCTTTTTCCTTTTATGTTCTATAGCTTTTATTTTCAACAGTCATAAGGTGATACAATACTTAGGACGGAATAGACCCAAAACACCCAGGAAATAGACACTGTCCCAGTGTCACTGACATAAAACAACAACTTAAAAAATGATCATCAAATCAATCAAACACCTGTAAATGAAAGTCTGTGTGCCCATCATTATGCTGAAGGATCAGTGGGGCCACATGGAGGAAATCCAGCTTGTGAACGATGGATCCGGATTGGGCTTCGGCATCGTGGGCGGGAGGACGGCCGGGGTGGTGGTCCGGACGCTCATCCCCAACAGCGTGGCTGCCAAGGTGAGCTCAGCTGATGAGTGATATATCATATTCATATCATTGCTGTATAATACCTTGGTGTCAGGGGTAATATTAAACAACAGGGGAATCTGAATAGACGTGGGATGATTGTTGACTGAGTGTTGAAACATCCAGCTGCCTCAGTGGATCAGCTGACCGGTGCTGCTGAAGCACAGATTAAAGCTCGGTGGACGTTTTCTGCATAGATAACGGTTTAAAAGACAAGCAGTGCATCAGAACAGACAGCAGGGCTCAGGGAGGAATTATTGCCATGTAAGTGGATTCATTACATCATTTAGATCAATTGGACAAGATGAATTTCTCTGCAAGTAAATGGAAAAAGCTAAGACTTGTTGAATCACTCGGCTGTTCAACAAACTGCCTATGAATTTGCACTTAATTTGTAATCATCTTCTTTCCTCTTTTCCCTGTCCTTGTTATTTCCTAATAATTGTTTTATACTTACTTATATTTATCAGTTTTTTTGTTTTCACTGAATACCGTAATTTGATCAGATCATTTCCACTCTGCTTTGGCTTTTCTACCTGGTCTTCCTTTTCCATTCCATTTAGCCGTACCCTCTGCTTTTTATTTTAATGTTTGCTCTCTTATTGTATTATTTATTATTTAATTGTTCAAGCTCACATCACATTTTAGTTTGTACACTGAACTATAGAAGGAATGTTTTTAAATGACTGTTTTAAAATTCAAATGATAGGAAAATAATAGCCATGTGTGTACAGTTGTATTCCACTCTACAGTATTGTTTTTATTAGATTGTATTCTGTTATTTTCTGTTATCTTTTCTTAATCTTATTCTATGTTGCATGTATGTAGTTTATGTTTTTCTGCACTAACTTGCACATTGGTCACTTGAAACATTCTCTTACACTGTCATATTTATTTTACATTGTTTTTGAATGTAGTTATATGTTTCCCTATGTTGCATTGTTGGAGGAGTATGGGCCAACACTCTACTGTCACTATTGTGCATATGACTAAAAAAGCCTTTGAATCTTCAGAATCTTTAAAATAAAGGTAGGACAAAACCCAATCCGGTGTTTCTTTTTGATTGGCTCTAATGCCGCATTCTCTTCCAATCAGGATGGGCGTCTCCGCACAGGTGACCACATCCTGCGCATCGGGGCGACGCCCACTAACGGCCTCACAAGCGACCAGGTCGTCAATGTGCTGCAGGGCTGTGGGAGTCATGTGACGTTGCTCATCTCCAGGGATCCACAGGGTCAAAGGTCAACAGCCTCGCCTCCTCCACCCCCACCTGCCTCGGCCCCGGTCTCCTCCTTACCCCCATGCCCCCCTGGCATACCCCCCCAACGCCGGCTCAGCAAGACGGTGAGCAGTCCAAAGAACCATCACGTAGGAACACTTTCAGTTAAGTTAAGTTTGAAGTTGTACAATTATTTCAGAGGAGAACTTTGTGCTGGACAAAGACACATAAGCAGATTTTATTTTGTTTGTGATCTGATTGCTGCCGTTTTAGGAGACAGTGCAATCCCAAATATATACTGTATATGGACTCTATGTTTGTGTTACAGCCTAACCTAGAGGGGTATGAAATCCATGAGGTTCCCTTAACCAAGAATGACGGCCAAAGCCTCGGAATCTCCATCATCGGCTACAACACCCTGACCAGCCAAGGTAGGACAGGAGAAAGAGCAGTTAAAGCATACCATACAGTATCCAGTGAAACTCAATTCACATACACCAATATACCAATACAACAACCAACTCAGGCAGGACATATATACACACTGCTATTGAACACATTTTCAATTTGGAATTGAAGAATGCACGACAGTCTTTCTTCTCTGACATCATTGCCAAAAACAAAAACAACGCACGTGCCTACTGTCGACTAACAAACCCCCCAGTGTCAGTAGCTCCAGAATTTCTATCCACCAGGGCCTGCAATGATTTTGCCTCCTTCTTCACTTACAAAATTCAGAAAATCAGCCAAGCAGTCAGTGCCTCTGCATCAGGTATAGCAAATGTGTTGTCCACTTAAAATCAATTCAAACACCATGAGACAATTCCATCAGATTAATGATAAAAACCTAGTGGACATTATACAACATCTGAAATCCTCCTCCTGCTGCCTTGATATTATTCCAACAGGCTTTTTCAAAGATGTTTTTCATTGCATGGCCTCGGATCTCTTACATATTTCCACAGGCCCTGAAAACTGCAGTCATTAAACCGCTCTTAAAAAATAATAATCTAGACTAGGGGTCTCCAACCTTTTTTAGGATGAGAGCTTTTGCAGTGTATATATTTAGCACATTTTAATATTATGCTTATTACCTTTGTGTGCTGTTTGGGTCTGTGGGACCCGTTTTCAGTGTTCTCTAAAAGAAAATGTATGCAGTTTAATTATTTTAACCTGCTTTATTTGGGGGTAGACCTCACATACTCTAGTGGGGTCCTGGGGCATGCTCCCCCGGGACACATTTTTTTTTAGAGGTCACCTATCATGCTATTTTTAGGCAATAGCATAGGTTTCAGATATATACAAATATATAAAAAACATGTCTATGAAGCGTTTTGCTCAAAATACCAAACAGATCACCCATTCTAGCCTTATCTATCTATTTCACTTCCTGTTTCTAAAGTGCTGATTTTGGGTATAAAGCTTTAAAAAAAATGTATACAAAAGAGGGGTGGTGATGCCGGCTCATGTGGGAGATTCTACCGGCAGATACTGCCGTGATGAAACGCCATATCATGGATTATCAAGGATTATCTCTGAAACAGTCTGGAGCTCAAAGGCTTTCTCTCTTGCCGGTTATACCACAAGGTGAGTTCCTTTTTTATTTTCCTGCTTCTTCACACACAAGCTCTCTCCATTGCCTATATGACATCAAATCACCGCAAATCTGGATCAGCTCCGTTGTAGCCCCGTTTTTTAGAGATTTGGGTACGGAGGAAAAGAGAGGGTTATATTTGCTGACGCTGCGTGAGTTCCCTGACACACCAGGGACACATATTTATGTATAAAACACATCAAAAATGTAATTTTGCATGATAGGTCCCCTTTAAATGTTGAAGTTAAATGCATCAATCTGGTGCACTTTGAGCACAAAAATAATTGATGGATACAGCTCTCAACACTCAGATGAAAAAGAGCTGTATACTTTTCAATCATTCAAAAATATTTAGAATATGATCACAACCAATAACATAACAATCATTTAAACTTGTTCTGATCTTATGTTACCTAGTTAGCATTCTTTCTTTTTTATTTATGCATATTTTACTAATCACTCCCCTTTTAAAAACTTTTTTTTTACTGTCCTATAGTACCGGAGATGGGGTCGTTACTAAAAAATGTAATATATTACATTTTACATATTACTTTAAAAAAAGTAATATGTTACACTACTTCGTTGCTCTCTACATAACTCGTTACTTTACTCGTTACTTTACTCGCAGGGCCGGCCCGCCCCTCCCTGCAGGCAGATCACGCAGACTGCTAAAGTTTCAAATATTCTCTTTAGTTCAGTTTCCATTGTCGCATAAGACTGATCCAGATCCTGAATGTTTTCTGACCGTGGCTGTCCTCTGTCTCCTGCTATCTAACCGTGGCTGTCCTCTATCTCCTGCTATCTGACCGTGGCTGTCCTCTGTCTCCTGCTATCTGACCGTGGCTGTCCTCTGTCTCCTGCCATCTGACCGTGGCTGTCCTCTGTCTCCTGCTATCTGACCGTGGCTGTCCTCTGTCTCCTGCTATCTGACCGTGGCTGTCCTCTGTCTCCTGCTATCTGACCGTGGCTGTCCTCTGTCTCCTGCTATCTGACCGTGGCTGTCCTCTGTCTCCTGCTATCTGACCGTGGCTGTCCTCTGTCTCCTGCTATCTGACCGTGGCTGTCCTCTGTCTCCTGCTATCTGACCGTGGCTGTCCTCTGTCTCCTGCTATCTGACCGTGGCTGTCCTCTGTCTCCTGCTATCTGACCGTGGCTGTCCTCTGTCTCCTGCTATCTGTATATTTTGCGCAGTCTATCTCTGCTCACGCTGCTGCGTCGGCGTGTTCTCCTGCGTGTTGGCCATGTGTCGCACTGGAACACACCGCAAAGACTTCAGCCGAGCACATACGAACTGCGCATGCGTGAGTGGCAATAACTCTCCTTACCAGCAGGCGGCGGTAGTGTGTATTCATCATTCAAAACAGACAACAACCGGAAGACAGAGAAGAAGAACAGACAACGTGATATAAACAAACAACAAATAGCTGTGCGTTAGCTTCACCTTAGCATGTGTTGTTTGCAGGTGTGTGTTGAGGTTTGACGTGGTGTTTCCAGCAGTGGATAACAGCTTCTGGCCTGGACACAGTTTGCACCTCACCGTCACATTCCTGTCTATTCTTCGGACGAACTCGAAATAATGGGCATACTATGGGCATAGATATGTCTCATAATTATTTGTGTGAACATAAAAATAATTTGTGTGTAAATATGTGATTTGTAAATGTAAAACACCATCCACAAATGCATTTAAAAGATTTGCAAACTCACAAATAAATGTGCAAGTGTAAAACGGATCTGCAAATACGCTAAATATTTTCACAAATAAAAAAAAGATCTGTGATTATGTCTTTAACATTGACAACTTTCGATCAGGCATTTGTGAATCCATTTTGTATTTGCCGACCAAAAATGCGCTTGCGGATCTCAAATCTCTGCTCGTGGATCTCACATTTCTGCTTGTGGATCGTCTTTTTACACACACGGAATTTTGAGACTTATTTTCCGCCGACGCTTTCAGAAACACAGAGGACTGTTTGTATGATGGGATCACAGACACGCTGCAATCGCTTTACGCTAAAAGTCGAGTCCAGTGTCTGGAGTTTCATTTCTATTTTTTATGATTTGGGAAGAACGAAATTCGGTAGGGAAAGCCAGTTAAATCGGTAGGCGGTAGAAACATGTCAAAAGCGGTAGACTACCGCCCAAATCGGTAGGGTTGTCAGGTATGGATAAAGGTGTGCATTGGAAATATGTGTTTACCTAGATGACCAAATAAGTTGAGAACCACTGAGATAACTTAGACTAAAATTAACTATCCAAACACTCAAGAGCCCTTTACCTCACTGAGCTGTAGTTATCAGCCTCTCAATCGGACAGGAGAGAGCTCTCCCTCTCCTTGTTGTAAAAACAGCTTCTAATATCTGTAAGCTCTGAGCTAGCACCAGATGCTAGCACCAGATGCTAACAACACAAATCCCCGTAACTGGTGCGCGCTGTAGCTCGCTCTCTGTCTCTCTCTCTGTCTCGCTCGCTCATAGAGGCTGTGTGCTCCTCCGTGGCGATGGTGGCTTGCATTAAACCATAATAATAAACATATTTGTAAAGTGGAGGGGACACAAACAGGATTTAGAAAAGTGGGGGGGGACATGTCCCCAGTGGAAATTATGTCATGCATATGTGTGCGTCAAGTGCAAGAAATATATATACAACACACACAGAGTACAACTCTGCCCCTCATGTGTTGTACAGGCTGGCATGATAGGCTGTTCAATGGGGCTGATGTATTGTGTAGATTCTGCCAGAAGGAAAGGTCACACTCCTTATGAAGCGGTGAGCTGCTGCTCCACATTGCTTTTCTTCCCGACTGCAACGCTGGTCAATCAAGCAAGAACGTGATTGGTCAATATTCATTGTGGGGGGAGGAGGGGTGTTAGATATATATAGAGTTCGCTATGATTGAGGTTTCGTTTATGCATAGGGTAGATTCTTTTAATTTCCCTTTTTTTTGTATGCATTTGACAAGATTGACCACAACATATTACTAGACTGACTAGAACACTGGGTGGGACAACAGTTCTAAACTGGTTTGAATCCTACTTAAAGGACAGGGCAACGTTTCTAATAAGCAAAAAGACTGCAACATGCGTCTATGATTATGTTTTGTATTTTCGATCTTTCCAATCCAGACGAGAGATCTCTCTCCCCCCGTCTGTGTGCGAGGGGGCGGGCCAGTTACACACATGCAGCTGCTACATGCAGCAACACACACACACACACACACACACACACACACACACACACACACACACACACACACACACACACACACACACGGAGGAGATGGCGGAGAGAACGCGCTCCGTGGTGTGGTTAAACTTTACCCGTCTCGATGCTCGTTGCCTAAAGTGGAAAAAGTGTTTAGCATGTCAGGGCGGTAACACGAGCAATTTGTCGAAACATTTTGCAAAAGTGCTCAACATCCAGACGGAGAAATGCACCGGGTTCCACTGTAATATTATGTATTTAATTTAAATAAAAAGCAATGTTAGTTTTGTTCACAATTTGTTTAGTTAGTTTACCTTGTTTTTTTAAAAAGAACCGATAAAAGTACCGTTAAAAGACCGGATCGATAAGCGGTATCGATGAAAGTAGTAGTACCGTTAAAACCTTAACGATACCCATCCCTAGTCCCTGGTGTGTAAGGAGACTCACAAAGTGTCAGAAAATAAAACCCTCTCTCTTTTCCTCCTTACCCACATCTCTAAAAACGGGGGAACAACAGAGCTGATCCAGATTTGCTGCGTCATGACGACATTACTAACATGTGGGCTTATTCTACGCCCACAGCCCTATCAGAAACGTTGCTTTATCAGAAACAATGTGACATGTTTTGGAAGTAATATGGTCTGTGTTTACGTTAGCAAGCATCGCTAACACTCAGAGCTAACCTGTACTGGAGAGAGTATGTGTAAAGAAGCAGGATATAAAAGGTACTGTCCTTGTGGTAAACTCGCGAGAGAGAAAAAATCTTTGAGCTCCATACTGTTTCAGAAATAATCCTTGATGTGGTTTGGAACATACTGTGGCGTTTAGTGACGGCAGCATTTAGCTGGGAATCTGGGTAGAAAGCTCTCTCATGAATGCTCCAAAGGGGCGTGGCCAGCAGCAGCTCGGCAACATTTAAAGCTACAGGCCCAAAATCAGCACTTTAGTAATAGGGCTGAAATAGAGGGGCATGAGGCAGGCTGCAATGCACCATCTGTTTGGTACTTTGAGCAGTGCTTCATAGGCATGTTTTTGATATATCTGAGACCTATAATGTATGCCTAAAAATAGTATAATAGGAGACCTTT
>CM070484.1:1022633-1030133 GCA_036324585.1 Champsocephalus esox
CTGATTCTTCTGAATACCTCCCGTTTGGAGCCACGTTGTTAGCATCATTCAGCGTTCTTCTTTCTTTAGCTTACTTGCAATGTTCGCTAATCGTTCGCGGGTAGTATGGTCGTCATTAGCAACGCTTATACGCTTTAAATTGGTTTCTAAATATAAAAACAACAATAGCCAATTAGAACTTATTTAAACCACAGTTTCAATTATCTCAAGCTGATTTTCATTCGTTGTAGTATTTTGATAGTATGATTTATTTTGTAATGAATGTTATTCAATCAAGCCTCAAACTGAGGGCACGTGTCCCTACAGCCTGTTTTAAATGGAGGATGTCTGAGGTCCTTCCCACCAGCTGCTCTTGCAGTAATAAGTAGTGCACCTTTCTTACTGTCCTAAATGTGCACAATGGAGTGACTGCTTTTTGTCTTTTGTTTATTTAGTTGTGTTTTCTGTGTTATGTGTAAGAACCGTTGCTGCCTTCTTGGCCAGGTCAGCGTTGTAAATGAGATGTTGTCTCAATGTTTTCATCTGGTTAAATAAAATAAAAAAATAAAATGTTTTGTTATATTTCAGATTCCTCCGCGTACCACTAGCGGGAGCTGGCGTACCACAGGTTGAGAACCACTGACCTAAAGAATATATCTAGGATTAAAAGACTAATGTCACAGCAGGATCTGGAGACACTTGTCCATGCTTTTATCTTCAGTAGACTGGACTACTGCAATGGTGTCTTCACAGGTCTCACTAACACATCTATTAGAAAGCTGCAGCTGATCCAGAACGCCGCTGCTCGAGTCCTCACTGACACTAAGAAAGTGGATCACATCACTCCTGTTCTGAAGTCTTTACACTGGCTTCCTGTGTGTCAAAGAATAGATTTCTAAATACTGCTGCTGGTTTATAAAGCACTGAATGGTTTAGGCCCAAAATACATTTCTGACCTCCTGCTAAATTATGAACCATCCAGATCTCCCAGGTCTTCAGGGACTGGTCAGCTTTCTGTCCCCAGAGTCAGAACTAAACATGGAGAAGTTCAGTTATTATCCGGTAACAGCTCGTTGCTAGGCGATCCCTCGCCTTGGGACACGATGATGTCATAATTCCAACTGACATGCTCAGAACGCAAACATCACATGATGGTTAACACTGCTGCCCTGAACAGCTCTATGTCAAATCTGATGTTACATAATGTGGCGTTACCATGGCAACACATCCCTCGCCATAAAACACGATGTCGCTGTAACTCCAATGGACACTGTCCGTTCGTCCCCAAATCTTCACTTGTATATCACCGGTCCACGCCTCAACAGCTCTACGCTAAAGCTGGGGTCTCATCATATGCCGTTTCCATGGCATCCCTCGCCATAAAACACAATGTAATCATAACTCAATGGAAAATCGTCCAAATTGCACTAAACTTCAGATGATGGCTAATGGTCCGGCCCTCAACAGCTTTATGTCAATTATGGGGTGTCATCATATGCCGTTGCCATGGCGATAGATCACTCCCCATCAAACAAAATGTTTATGTTACTGCTGTAACTCCTATAGACAATGTCCGATCGGCCTGAAACTTCCCACATTTGCCAACGGCCGAGTCCGGAAAACACTGACGCGTCGATGTGCGGACAACAGCCTGTGGAGCGTCGAAGACCCGCTCAACGCTGCTTGCAGCTTTAATTATCTTTGATTTTAAATGGCATTTTACAATATGTTTCTGCTGCACTATTTCTTAATGCTCTTCATATCTTTCATTTTTGTTAAACCTTTTGAATTGCCTTGTGTTGAAAGGTGCTATATAAATAAACGTGCCTTGCCTTAGAACAACAATAGTGCAGCTGTATAACTTTTATTATTACACAGTTGAATACTTGATTCTGATTGGTCAATTTGGAAATTTCAGAGGTTAAGTAAAGTTGCTATTTTTTCTTTTTCAATCATGACTGCCTCGCTGCACATTATTCCGCTTATTACAGGACCACATACTGAAGAAAAAATAGTAATTCAAACTGATTTTATTGAATTAAAAATTATCGTATTACTTCCACTTCCATAAAATACTCTGTTCAACGGAACTAACGTCTGGAAGGAACTGTGAACAGACTTTGGCAGTTACACCTTGATCCGTGCTGCCGTCATTTGAGATGACATTGCTCAATCAATCAATGTTTATTTATATAGCCCAATAATGTACACATGTTGTCGCAGTCCCAGCGGTTGGTACGCCGCTTTGTGTTGGGGCTGTGGGGGGTTTCCTGTGAACCAGTTGGCTTACATTGTTATTGTTATCAACTGATACAGTGCAACATCACTCACATCTGAGGGCCTTTACATTTGACACAATGTGAAGGGATTCATATGGTTCTGAATGTTGTCAAGTTGAAGATGCAACATTTGTTTTATTCAACACAGTCCGTTACATTTCACAGTCTCAACTTGTAGCCCACAACATCTGGATTGGTGTTGTTTATTCTTTTATGAAACAGGTTTATGAAGCGTTGCATATTTCCCTTATTGTGCTGCTCTGTTTTTATTGGTCCAATAAAATGTAAACTCTCTCCTCTCGGTCTCCTTCTCCCCCCCCCCTGTTCAGACGCAGTTGGTGTTTTTGTGAAACATGTGGTTCCTGGTAGTGCTGCAGATCAAAGCGGAAACATCCAAGTCCACGACCGCCTGCTCGCTGTAAGAGAAAGATTTCATCCAAAATATTATTATTACATCGGTCAAACTTTTTAATCTGGACAAGATGTTCTCTGTCCATCTCATTTGACATGTAACAATTTAGAGAGAGAGAGAGATTACAGATCAACCTGATTTGTAATCTGTCATCACTCCTTTCCCTGTCTCTGTCTCTACTTGTCTTTATCTCTGTACTCTTGTGTGTCACAACAGTTGAATGGCATCAGTCTCCATGGTATGAACAATCAGGAAGTTCTGGAGGTGATGAAGAAGATGGGTCAAACTGTGCTGCTCAGTGTGGTCAGGAAGAAACCCAGAACCCTGGAGAGATCCCTAGATAAAGGTAGATGGATGGACAAACGGATGCCAACAGACAGACACGAGGGCCCCAGTAGAGTTTGACATATTGATCTGTCAAGGCAAGTCAAAAGCATTGCAGTTGAACACAGGCTGGAGAGAGGCCTCTTGAGACAGAGAGATGGTAACTGTGGGTCGTTGCACCTGTGCTTTTTCACCGGCCATAACAAGTTAACATGTTTGGCCATAAAGGGCATTTGACTTCTTCATTTTCTTCAGCCAAGCTGTAACATGGAGAGATGACTGAATATAACACTGACTGTAATAGCAGCACATTGTTCTGTTTTTAAGAGCATGTCCCATAATGCAACACATACTGTTGCAAATAAATCAGACAATTATAAAGGAAACATGTGTTTACATCATTTGTGGTCAAAACGTTTGAGACCCACTGAGATGACTTAGACTAAACACTCGGAGTCCTTTACCTCACTGAGCCTCAGTCTGACAGGAGAGCTCTCCTCCACCCTGGTTGTAGAAACATCTACTTCTTATATCCGTTAGCGCAGCTAGCACCAGATGCTAATAACAACAGAGAACAACCCTCTCTTCCTCTCCCTCACTCGCTCGCTCCCACGCTCACACTTTGGAGCTGCGGGCGCCAGATAAGCCAACATCCCCCACTTTCCTCACATGCAGCGCCCATCGCACACAGGGCAAATGAACAGTGTAACCGAGGTGAAAAGGGTGTTCCATTTACTTAATTATTAATGTTGTTGCATCAAGGCTGAAAGTTAGGATGAGCGCCAACGGTCAAAAATGTTTTTACCAGCTCACAGGTTTATCATTACTTTGAGAAAAAAGATATCAGAGATACTGCTCCAGCTGCTACAATGGCTTGTTTGTACCAAATGTACCTGCATGTGTCTTGCTGTTCTGAGTGTAGTTCTGGTTTATGGATAAAAGCGTGAAATTAAATGTAAAATAAGATACAAACTTAATTTTTCCCCAGGGAAATGTGTGTGCACGATGCTGTACAGAACACGGTGGACAAAACAGTGTTTCGCCAAGGCCAATGGGGCATTGAGGTGCTCCTTAGATGGTCCTATTCCAACATGGAAACTTGAATCTGGTGTGTTCATGGCATTCATGTTTAAATGTGGAAACAACATAGTGGTGTAGTCAATACCACCTTATCCGAGACCGGGGGGGGAGGGGGGGGGGAGTGCTGAGGAGTGCTGAGGCACACAGTGTTTAGGTGCATAGTGCGTACAAGTGGCCAAAGTTCTGCTGACTCAATAACTGCAGATTTCCAGCTCTGGCATTACTATGAGAACAAAACTGTGGGAGCTTCATGGGTGTGCATGTCCAAGCAGCTGCATCAAGCCTTACATCAACAAGCACGATGCCACGCGTCAGATGGAGGGGTGTAAAGCACGCACTCAGGAGCAGTGGCAACATGTTCTGTGGAGTGACCAACTAGCTTCTCTATCTGGCAGTCTGATGGACAAAACAAAAGGGAGATGCAAATCGGCGTAGAATGGCCATTTTAGCCATAGTCAATTCCCTCATTGTACGTCACCCTGTCATGCCCAATCTCCGCCAGTCTGTGAAGAATTTCCTCCGGCACGAAACTCAGAGGACGGAAAGGAAGGATCCTTCTGACCAGTGGCGGCCGGCCCGTAGGGGCGCGAGGGGCACCGCCCCACCTCTTCCCACATACAAAATAAAAATATATTTAAAGGTCATGCTTTTCCGGTTATTGCCCGTCCCCTTGTGTGTTATGAAGCTTTTTATGCATGTAAACAGTCTGCAGAGTCAAAACCCTCAAAGTACACCCTGTAGCGAGTAAACTCTAACACACAGAAGAACTCCGTCAAAAGCCTCGTTGGAGATTTCTCAGTTTCCATTGTTTAATTCCTGCACCGTGCGACGTGGCTGCACCGTGCGACGTGGCTGCACCGTGCGACGTCACTTCTTCTGCTGATTGGTCCAAATTGACCAATCCACGGACTTCCTCACACGCACACTCAGTGCAGGCAGCTCAGCTGATCTCTCCTATAACTGCGTGCGTGCGTGCGTGCGGGGCCTCGCTGCGGGGAAACTTTGGCGCTGTTCCGAGTTTGTTCTAATCTGTCAAAATGACGAACTGCTTTCAGATTTTTTCGTCATTGTTAAAAAAAATCCGTCAGACGGAAAATATTCGGTTAACGCGACCTCTGAGTCCCAGCTGTCGTTGTGAGGGTCACATCACACTCTTTACAGACTGTCGAGTGTTTTGGGCAAACACACAAATATAATTTTATATTTTGAATGGACTCGATTACTACAACACTAAGAGTCACTACAAAGAAAATGTTTTTTAGGCCTATTTTAAAATGTTGTTGTTGTTCCAATTACTCCAATATGAACTAAAGTGTAACATTCTTTGTATCTAAGTGATTTAGACTTGCCTAACGACTAACAAAGCCATCTGAAATCGTGAACTATCTGCCAGAGCCTATAAAGGTTACCAATAAGTTGGAACAAAACGGAATATGCATAATGCTAGACATGTACACAGGTAACACGACTGTTGGATCTAAAACATGAACACTATGTCAGTCTCTGCTGGAAGAGTGTCATGCCCTGAGTGCTATAACAAGAATAACATGTGTATTCCTATGTGTACTCTGTTTGTGTGTCAGTTGAGAGGGAGTCGTCTCATGTGTTTCGGAGGAGATCGTTGGAGGTTAATGCTCGCTCGTCTGGGTTTGGCTTTACAGCACCGACTGTGGAAAGATCGAACCCAAACACAACACAACAAACAAGGGGTAAGCGCACATGCACAAGTAATCCCCTGATTGTTTTTCCCGCAATTATTATATTTTGAATGATAATGGTTACACTTATTTTCATCAGTTGTTTTGTATGTTTCCTCTAAATAACACAAATAAATACACACAGCTTATTTAACATACACAATTAATCATACTGTAGCTAAAGGTGCATCCTCTGAGGAGGAGCAGGTTTTGTTTTTCAATCTTTTTTTTATTTTCAGCAGTTACAAGGTGAGACAATAGGAAAAGACTTGAGACATGACATAGTAAAACCCACAAAAGAATACACGGCAGCACTACCAACCTTGTGCAGTACTCGTGTGAACACTTATTCTGCTATATTCATGCCCAGTTAAACACTGGATCATTCCTGTCATGTATGATTTAATTGGGGACCAGTTCCTGGCAGAGTAAGACAACCTCTCCATGGCAACATGGACATCGGTTTTTCAAACCATAACAAAATATCAGGCAGATCTTCATCCAACCACTTCTGGAGAGTTGTGAGGCGTGCAGCATACAAAGCCATTTCTAAATGTCCGTATGTCTTTTACATTGAAGCATAATGAAGAGCACATCGGGTCATATTCACATGGAACAGCTGGGGCAACATGTAGACTGTGAATCATCCTATACTGGCTCATCGGGTTTATTAGAACATGTCATCTTCTTTGCATTTAAAAACATGTGTTGCCACATCTTATAATCCAGATGGGACCAAAGTGTTCCCCCCAGAGTTCACATGAATAGCAGGCTTGTTAACTTGATCATAATTACATCTCTTAACTTTCTTCCTTAAAGAAGAAGCTTTTGATATTTATTTTTCCAATTGATTTATGTTCACTCTTATATATTGGTATGGATTGATTGTTACTCGTGATGTGTAGGTGGTGGAAGAACTACGCATGGGCTAAAAGAAGTCCTGAGTTGTGGAAAGGACTAAATGAGTTATTTTATTTTAACAATAGAGAAACCTTCCAGAATGTTAAATCCAAAGCAGAAACAGATTAAGCCAAATCAGGGTTACACACAATTCCAACTGTGATTCAGACCTTGATGGATGGAAACAATTGATATTGCTTTCTACATATAATACACAGATAACACAAACAACTAAATAAGTGCATTGCCTTAACAATCTCATATATTCCACTCATCCCAAACATGTTGGGCAGTGAAGACGTACGGTAGTTTGACCCCTGAGGCCAAAGACATGCTATATGTGGGGTTAAGTAGATTAACTGGCACACTTATACATGATTGCAAACTGAAAGATAATAAAAATATTGAATCTTAAAAAGATGTGTCTACATTCAAACAGGAAGTGGACTCATGGAATGAACTCGGATCAGTGTTTCAAAGCCTCCTAAGTGTGGCATCTGCAGACGTGTCAACGCAGGCCTCCAACCGCATTTCTCTCTGAATGATTTCCTCTCATTATTCCTCATTAGCTTTGCCAAGTGGCCACAACGCCACGCTAACACTTAGCACGCCGCTCCCTGGCAGCAGATGTAAAGTGTCTGCGCCGTCTGACAGCCTCGCGGCGATGTATCGCCTGTTTATTCAGCCGAACGCAGCAGATGAATTGTGCTGCGAAGGCAAAGGTTAGCAATGCTAATTTAATCAGAGCCTGCTGTTGTAACACCGACCTGCTTCAAGATACCTGCAACGTGAAGGAGATCTGTGAAGACATACACTTGTTCTTCTTGAG
>CM070484.1:1035133-1195133 GCA_036324585.1 Champsocephalus esox
TGGGCTCTGTGCGGGCCACTCCAGCACCTTGGTTTTGGTGTCCTTTCGGAACTGTTGGACCAATTTTGATGCGTACTTTGGGTCATTGTCTTGTTGGAAGACCCAGCGGCGACCTAAGCGAAGACTAAGAGCAGATTTCTTCATATTATCCCTCAAAATGTCAACATATTTTAAATTGTTCATGATGCCTTGCACCCGAACAAGGCTCCCCATGCCTGAGGCTGCAAAACAGCCCCACAGCATGATGTGTTCTTATTTTATTTATTGAACCTTTATTTAACCAGATAAAAGCATTGAGACAAAATCTCATTTGCAATGCTGACCTGGCCAAGAAGGCAGCAACGTTACACATAACACACATGTTCTTAGGGTTGAAGGCCTCTCCCTTTCTTTGCCAAACATAAGCAGCATCCATGTGCCCGAACAGTTCCAGTTTAGTCTCATCAGACCAAAGCACAGACTTACAAAACTCATCTTTACCTTTCAAATGTTCACTGGCAAACCTCAGTCTGGCTGATGTGCTACCCTTTGAGTAAAGGGGTTCTTCTGGCCCTGAAGCCCACCACGATGAAGAGCCCTCACCACTCTGTTCCTTGAAACATCAACTCCAGAGGAGGCCAGGTCGGCAACAATCATCTTGGCAGGTGTCCGGGGATTCTTGCTGACATCTCTGACTATTTTCCTCTCCAGAGTTCTTGAAATGTTGCGCCTTCGACCACGCCCAGGTTTGTTTCTTACAGAATGTGTCTCCTTGTACTTCGCAATGAGGCAACGTACAGCAGTTCTAGACACTGTGAAGCGCTTGGAAATAGCAGTGTAGCCTTCCCCCTTATCATGAGCCTCCACTATCTTCTTTCTGAGCTCAAGACTGATGTCCTTTGTCTTTGGCATGGTGAGTAGGAGTAGTAGTATAGTCTCTCTCAATACAGTATTCAAGTGCCTGTTTCTTGGAGTCCTTTTATGCTCATTGAATGCTCAGGTGTGGCTTGAAAGCTGATTGATTGATTAGGTGTGTTTTTGAAAGCAAACATTCACATGGGGGCTGATATTTTTGACCAACCCATTTTTCACTATTTGATATAAAGCGAGCCTAAAAACTATTATTTTCCAAAAAGTACCAAAAGCTACTAAACAGCACTTCTGGTGAATGTTTGATTTTATCAAGTTTTATCAATGCTGGAAACATTGGGAAGAACTTTAGGAAAATGTTCCATAACTCCTGGGGGCTAATCATTTAGGCCTCAACTGTACGTGCATCTATCTTCTGCAGCAGCCTATATTACTGAAGCAGAACATCTGAACTAAAATACATAACATTTTATGTTCTTATTTTAGAGGATATTTGGAAACATTTTCATATTTAGTTGTGTGCATTTTGTTTTATATTATTTATATAATATGTCCTCTAGTATGTTCTTGCCATTTGCCCACTGGCTTTACAAAAAACAAATGAATTTCACATGAATACAGAATGTGGTTTGATTCTTTGAAAGCATCGTTTTACCACATTGGAATATGTTCTATTTTAAGAGCTAACGTGGGTAGTTTTCAAGTTATTAACAGACGGGAGGCACAGACTGCATCGTTTGGTCAATTCAATATATTTTGTGTGAATGTACACAAATACTAGCTACAGTAGATTTCCTCCTGCATTCCTCTAATATGTTCAGCAACAGGTTGTTTTGCAGTGACCGTTCCCTTTGATGCATCAAATGATGCACCAGATGCCTTCAATGAGCATGCTCAGAGCCTGAGGAAGAAAATGACAGTTGATAACCACCTTGATAGGATCCCTTATCTCTGATAAGGACTTTAGATTTTACAAAACCATGGCTCTGTTAAACTTGCTTCTTAGTATACCCCCCTGATGTCACCTAGCTCTTTATAGCTTTTAAAACTCATTTCATGTACTGCCTTGATTAATGAAAGCAAACCATATAAAACGACCTCTCTTTCAATGTATGGATGACCTTAGGGCTTGGAGATGTTGCCTATAGGCTATTCTCAGAACGAGTTGGCCATCTTGATTCATGTTGAAGTAAAGGTTATCTAAGCTGGTGTTTGTATTGTGTGTAGGTGAATGATGTTCAGCTGTACGGTAAGTCTCGTCGTGAAGTGGTGGCATTCCTCAAAGAAGTGCCGCCCCCTTTTACTCTGGTCTGCTGCCGACACCCGACCTCCGAACTGGGACCAGAATCTGAATCTGAGCCACGATCTGATCCCGTACTACAACCTGGACCAATGAGACAGTCAAAACCCAGTGTGGAGGAGGTAAGTAGTAGACCCCCCCCCCTCCAAACACACACACACACACACACACACACACACACACACACACACACACACACACACACACACACACACACAACGACTATAACACCCCTTGCTGTCCAATACCAACCAACTATGTGCAATATATATATATATATATATATATGCTGTTAATAACTATGCAATATATACCTGGCTGTTACAGGATGTGTATTTTGTAAATTGTGTAACTTTTAATTGTATTATATTTTTTATTACAACTTTTTAACTTTAATACTTTTGTATGCATGCTTATATAAGCAACATTAAGCTGGCTCTTTTTCTGCTGTAACAATGTACATTTCCCCTCTGTGGGACTAATAAAGATATTCTGATTCTGAAGAGCAACAAGGGACACACACATTCAATATTGGTAATTGACATGAACATTTAGCAAAATCTCAAACTAATTAATGAAATGTATATTTACTGCAATGGTTTTGTTCTGGTGTTGTGAAGGTATTTCTATGTTTAAAACAAAAACGTTTTACACAGATGGTTGATTACAACATGCATTAAATGATTATTCTCTAATAGACATAACTGTGTTGAAAACACATCATGAACATATTGTTGTGCTACAGTTTATACACTGAACAAACATATATATGCAACACTTTTGTTTTTGCTCCCATTTTTCATGAGATGAACTCAAAGATCTAAAACATTTTCTATATACACAAAATAACCATTTCTCTCAAATATTGTTCACAAATCTGAACACATCTGTGATAGTGAGCACTTCTCCTTTGCCGAGATAATCCATCCCACCTCACAGGTGTGGCATATCAAGATGCTGATTAGACAGCATGATTATTGCACAGGTGTGCCTTAGGCTGGCCACAATAAAAGGCCACTCTGAAACGTGCAGTTTTGCTTTATTGGGGGGGGGTCTGGGGGGGTCCGAAAACCAGTCAGTATCTGGTGTGACCACCATTTGCCTCACACAGTGCAACACATCTCCTTGGCATAGAGTTGATCAGGTTGTTGATTGTGGCCTGTGGAATGTTGGTGCACTCCTCTTCAATGGCTGTGCCAAGTTGCTGGATATTGGCAGGAACTGGAACACGCTGTCGTATACGCCGATTCAGAGCCTCCCAAACATGCTCAATGGGTGACATGTCCGGTGAGTATGCTGGCCATGCTCATGCAAATGATGTTTTCAGCCTCCAGGAATTGTGTACAGATCCTTGCAACATGGGGCCGTGCATTATCATGCTGCAACATGAGGTGATGGTCGTGGATGAATGGCACAACAATGGGCCTCAGGATCTCGTCACGGTATCTCTGTGCATTCACGATGCCATCAATAAAATGCACCTGTGTTCGTCGTCCATAACATACGCCTGCCCATACCATAGCCCCACCACCACCATGGGCCACTCGATTCACAACATTGACATCAGAAAACCGCTCACCCACACGACGCCACACACGCTGTCTGCCATCTGCCCTGAACAGTGAAAACCGGGATTCATCCGTGAAGAGAACACCTCTCCAACGTGCCAGACGCCATCGAATGTGAGCATGTGCCCACTCAAGTCGGTCACGACGACGAACCGGAGTCAGGTCGAGACCCCAATGAGGACGACAAGCCTGCAGATGAGCTTCCCTGAGACGGTTTCTGATAGTTTGTGCAGAAATTCTTTGGTTATGCAAACCGATTTTTGCAGCAGCTGTCCGAGTGGCTTGTCTCAGACCATCTTGGAGGTGAACATGCTGGATGTGGAGGTCCTGGGCTGGTGTGGTTACACGTGGTCTGCGGTTGTGAGGCTGGTTGGATGTACTGCCAAATTCTCTGAAACGCCTTTGGAGACGGCTTATGGTAGAGAAATGAACATTCAATTCACGGGCAACAGCTCTGGTGGACATTCCTGCTGTCAGCAGGCCAATTGCACGCTCCCTCAAAACTTGCGACATCTGTGGCATTGTGCTGTGTGATAAAACTGAACATTTTAGAGTGGCCTTTTATTGTGGCCAGCCTAAGGCACACCTGTGCAATAATCATGCTGTCTAATCATCATCTTGATATGCCACACCTGTGAGGTGGGATGGATTATCTCGGCAAAGGCGAAGTGCTCACTATCACAGATTTTTTGCAGATATTTTGCATTTATATTTTTGTTCAGTGTAATATATCAAGTGGGTGAATTCTAAATTTGACGTTGCTGCTTTTTATTTCAGATTGAGCTGAAGCTGTCGTCCATCCTCTGCACTCAGACAGAGAAGAGACAAAGCGCCACTGTGCAGGAGCAAGCACTAAAACAGGTGACCTGTCTCCCTGTGTCTCATGCTGTCCCCCTGTGTCTCACTGTGTCTCATTCTGCCTCACTCTGTCTCCCTGTTTCTCTCTGTCCACCTGTCACTCTCTCACTACATTTCACTCAATGGGACTCTGTCCCATATTGTCTCACTCTATCTCCCTGTGTCTCACTCTGTCTCACTATGTTCCACTCTGTCCTATTGTGTCTCACTGTGTTTAACTCTCTCACTCTGTCTCAATGGGTTTCACTCTCACTCAGTCTCACTCTCTCACCCTGTCTCACTCTGTCTCATTCAGTCTCTCTCTTTCTCACTGAGTCTCACTCTGTCTTACTCCGTCCCAATGTGTCTCACTCTGTCTTAATGTGTTTCTGTTTCTCACTCTCATTTTTCACTCTCTCACTTTGTCTCAATGTGTGTCACTGTGTCTCAATGTGAATCACTCTGCCTAACGGCCCGTCCACACGACAGCTTCGACAGCTTCAAAAACGGTTTCCAACGCGTCTGCCCATTCACGTTTTCGCCGACGTCACTTTTCGCCGAACTGCATTGTGGGAAGCAGAGCGAAGCTTTCCTGGCGTTTCAGGCTGCAAAAGTTGAGCAATGTTCAACTTTTGAAGCTTCTGAAGCTTTCGGTCAGCCAATCAAAATCATATGCCAGTACAAGCTCTAGCCAATCAAACCGCTGCTTGTGTGTCAGGGGCGGGAGATTCATGTGATTGGTTGTTGGTCGAGCTTCAGACACGCCCAGCTCCAAGCTTTTTTTGAAGCTGTAGTGTGGACGAGCCGTAACTGTGTCTCACTCTTTCTCACTCTGTATCAATGTGTATCACAGTTTCTCCCTCTGTCTCACTTTGTCCTGTTGTGTCTCACTCTGTTTCATTCTGTCTCACTCTCTCCAATTGCATCTCATTCTGTCCTACAATGTCTCACTGTGTTTCACTATCTCACTCTGACTCATTCAGTCTCACTCTTGTTCACTGTCTCACTCTCACTGAGTCTCGCTCTGTCTCACTTCGTCCCAATGTCTTTCTCTGTCTTACTGTGTCTCACTCTCTCACTCTGTCTCACTGTGTTTCTGTTTCTCACTCTATTAAGCGCTTTGAGCACCTGGAAAAGCGCTATAATAAATGTAAGGAATTATTAATTCATTATATCATTGTGTCTTACTGTATATGACTTTATCTCTGTCACTCTGTATCTCACTGTCTCTTACCGTGTCTCACTATCTCTCACTGCACTCAGTCTCACTGTGTCTCCAGTGTTTTACTGCACATGCAAGATGCCTTCTAAACTTCTAGAAATAGATAGTTAATAAGCAAATTTTTGGGGCCTGATGTTTGGCAGTCCCAGCTGAAGGACAAAGACATGATCATTGTAAAACTGAATGGTTTTGGATGACTTCGATTTTGACATTGAAATAAAAACATGTATTGTTTGAGGGACTATTACACACTTCTGTGACATTACAGTGGGGCAAAAAAGTATTTAGTCAGCCACCAATTGTTCATGTTCTCCCACTTAAAAAGATGAGAGAGGCCTGTAATTTTCATCCTAGGTATACCTCAACTATGAGAGACAAGATGAGAAAATCCAGAAAATCACATTGTCTGATTTTTAAAGAATTTATTTGCAAATTATGGTGGAAAATAAGTATGTGGTCAATAACAAAAGTTCATCTCAATACTTTGTTATATACCCTTTGTTGGCAATGACAGAGGTCAAACGTTGTCTGTAAGTCTTCACAAGGTTTTCACTGTTGCTGGTATTTTGGCCCATTCCTCCATGCAGATCTCCTCTAAAGCAGTGATGTTTTGGGGCTGTCGCTGGGCAACACAGACTTTCAACTCCCTCCAAAGATGTTCTATGGGGTTGAGATCTGGAGACTGGCTAGGCCACTCCAGGACCTTGAAATGCTTCTTACGAAGCCACTCCTTCGTTGTCCGGGCGGTATGTTTGGGATCATTGTCATGCTGAAAGACCCAGCCACGTTTCATCTTCAATGCCCTTGCTGATGGAAGGAGGTTGTCACTCAAAAATCTCACGATACATGGCCCCATTCATTCTTTCCTTTACACGGATCAGTCGTCCTGGTCCCTTTGCAGAAAGCCCCAAAGCATGATGTTCCACCCCCATGTTTCACAGTAGGTGTTCTTTGGATGCAACTCAGCATTCTTTCTCCTCCAAACACGTCTAGTTGAGTTTTTACCAAAAAGTTATATTTTGGTTTCGTCTTACCATATGACATTCTCCCAATCCTCTCCTGGATCATCTAAATGCTCTCTAGCAGACTTCAGACGGGCCTGGACATGTACTGGCTTAAGCAGGGGGACACGTCTGGCACTGCAGGATTTGAGTCCCTGGCAGCGTAGTGTGTTACTGATGGTAGCCTTTGTTACTTTGGTCCCAGCTCTCTGCAGGTCATTGACTCGGTCCCCCCGTGTGGTTCTGGGATCTTTGCTCACCGTCTCTTCTTGTGATCACTTTGACCCCACGGGGTGAGATCTTGCGTGGAGCCCCAGATCGAGGGAGATTATCAGTGTTCTTGTATGTCTTCCATTTTCTAATAATTGCTCCCACAGTTGATTTCTTCACCCCAAGCTGCTTACCTACTGTAGATTCAGTCTTCCCAGCCTGGTCCAGGTCTACCATTGTGTTTCTGGTGTCTTTTGACAGCTCTTTGGTCTTGGATTCTTTCCCCCCATTCTGTCTCTCATAGTTGAAGTGTACCTAGGATGAATATTACAAGCCTCTCTCATCTTTGGGAGAACTTGCACAATTGGTGGCTGACTAAATACTTTTTTGCCCCACTGTACGTATCATTTGATATATTGTTGTCATCTTATTTTACTTTTTACTTAATACTTCAACATCAGAATCATATAATCACTCTAGTAATAACTATAATACAATTACTACTCTGAAATGACTTCAATAGTAGTTTCAAGTGTCCGTTGTCACTGTGTATCATGAGCAGGAATCCCCTGGAGAAGAGGAGCTGATGGAGACTCAACACAGCCAGGAGGAGGAGGAGGAGGAGGAGGAGCAAGATGAAGATGAAGATGAAGGGGAGCTGGCCCAGTGGTCTCCAGACGTGCAGGTGTTGGAGCTGCAGAAGGAGAGAGGCAAAGGCCTCGGCTTCAGCATCCTCGATTACCAGGTATTAACAGAACCTACATCCTCCATCCTGCAGCTTCTAAGGTTCATAATGTAACATAACACAAGTCAAAGAAAACATTTTTTGTCAACATTAATACCTGTGGGATGATGTAACTCAAAATCGTAGATAGTTTAGTTTTAATGGTACATATTTTTCCATTTCTTCAAAGCATCTTTTTGAGCGGTTGTTGTAAATCCATGCAAATATCTATGCACATTTTTGCCTATATACAAACAGACTTCATTTGTGTGTTCAGGTGCTAACAGGAAGCTTTGACACCCACGATTTGATAACCAGCTCGTAAAAAATGCTTAATATTCATGTATCATTCCATTGGTCTAAGAATTGTTCTCTTTTCCTGTTTTGGTGACTGGTAAACAAGTTGATGTGAATAACATGTCTGCACATTTGCTATCTGTGACAAGACACGTTCCTGTGTTACAAAGGGATAAACGTTCTCTTATCTTTGTAGCAACTAAAACAATTTATGTTTTGCTTCGTTGATAGCTGGGGAGTAGTCTTGGGAAACCCTGGTCTGTAGAGTTTTTCCTCCCCTGCCTTGCACTTTATCTTTAGTCATAGCTTCACCTCCAGACCTCTGCTCGCCCCCCCGCCCATAGCCTCCTCTTCCTCCTCACATCCAGCTTGGGGGGTTAACTCCCTGATTGTGTGTGTGTGTGTGTGTGTGTGTGTGTGTGTGTGTGTGTGTGTGTGTGTGTGTGTGTGTGTGTGTGTGTGTGTGTGTGTGTGTGTGTGTGTGGTGTGTGTGTGTGTGTGTGTGTGTGTGTGTGTGTGTGTGTGTGTGTGTGTGTGTGTGTGTGTGTGTGTGTGTGTGTGTGTGTGTGTGTGTGTGTGTGTCAGATGATGTGGAAGGCAGAGTAACTTATGAACTTGTCCTGGAATGACATTTTCCCGGCCATTTCCCTTTCTCTCCTGACGGCCCGTCAGTATCTCATGCAGCTGGCTGATCCAGTAATGAGTCATGTGACCCGAAAGTAAAGAATAAACATATGTATAACTAGTTTAGCTTGTTCCAGAGGTGGATACAATAGCTAAGTTTGTTAGTTCTAACTTAAAGTGTGTGTTTTGCTCCGCTCACCAGTCCGTCACAGCGGACAGAGCTGCAGGTCAGATCATAGAGCTGCATCATGCAGAGCTGCGTGTCTCCTTCAGCAGCAGCTGATCTGATCTCGCTCTCTCGCGTCCGATTAGACTTCACTCGCGTTCATGTCCATATCGATCAGATCTAGCTAGTTCTGGCTAATGATATGACTGCATAAATCTCTTTCTCCACATTAAATGTAAGACACTAGAATGTACTCTTCTTGTTTGTCACATAAGTGGCGCAACTGATGTGGTATTGCGCAAAAGGGAAATTATTTTGACTGGACATTTTGACCTGAGAGAGTTAGATTTGCCGGTCTTCAGCATATTTTACCGGTCGTAGTTACCGGCGTACTCTGGTACAGTTCGCTAACCTATGCCAACGTCAACTTTATTGTCAATCTTTCAGTTTGTGTGTACAGACAGAGAGATCTAAATACCGTTTTCCCACAATCCCGAATACAAAAACAAATATATATAAAAATATGTTTGCAAATATGTATAAACCTATATATACACAATCAAAGACACATTTATAAATATGCACACATTAAGACCTAAATAAAAGCACAACAATCAATATATACAATAATAATAGTCACTTCAATATCTTTGAGAATGTACATTAGTGCCAGACTGTCCATAGCAAAAAAGAAAAGTGTCTGGTGCTGGATTTGAGTGTCTGTGTGTTTGGGGTGTCATGGTCCAGTGGGGACAGGGGGGAGGGAGGGGAGAGAGTTCAGCCTCCTGACAGCCTGGTGTAAAAAAGCAGCAGTGTTCACTATGCGCTGCAGGGTCTTGAAGTTGGATGCTGTGAAGCCTCAGAACCACAGCGTGATGCAGCTGCTGAGGATGCTCTCGATGGTGCCTCGGCAGAAGGAGAGCATGATGGAGGGGGGGGGGACAAAGTAGAGGCGCTGCTGGGCTTTCTTGGTGATTGACATGGTCTTGTTGGTCCAGGAGAGTTCCTCGATGCTGCTCACCTGCTCCACAGCAGCACCACCAATGCTCGTGGGTGGGGGTGTCATCCGCAAACTTGATGAAGTGGTTGGAGCTGTGGGTGAGTGTGCAGTCGTGGGTCAGCAGGGTGAACAGCAGGGGTCTGAGCACACATCCTTGGGAGGCCCCCATATTCAGAGTGATGGTGCCTGATGTGTTGTTGTCGACCCGTACAGATTGGGGTCTGGCATTGAGGAAGTCCAGCAGCCAGTTGCAGATAAAGGGGCTGAGGCCCAGGTTTGTTAGTTTATAAACCAGCTGTTGGGGGATGATAGTGTTGAACGCTGAGCTAAAGTCTATGAACAGCATCCTAACATAAGAGTTGTTTGTGTCCAAGTGGGTGAGGGCTGGGTGGAGAGCAGAGGAGATGGCATCCTCAGTGGACCGCTTCGCTCTGCATGCAAACTGAAACGGAACCAGCGAGCGGGGGAGGGTGGATTTGATTTGTTTCATGACTAGCCTCTCAAAGCACTTCATGATGGTGGAAGTCAGCGCTACGGGGCGGTAGTCATTGAAGCAGGAAGGTGATGACTTATTTGGCACAGGTATGATGGTGGTTACCTTGAAGCACGAGGGAACAACAGCCTGGCTCAGGGAGATGTTGAAGATGTCTGTGAGGACATCTGTGAGCTCAGCGGCGCAGTCCTTTAGCACACGGCCAGGAATGTTGTCAGGCCCAGAAGCTTTCTGGGTGTTAATCCTTAACAGTGTGCTCCTCACACTGCCTGGGGACAGACATATAGCCTGGTCATTGGGTGGAGGCGTTGTCTTCTGTGCAGGTGTGCTGTGCTTCGAAGCGTGCAAAGAAGCCGTTGAGGTTGTTCAGCCGAGAGGTGTCACTGTCACAGGTCTGTGGTGGTGGTTTGTAGTCAGTGATGGTGGTTTGTAGTCAGTGATGGTCGTTGATACCCTGCCACAGGCTCTGTGTGTCTCTACTGTCACTGAAGTGAGCTGTAATCTTCCGGGTGTACTGTTGTGTGACAGTTTTCAGGTCAGCATGGTTGAAGTCCCCAGGGACTAAGAGAAGGCTGTCTGGGTGTGCTGTCTGCTGTTCAGAGATAGCCCGGTACAGCTCACCGAGTGCCGCTTCTCTGTCCTTGTTGTTGGAGCTGGGGGGATGTAAACAGCAGCAGGATGGCGTTGATTTCCCTTGGAAGATGGAATTATTCTGAACAGTGTTTGCAGACTACCACAGCATCCCGACATCAAGCATCACTGATGTAAACAATAACACCACCTCTGCGAGTCTTCCCCCCGCTAACCGTTGCTCTGTCTAAGCGGTAGAATGTTAGCCGGTTGAGCTGAATGGCAGAGTCCGGGATGTTGTCATTTATCCATGTTTCCATGAAAACGTACACACAGCATTCTCTCACCTCACTCTGGGTCGACCGGATAAGTCTTATGTTGTTCATTTTATTGTCCAGTGAATTGTCCATTGAGCGTACATTTGCCATGAGAATGCTCAAAATAGCGGGACTGTGTGGGCTAGCCTAGCTCGGATCCCTCTGCGCTTATCCCTCTTCTCCTTCCTCTCATACCGCCTGCGGCGTCTCCTTTCCAGCTGGGGGGTAGCAATCCACGGTCGGGTAGGGTATTCCAATGCCGCTAAGTTCCTCTGCAAGCATAGTATCCAGTGTGTGGTGTGTTGTTATTTTCTTGTCCAGCAAGAACTTGCGACTGTACTGTCTACTCCTGACTGTGCTGTCGGTCCGGGGTGGTTGAAGTGAACTCAACAGACGTGAGCAACATACCGACGAAACATTAAAAACACTGAAGAATTGGGAGAGCGAGGGGCGGCTGCGTCTGTCCGTGGCGCCGTTTTTGTTTATTATCCCTCACATCGGACAAGGTAAAACTCCCAAAGAAGGGGGTCACGTGATGCATTCAGAGTGAGAGGTGCATTTTTGCCGTGCACCTGCCTCAAGGGCCGATTATTATATGCTACAGTATTCAGCAAACACAACTACAGAGCTGCAAACATTGCAAACAAACTAAGGTCTACAACACCCAGTTGTCTTTGTGTATTTGTGAATGAAGCGCCATCTCATGGTTAAATCCTAAAATTGAACAAATGGGGAAATTTGGCAACGCCCTCTTCGGAAATAATTGGTGGGCTTTAATCTCCCAGCCACTGGGATCCGCTGGGTTTTTGGTTGGAATCCGTTGGGTGGAGTCCTATCTGGAGTGCTACATCTGTAGCTCCCCTTACAGATATGTATTTGGACTCTGTTAGCAGGGGGGGCTTACCCCCAACTTTGAGTCTTGCCAATATCTCTGTCATTTAAAAAATAATTGCCTTATACGCGGACGATATCTTGCTATTTTGTCGTGCCCCAAGCTGTCGATTCCTACTACCATGACAGTCTTTAGTGAGTTCAGTGTCATATCTGGCAACAAGATCAATTATAGTGAATCTGAAGCTATGCCTTAAGGTGTCGCTAAATTTGAAAGATCTATGGAAGCTTAATTGTGCCCCTATCTGTGCCGCAGTTAAGAGAGATTTGGAACGATGGCACAACCTACCACTGCCCTTGATGGGTCGGATCAGTCTCGTTAAGATGAGTGTCCTCCCCCGTCTTTTATATCCTTTACAGATGCTCCCCCTGTACTTGACCACAAAATGTATTTCGATTTAGAAAAATCCCTTTCTAAATGTATTTGGCAGGGCAAAAAAACCCAGACAGATGCTTAATATACTCCAGAAATCTACAGATAGGGGTGGCCTTTCTACACCTAATTTGATATTTTACAACTGGGCCTGCCATGCAGGCCACGTTTGGTCATGGCTATGTGCATATCTCAAAAAGGAGATTTGTGTTGATTCCTGGGCTTGTTCTCCATACTCACTTTTAAGCCTGTTCACTTGTGATACAAATATTAATTCAGATGTAAAATGCAATCCTATTATATACAACAGTATCAGAGTCTGGCATGACCTTTCTAGATATTTGGGAAGGAAGGATGTAAAGTCCTCGTTGTCGCCTATAGTTCAAAATCCTGACTTTCCTGCAGGCACCAGTTCATCTGTGTTCTCTTTGTGGAGGGACAGGGGTATTCACGTAATTGGTGACTTATTCAAGGATGATATTTTCTTATATTTCAGGCAGCTACAAGACATATTTGATATCCGTCTTTTTCTCTAAACCTCCCTTGCAATGACGCAGAGAAGTTCATCTTGGAGCGCCAAAATTCAAAGCATTTTATTTCATCATTTTATTCACTCCTTGGTTCTGTTGGCACATACAAACTGCTGAATATATCCCGTAAATGGGAGATTGATTTGGGTACTGAATATATTGAAGATGATTGGCAGGCATCTATAAACTTAATCAGAACCAACAGACTGAGGGGAAACCCAGTATAACATTCTTCACAGACATATTACTCCTGTCACATTACATAAAATAGACCGTTCCATTTCCCCTTTTATATGTTAAATGCCATTCTGACAGGGGAACCTATTTCCACTGCCTTTGGGAAAGTAAATTAATATCTTGATTCTGGACATTTATTTCCAGGGAAATAAGGGCGATATTGAAAAAGAAAATGAAGAAGGACCCTGGTGTTTTCCTTCTTGGCCTTCACCAACCTTTTTAAGCCCAAGATCCCCGACCTCGGCCTGGTGAAGGGTAGATCTACCTATTGCAGAATTGAGTAAAAAAGACGGCCCAGACAGTACTTCCAATTTGAGGCCGTTTTATGGCTAATTGCATCTGAATTACATCAAATCATTTGGTGAGACTTCCAATTTGATTAAACCAAGAACACAACATGTCAAAAAGGATATATATATATTTACATCATACCTATCATTTTAAGTTTCATTCATTCCTTCATTACAATCCTAAATATACATTTATTTTCCATTTGTTTGAGTGAATGAGTGCATTATTTTGTTGACAGCAACAACAACAACGAAAAAAATAACATCTTGCAGTGAGCAGATAACATAAAATGCCTTTTGAACTTATCCACTGAAGCTTCATGCAAGTGCAACATTTAAGATTAACATTAAAACTAGTTATTTTTACAAATTGTAAATTCTGACAACATTCTTTATCGTTTGGGATGTTAAGATTCACCGATTCCCATCGGTGCACCGGCATAAACGTTCAAGATGCGAGTGCACCGGTTGAAAGAGTGCACATCGGCTACAGTTTGGGCTGAACTTGCGATGCATCGTTTGTAGCGTCTTTGCATCGGTAAAAAAACGATTAATTTATATAATATCCTGTCAGCACTCAGCAGAGACGACCTTTGATATTTGCCTCGCACTACGGAGGCCGAGAGTCTCAGTTATCAACACACATGGAAGTCGAGGAGAAAGAGAAACACAGCGCACAGAAAAATACCTACAAATCAAATGTTTGGCAACACTTCAGATTTTTCAAGAAAGACAGTCAACTTGAAAAATCGCTCGCAAATTGTTAACGATGCCGAGCCGCTTTAAAGTACACACGTAGTACTAGAAACTTAGCGACGCACATAAAGAGGCGACATGGGGTCTGCGGCTGAAAAGAGAAACCTGGAAGTTAGACATGAGTGAAATCACTCAGTGAGGTGTTCTGTCAGAGAGAGTGGTGTTTAGTTTACAGCAGCCTGTGACGGCCAATCACAGTTTACATGTGTTCCTCACTGTAAGCAGTTATGAAAGAGCTGTTTGTGAAAGGTTATCTGTATTCTTTATTGTTCATATAGAACCCACTGCTTTCTGCTCACTGGTGAGTCAGCCTCTGGATGAGTGTTCAGCACATCAGGCAGCAGCTGTATGGGCATGGCACCATGGTAGCTGTTATTTGCACATTGTTAATCATGAGCAATGCACCCTTACATTGTTTATCTGTAAGGTGTTATAACATGGTACTGTACTCTGGAGACAGAGAACACTACTACACTTGTGAAAAGGCCAGTTTGTGAAAGGTCCAAGTGTTTGTTTTTTTGAAGGTAAAAAAGAAACAGCATGATGGGATGTGCAGTACTAGTAGAGAGAACCAAATATGTAAAGCACTTTTGTTAATTTATGATTTGCTGCATATAAGGAATAAAACAAAAGTCCTCTGTCGTACCATATTGAAGTATCATTATTTTGCATCGTGTTGAATCGCATCGTATCGCCCCGAATCGCATACTGTTGAATCAAATCGTACCGTATAGCATCGCTTGGTGTTTCAAATGTATCGTTAATGTATCGTATCGTTGGCAACGTATCGAGATGCGCATCGGCCTCAGTGATGGAGATGCACATCCCTATTACCCATGCATACACCATTAGTGCGTTCACACCGGACGCAATGCGATTTTTGGGGGTGGCGCGATTACATGTAAAGTCAACTTCAAAATATCGTCGACGACATATTTCCGCGTCGACGCGTCGCTACACACACGTGGGTGTGTAAACAAAGCAACAAGCCGTTCGCAATCGCACTTCAAACACAATGGAGACTGAAACGGCTACCACCTCCTCCTCACAGGATTGCGCACGAAGCCCTCAAACGAAAACATCTCGCCCTAGGTCTTCAAAAGCATGGGAATATTTTAAAGTTAGTCCAAAACGCAAAGATATTGTCATTTGCAGTCTTTGCCAAATGGAGTTGGCATATCACACAAGCACAACGGCTATGTTGGAACATTTAAAGCGGCAGCTAGCTGTGGTGGCTACCATTAGCAGCTAGCATTTGCTCTCCGATTTTTACATAAAAATGGAATTACTGATTATAAATTCAATAATTTTTTTATACATAGACGTTAAAAACCTATGGATTAACCGATTCAGCCGCATGTTTTCTCATTTTAATGCCATTGAACACGTCTTTTGATCAGATTGACAGCTACGGTGGTGAGACGATCTCCCTAGAAGCTCTGTAAAGGTACGTGTTGTGATGACTGTATTTGCTTCCCCTGTCGCGAGTCCGGATCACTCAGTGGTGATACTATATACCTCCATAATCTGTGGAGTCTCAGCTTTAATCGGATATCTTGTATGTGCAGCTATGATAAGTAATAAGGGTACTTTTATCTTGGGTTCTGTGCCAATGTCCGTTAGCATTTTTCGCTCATGGGTCATTTAGATGCTTCTTATGAGACTTGTGTTTTGTTTTGGTAAACATGGTTTGTTTCGTCAGTTAGCTGAGATTATTTCCGTTAATCTGGTATAACACATTAATAGGTTCTTAAATATTAAGTTCCCCTGAGACACAGTATTGTGAAAAAAAAATTGTACATTACGTTTTTTTTACATTACGTTTTTTATGAATTGAACAACAGCAAAATAATCGTTAGATTAGTCGACTAATCGATCAAATAATCGCCCGATTAATCGTTCTCGAAATAATCGTTCTCGAAATAATCGTTTCCCCCCAGCACTACTGTATCATGTTGTTGTGAGTTTGGACGGAGCAGCTACAATGTTAGTTTAGCCTGATCAATCCGATCTCCATTCAGAAAACACGCATTTTAAAAGGTTTTTCGCCTGCCGTCTTGTCTGGACACTTATCAAAGCATGAATTCATGTTTTTTACTAACCGGTATCAGTATGTAGTTATTCCAGCATCATTTTGAAATGTGTATTACAATTAAATCCCAGTAAAATATGTTCATTTTGGTGTCGTTGGTATAGACCAGGGGTCTGCAACAGGTGGACCGCGGTCCGGATCCGGACCTAGATGCCGACCTATACGGACCCGGACCTATAATCAATACATTAATAGGGGATTTCAATTTTGACGGGGCGATTCTATTTTAACCGCTGCCGACAGGGGGCGAAAGAGTGAGCGATACAGGGAGAGAAACACAGAAGAAGAGACGTGAGCGCGGCAGAGAGAAGCGGAGAGGAGAGTGAACAGGCAGACAGGGAGAGACAAATAATTACACATGGCGCTCTCCAAGAAGAGGAAAGTGGACAGTGAGAACAGAGCTTTGAACCCTGAGTGGACTCGTTCATGTTCATCCTGCCCACTGGGAGCACAGAACCAGTGTGTCTCATTTGTTCAGAGACCGTGGCGCTCATTAAAAGTGCCAAAACGCCACTATGAGACAAAACACAAAGTGTTTGACCAAACATTCCCTCTCAAGTCAGAACTGAGGTCACAAAAAATAAGCAGTCTCAGAGCCCGATATGATCAGTCCACCAATCAATTAATCAATCAATCAATGTTTATTTATATAGCCCAATATCACAAATGTTACATTTGTCTCAGTGGACTTCACAGTGTGTACAGAATATCAGTATGACAATACGACACCCTCTGTCCTTAGACCCTCACATCGTACAAGGAAAAACTTCCGAAGAAAACCCACAGTTTAAAGGGGAACATGGGAGAAACCTCAGGGAGAGCAACAGAGGAGGGATCCCTCTCCCAGGACGGACAGACGTGCAATAGATGCCGTGTGTAAATTAAAAAGATAATACATTTACAACATAGGTAGTCCAAATGTTTGGAAATGCATGTATCTGTGATAAGAATATGAATCCATGAGGATGTCAACAATCCTGTGGGAGCCATCAGTTAAGTATTATGGGGAGAGTCTGGCAGGACCGCAGGGACAGGTTCAGCCACGACTCGAAGTCCAGGACTCAGATCCAGTGCTTAGGATAGAGGGTCCAGGACACGACCACAGCAACATGATTAGCCTAGACTCAGGATCCCGGCGTATATATGGACACAAAAAAGAGATTTGGGGGAAACTGGGTTAATCGGAACATGAGGGTACACAGGTACAAACAGCCAGAAAGACGGAGTAAGGTGCCCCCCCCCCAACAGTCCAAGCCTATAGCAGCTAAACTAACGTGTCTACATACATGCACTCCCTTAGGATAGGTTGAGGGAAAAGGGTAGCAAGTAAGAAGTAGGAAACAGAAGTGGAGAGACACACACAGGGAGAGAGGTCCCCACTGGAACCTGAATTGGTTAGAGGTAAGGAGTAGGTCTGTGGCTACGTTCCACACTCCCCGGCCGGGCTAGGCGTTCTCTGCAACCTGTTACCCTCTTATAAAGCTCGAGAGGTCATAGAGGGGTAAAGTTTTAAATATAAGATCTAAGTTTTTAGGATTTAAGTGAAAGAGTAAGAACTAAAATGTATAGGTGAAGAGGCACAACGTATGGCAATGCACTCTTATTAGATTATTTCATTTTATCACTATAAGCTTTATCAAAAAGGAAGGTCTTAAGCGTACTCTTAAAAACGGATAGGGTGTCTGCCGCCGAACACAAACTGGAAGCTGATTCCACACATGTGGAGCTTGATAAGAAAAGGCTCTGGCTCCCATTGTACTTTTAGAGACTCTAGGAACAACCAACAACCGTGCATTCTTGGAACGCAATGCCCTAGTAGGACAGTAGGGTATAATGAGTTCTTTAAGGTAAGATGGCACCTGCCCATTAAGGGCTTTGTAGGCGAGAAGATGAATTTTAAATTCTATCCTGTGTTCTATAGGGAGCCAGTGTAAGGCAGCCAGAACAGGAGTAATGTGGTCCCTTTTCCTAACTCCCACTTGACTGACTTCTTGGTACACCCTGATAATAAAGAGTTACAATAATCCAGCCTTGAAGTAACAAATGCATGGACTAGTTTCTCTGCATCGTTTTGAGGCAAGATATGCCTAATTTTGGCAATGTTGCGTAGATGGAAGTAGGCGGTCCTTGAGATTGATTTTATGTGGGCGTTAAAGGATAAATCCTGATCAAAAATAACTCCAAGATTCCTTACAGTCTCACTGGAGGCCAAATGAATGCCATCCATAACAAGTATATCTTTAGATAGTTTGTTTCGTAGATTCTTTGGGCCGAGTACAATAACTTGTGTTTTGATCATGTTTAACATCAAAAAGTTTAAGGTCATCCACGTTTTTAAGTCCTTAAGGCAGTCTTGAATTTTATTTAGGTGATTGGTTTCATCAGGCTTGATGGATAAATATAGTTAAGTATCATCCGCATAACAGAGGAAATGTACAGAAGGATTCCTTATGATATTGCCTAACAGAAGCATATATAATGTGAACAAAATAGTTCCGAGCACTGAGCCCTGTGGCACTCCATGGCTAACTTTGGTTTGTGTGGAAGATTCATCGTTAACACGTAGAAACTGAGAGCGTTCAGATAGATAGGACCGAAACCAGCCTAAAGCAGTTCCCTGTATGCCAACTAAGTGCTCTAGTCTTTGCAATAGTATATCATGGTCGATAGTATCAAATGCAGCACTGAGATCGAGCAAAACAAGAATAGAGACAAGTTCCTTGTCTGAGGCTATTAGAATGTCATTTGTGACTTTAACCAGAGCTGTCTCTGTGCTATGATGTGTTCTAAAGCCAGACTGAAAGTCTTCAAATAAATCATTGTTTTTTAAGTAATCACACAGCTGTTTTGCGACCGCTTTCTCAATAATCTTTGAGAGGAACGAAAGATTAGAAATAGGTCTATAGTTGGCTAAAACCTCTGGATCGAGGTTGTGCTTTTTAAGAAGCGGTTTTATCACTGCTACTTTGAATGATTGTGGAACACAGCCTGATAATAAAGACATATTCATAATATTTAATAAAGAAGTGCTAATTAATGGAAAAACTTCCTTCAACAGCTTAGTTGGAATTGGGTCTAACATGCACGTTGATGGTTTAGAAGAGAGACACATTGAATTTAATTGTTCAAGGTTTATGGTTGAAAAGCATTCTAGTTTACTATCTAGTGTAATATTAGAACTTACGTTTCCGGGAGCTGTTGATAACACTATACTGGTCAAAGGCAAAAGGTCATTATTCATTTTGTTTCTAAGAGTAACCATTTTATGGTTAAAAAAGCACATAAAATCATTACTACTGAGTGCTATGGGAATAGAAGGCTCAATGGAGCTATGGCTCTCTGTCAGCCTGGCTACAGTGCTGAAAAGAAATCTTGCATTATTCTTATTCTCATCTATTAATGAAGAGTAGTAGGCTGCTCTCGCTTTGCGCAGTGCTTTCTTATATTCATTGAGAGTAATATGCCAAATTAAACGAGATTCTTCAAGTTTAGTGGAACGCCATATCCTTTCAATTTGTCTTTTGATTTATTTTGCGGGTTTCAGCATTATGCCATGGAGCTAATCTATGTTGTTTTATTTTCTTCTTTTTCAAAGGAGCAACAGAGTCTAATTTTATTCGCAGCACATCTATAGCACTATCAACAACATGATCAATTTGGGGTGGTGTACATTTTGTATAAGTTTCCTCCCCTACATGCAGACATGCTATCGAGTTAAGTATTGGTGGAATCTCTTCCTTAAATGTGGCTATAGCACCAACAGAACAGGTTTCTGCTGCAAGAGCTTTTGACTAATGCTTTGTAGTCTAGTAACAGTACTTCAAAAGTTACAAAGAAATGGTCGGATTAAGCAGGATTATGCGGTTTGACTAATAGTTGCTCAATCTCAATACCATAAATCACAACAAGGTCGAGAGTGTGATTATAGCAGTGGGTTGGTTTATTTACACTCTGACAGAAACCAACATAATCTAATATAGAGTTAAATGCAACAGTAAGGCTATTTTTGTCATCGTCAACATGAATATTAAAGTCACCTACGATAATTACTTTGTCTGTTTTAAGAACCAAAGTTGATAAAAACTCAGAGAATTCTGATAAGAATTCTGAACAAGGACCTGGTGCACGATACACTGTAACAAATAAGATTGGCTGCAAAGTTTTCCAGGTCGGATGCGTAAGACTAAAAACGAGACTGTCAAAGGAGGTATAATTTAATTTTGGTTTAGTATTGATAAGTAAACTTGAGTCAAAGATTGCTGCAACTCCACCTCCTCGGCCCGTGCCTCGAGCAATATGAGTGTTGACATGGCTGGGTGGAGTGGCCTCATTTATGCTGACATATTCTTCATGTCTCAACCAAGTTTCAGTGAGACAGCATATATCAATATTATAATCTGATATTAAATCATTTACCAATATTGCTTTAGATGCTAGAGATCTTATGTTTAAGAGTCCACATTTAATCTCCCTGTTGTAGTTGTTACATTTACTTTTATTAGGTTATTATGTATGACACCTCTATTAGGTTTTACCTTCAATTGTCCTTGGGCAGACACACACACCGCTAATATTGGGTATTTTATTGGGTTCGGGATTCCTATGGGTGACTGCCTAGGAGAGAGCGCAGAGAAGCGTGTAAGACTGTGACTCTGCCTCCTGGTCTCAACTCCAGTTTGTCATGGATTAAGTCCACAAAGCCCTGAGATGTTTGCCAAAATGAGATCTGCACCTTCCAAAGTAGGATGAACGCCGTCTCTCTTAATCAGATCAGGTTTTCCCCAGAAGGCTGTCCAATTATGTACGAAGCCCACATTGTTTGCTGGGCATCACCAAGACAACCAGCGCTGAAATGATGACATGCGGCTATACATGTCATCATTGATCAGATTGGGGAGGGGACCAGAGAAGATTACGGTGTCCGACATTGTTTTAGCATAACTACACACCGACTCCACATTAAGTTTGGTGCATTCTGATTGGTCTAAACGAACATCATTCCCACCGACGTGAATAACAATCCTACTGTATTTACGTGTATTCTTAGCCAGCAGTTTAAGATGCGCCTCAACGTCCAGGATCAAAATGAAAACTAAATATGGTTCCAGGGCAGGCTAACCGAGGCTAACCAATGAGCACCTGCATGTATGTGAGAATGGCCCTGACACCATTTCAGCCCATATTTACAAACTCCTGGCAGGACAAGCTCAAGCTCAATTCTCGCACTGAATTAAAAAAAGTGAGTGAGGGACTGCAATATAAGAGGGAAAGAAAGAGAAACTTTAAACTGTTCAATTGTTATGATGTGTAAAGACTGATATTGTTCTATAATCGGCTGAAACTGTTAAGTCATGATGTGAAACGGTTAACAAAGAAAAAGGGACACTCAAGCTGCTGCTACACTTTATTTTATTTATCTAAAATTAAACACTTTTAAGATGCACATATTTTCAAAAGCTATTTTATTTATTTTCTCTATTTTATTTTTGCATGGGGACATGTTCTCTAACTGGACCTCGTTGCATTTTAGTTAAAGACCCCTGGGATAGACAGACCATAAGTGCAGTGAGTTAAAAAATATGCAGCTTCACTTGAAGTCAGTCTATTATTTTGGCGATCGACTGGTTGGTGACCACTGCTCTTGAGAACGGACTCTCCCTGCATCACATTACTAACTTCTTGAGAAACTCCTCATTGCTCGGAAGTGTATTTTGCAAAGATGGATAAAAGACACCCCTCCTAATGTTACCCTTTGGTACTGTAGAGGGAGAATGTTAACACTCTCCCCCATGAGAGACTGCTTGCTACCTCAAGGGGCAATGACGGGCTGTTTGTGAGGGTCAGGTCACCTTTTCTGGATTATTTGCCTGAACTGAAAGCCTTACTTCTCAGGAGGGGCATTTTTCTGATTGGAGAGCCAAGTAACATCAACTATGAGTGACGCTTGAGGCTTCTGTTGACTTGAAATAATATTCCTCATAGTTGTGTATGTTTGATTGATATTCCAACATGATGTATATGCGTGTGTATACACATATTTGATTCTATATTATTGTGATTATGTAATTGAGGATTATTATTATTATTATTCAATTGTTGCCAAATTGTGGATGTGCTGTGTGGCTGTCTGTGGGGGGTTGGGGGTGTTGTTTATTGTTTTGTATGTTGTGTTCAATGTGTGAAACTCAATAAAGAGCATGTATTATAATAAAAACCCTCCCAAAGCAACCCCCCAGTTAAAGTGGAAACATGAAGAAACCTCGAGGAGAGAAACAGAGGAGGATCCCTCTCCCAGCACGGACAGACGTGAAATATATGTTGTGTGTAAATTAAAAAGATAATACATTTACAACATAGGTAGAAATGCTTGAAAAAGCATGTGTCTATAATAAGAAGATGAACCCAGGAGGATGTCAACAATCATGTGGGAGCCATCAGAGAAGTAGTATGGTGAGAATCAGGCAGGACCAGTGACAGGCTCAGGATTCAAGATTCAGGATCCAGGACTCATGATGCAGGGTCAAGGATCCAGGACTCATGATGCAGGATCAAGGATCCAGGACTCAGGATCCAGGACACATTATGCAGGATAAAGGATCCAGGACTCAGGATCCCGGCTTAGACAGACACCAAACATATATGTTGGGGATGCTGGGTTATTCGGAACATGAGCGTACAGACCGAGAGAAGGTCCCAACTATAAGCTTTATCCAAAGGGAAGGTCTTAAGCTGACTTTTAAAAACGGATAGGGTGTCTGCCGCCCGAACACAAACTGGAAGCTGATTCCACAAAAGAGGAGCTTGATGTCAAAAGGCTCTGGCTCCCATTGTGCTTTTAGAGACTCTATGAACAACCAACAACCCTGCATTCTTGGAACGCAATGCGCTAGTAGGCCAGTAGGGTATAATTTGCTCTTTAAGATAGGACCTTACAGGTAATGCACATGATTTTAAATGTAATTAGTAAAAACCAGAAACCAGTACAAGTGTTTCACCTTAGAATAAAACTCTTCAACTATTGAAACAAATACAAAAATACAATTCTCTCATAACTCTACCGTGTCTCTCCCTCTCTTCCCTCTATATTGCTCGCCCAAGGGCATTTGGGTCCTCTGTTCCTGCCAAAGTGTTTCCTGTTACTGACTCTGCGGCTGTCAGTGTAGTGAAAGATGTCTGGAGGCAATAAGAGAAGAGCTGATCTGTCTGTCTGGATCAGGCTCCAAGTTCCCACTCACATCTGACACCTTTAAAATGGGACTTCCAAAAGCAGTTTTTCTAAATCATTAATATACTGATCAATTATCTTACCAGTTGGAACATCATCCCAGAGGGAAAGGATACTAATGGGCAGATTTCTTTACAATCATCAAGGTCTCATTACTGTTAACTAGCTCTAACAATGTAATTTTTTAATTCAATTTTTGTTTTTAATTCAATCTCCCCTTGCATGTGTCAGCGGTGATATTCCTCTCCTGTCCACATGTTCTGATCAGCCGTAGACTGATGCTGTCGTTTCATTTGGCCTCCTGTCAGTCTTTTCACCAGATGTAGAACCTGCCACAGGATTGTGCTCCCTTTCAGACACACCAGCATCAGTTTGGTCCTACACTGTTGGATAAAAAGAATGTGTAGAAACAGGAAAGACATAAACGGAAACCAAACTACAAGAGTTCTTTGAGAGCAGAAGCCTCTTCCAAGGCTGCTTCCATGAGTGAAAAGTAATGCGTGAACCAGCCCGTTGATTTGGGTACGCTCCAAAATGTATTGGTTTCCTCATGGCCAACGCGACACCTTTCCACAAAGTTTCATGAAAAATCCTGCCACATTTCTAATAAAAGTGCATTGACGTAGACGTAGACATGTTGTTGACGCAATGCTGGTATTTCGCGAGTCATTCATAAAAAAAATAATCCAGCTCCGTTAAAATAGACAAAACAGGTTTTAATCCCTCCTCCCTTGGCCTCCCTGCCACTTAATTCAGGAGTTTACTTGATTGACAGAAAAAGCGACCTATCGCTTTCCAGTCTGTTAACCCAGAATGCAAAGCGATACCAAATCAGTCAAGTGCCGGGAAAACTCAAATTAAGTTAAAGAGACAAACAAGAGACAAACAACAAAATGAGTGCGGGGCCGAGCAAGAAGCTAAAGCAGGGCTGCCAACGCATTGAGTGTGAGAGTCACGCAATTAACCCATATCTCACACACTCACGCCACACTTGCCTTTCTGCACGCTACGTTTTGGTCCAAAAAGTGAATGAACAGCAAACTGAGCCGTCTACGAAATGAGACGGTCTTCTGGCTTAGTTCAGTAAAGTTGGAACGATATTGGGAGATTCTGATTTCACGGATCAATAACTCATGAACAAAACGTTATTCAGACACAAATGACGTCTCCTAAGTACCGTGGTAAGGTTGACAACGAACCACAATCACATGTTGATCAAAAAAAGCCAATACGCGCCGTCCTCCGAGCTGGACACATTACATTGGTCTCTATCCGCAGCCGGAGAAGAAACGAGTGCTCAGGGACCGTCTGCAAAGTGCAACTCCCAAAAAAGAGAATACAATAATATTCACTATCATACAGTATATTACTACCAAACTCACTACACACATCAATAGTCTCCTGTGTGTCATACTACAGCAAGGAGTTTGCAAGAATATGCTTTTGAATACTTTTGGGGAATATTTATAATGTAAAATCTTCAATAAATATGGCATTATCTTGAATAACTGTACTATTATACAGTATATTTCTACCAAACTCACTATTTGCATTGTTGTTGTTAGCATCTGGTTAGCTAGCTGCGCTAACGGATATTAAAAGCTGTTTCTAAAACAAGGAGAGCTCTGTCCTGTCAGACTGAGAGAGATAACTACAGCTCAGTGAGGTAAGGGACTCTCTGTTTAGATAGTTCACTTTAGTCATGTTATTTCAGTGGGTCTCAAACGTTTTGGTCACCATTTATGAGAATAAATGAAAAACAGCCATGAACTACAATATGACAGTAAAACAAGGATACAGTTTAAAAGGTGAGTGATTTGTAAAATATCCATAAAGAAAAATAAATTCATTTTGCTCTCAAAGTGCACCAGATTGATGCATTTAACTTCAATATTTAAAAAAAAATTCCCCCGGACCTCCCTAGAGGAGGTGAGCGCCCGGTACATTAATGAGAAACCTTAGTTTGTACATAATTAATACATAAATACATTTGTAACACTGTACACAATACATGAACGTTTCTTTTTTCGGTTCACCGAAAAAAAATCTCATTCCAAGCTGAACTCAAAATTGGCAGCTCTGGCTAAAGACATACCACTTCCACCCAGAATGGGAGGAAGAATATTTGTTTGTGATGTCACATTCAAAGGTTATTTGCCTTATTTGTAAAGCAAGCGTCGCTCTGCCAAAGAAAGGTAACGTGGAGAGGCATTATCGGAGTGTTCACAAGGCATTTGACAGCGACTTCCCTCCGAGTAGTGAGTTGAGAAAGAGAAAGGTGATGTATTATTGCTACACAAACATTATATTGCAGTCTTCGTGTCGCCAACTCGTTTCTAACATGCAAAAAGACAAACGAATGCATCTATGGTCGGTGTATTTTTGATCTTTCCAATCGAGTCGAGATCTCTCTCCCATCTGTGTGCGAGGGGGCGGGGCAGTTTACACACGCGGCTGCTACATGCAGCAACACACGGAGGAGATGGCGGAGAGAAGCGCTCCAAGGTGTGGTTACATGTTACCCGTCTCGATGTGGACGATGCTCGTTGCCAAGAGAGTTTAGCATGTGAGGGCGGTAACACGAGCAATGTGTCTGAACATTTAGCAAAAGTGCTCCACATCCAGACGGAGGAATGCACCGGGCTCCACTGTCTTTCTAGCAGCCCTGCCCCGTCCAGAGTAACGTTTCCACGTCAGGTGTTCTGTGTGCTAGCAGCAACACACGGAGTTAACACAATTATACAAACATGGGTTAATGATTAGAGGTAACTGAGTTATTTAGTTTGTTAAAGCTTCAGCTATTCTGTTCACAGTTCTGTCATCAGATTGCGTTTGAGAAATTGTGCAAGGCAGACAGTAATAGTCCGAATAGTCGATTAATCGTTTCATTAATCGATAGATTAATCGATTATCAAATGAGTCGTTTGTCGCAGCCCTATTGTAGTTATCACATGTATAAATAAAACATGTTATTCAGCAACCCTTGCCATTTGGGATTTTATTTTTGGTTGGTAGACCTCGGTGAGCTGGTCATTTCAAAAGTAGCTCACCAGCCAAAAAAGTGTGGGCACCCCTGGCTTAGACTGTCTTACCTTACTTCTTCCTTCTGTCTGTCTATACCTGTGTACTCTCATGTTCCGAAAAACCCAGCTTCCCCCACATTTATTTTTGGTGTCTATCTACGCTGGGATCCTGAGTCGTGGCTGATCCTGTTGCTGCGGTCCTGTGTCCTGGATCCTGAATCATGTGTCCTGGATTCTGCATCCTGAGTCCTGGATCCGGAGTACTCGAGCATGAGTCCTGGATCCTTATTCCTGAGTCCTGGATCCTCTATCCTGAGTTTTGGATTTGAGTCCTGGACTCGTGGCTGAACCGATCACTGCGGTTCTGCCTGACTCACCATACTACTTCCCTGATGGCTCCCACAGGATTGCTGACATCCTCGTGGATTCATCTTCTTATTATAGACACATGCATTTCCAAACATTTGGTCTACAATCTATGCTGTGAATGTATTATCTCTTCGACTTAAACACGGCATCTATTGCACGTCTGTCCGTCCTGGGAGAGGGATCCCTCCTCTGTTGCTCTCCCTGAGGATTCTCCCATTTTCCCTTTAAACTGTCTGGGTTTCTCTGGAAGTGTTTCCTTGTACGATGTGAGGGTCTAAGGACAGAGGGTCTAAGGACAGAGGGTGTCGTATTGTCATACTGATATTCTGTACAAACTGTGAAGTCCACTGAGACAAATGTAACATTTTTGATATTGGGCTATATGAATAAACATTGATTGATTGATTTCCCATAATCCTGCTGACATATTAAAATACACAGAACTGAAAACATAACCTCCTTGGCAGAGAGAAATATCACGGTTTATGTAGACAACATAAAAATGTTAGGTCGAGAAATTCAGTCTCCTAAAAATATGTCCGCTCTGTTTCATAGTGTTGTGTTTCTCCATAAAGATCTTAAAAACTTTGTCTAGGCAACTGCAACCTACATAAAAAAACTCCACATTCTTATCTGTGCACAAAAAGCCAACCGAGAAACATATCACTACTTTAAGTGCATTTTTAATTTCTTTTTTTATTCTCCTACGTTTCTGATATCTTTACTTTTTTGACAGCAGAGGCCTTTCTTTTTCCGGAGGATCTTGTAGGAGTGGAGGACTTGAGTTCTGACTCCTCACCACCTGTAGCCATGTTGTTCCATCTAAAAATACATCTCAGCTTTGTTCTGCCAGCCTGAAACTTGGCAAGGCAGCTCGTACTGCAGCGCTGGCGATGCTGTGAGAGAGAGAGAGAGAGAGAGAGAGAGTAAAATATGCATAAAGAAAAAGTAAGTCTGTTTTAAACGGTACTGTTTCAAATGGTTGTTGTGAAACATGCATCTATATAATTATTCCCTAACTTTGCTCTCAAAGTGCAGCAGATTGAAGCATTTAACTTCAACATTTAAGAAAACAAATCTTCCCGGGGGAGCATGCCCCCGGACCCCCCGTAGAGGATGTTAGGTCCACCACCTGCCCACACCCCCTGCCAAATGTTCCCACCCACATTGAGGATGCTTCCTACGCCCATGATTAAACTGTCTTTGGCTCTTTTCTGCTGTGACAATGTACATTTCCCCGCTGTGTGTCTGCAACAGGTCAGCTGAATCAGAAGTTTCTATACATTTATATAAGATATTAAAAATAAACAGATACAAGAAGGAAATTGCTGTGAATTAGCTGCAAAACAACATGGAGTTCAAATAAAACAAGATATAAACAATAAAACAAAGATTATCTATAAAGTGGGAAACTTGAAAGTGACAGGAATGTAAGGTGCCAATTAAAAATGTTCACGTGCAAAAAAAAGAGTTAACAATTGCTAATAAACAACCATATACATTTTTAAATACATTATATTTAAGGAAACTTATCTGAAATATTGGACATAAATGAAATCACAATACTAAAAAGTGGGTTCAGAGGATCATATGTGCAGGTCATAGGGCAGAAACAGGTCCGATAAATACAAGGCCTCTCAGAACGTTGTACAATATAACAGTAGACATTCATTCCTATGCAGAACTTTAAAAAGTAATTAAACTGCAGTCGATGCAGTGTTCTTCTGTCCCCTATGTGAACCCTTTGGAATGTCCTAGTTTTATACACACATTTGTCATAAAATGTTTTCTGATCTTCATTTAAGTCAAAATCACAGATAAACAAAATGTGGTTAAGTTAATAACACACACATCTATAATCGTTCATATCTTTATTGAACACACTTTGTCGAACCTCCTTTGGCAGTAATAACCTCAAACAAGCACTTTGATATTTAGGGCCATTGTCCTTCAGCACCACCCAACCTCGGCTGAGCTTCAGCTGGCAGACACCAGAGGCCTGTACTACGAAGCTGGTTCAACCTAACCTGGATATGTTTGAGTTAGCCGGTTGGCCTAATCCAAAACATACGCGCTCTCGCTAAACTGTACTACGACGCGGGTTATCAAGTGGATCGCTCAAGCCAGCCGTGTCCTAGGCTCCTAGCTAGTTAGGTGCGATCTGACTTTATTTACATTTATCTCGAGTGTTTCGTCAACTTAATGTGTTGCTTAAAATAATACTTCTGCATACAGTATGTGACACTGTGAGTGTTGCACGGCCAGATACGGCTCAGCTGACTCAGATATATGACAAACACTATGATGTGATATGCCGCGGACTGTACTTAATGTACTCTGATCCGGTTACTTATGTCGTGGCAGATATTTAAGTAAGCTTTCTTAACGCTAATGTTATAATAGTCAGATTGCTCTGAAGATGGAGGTGATATTCTATTCATGTTCACGTTCACACAGTCGGTGATTTTTGCCGGCCGTCTTTCCTGCAACGGCAGTTTTTCTGTATTTCCTTTCTCCTGATTGGTTAGCAGGCAGTGCTTTCACTGAGTTGAGCTCTTAGCCTGCAACCTAACCTGCTCCGGGGCAGGTTAGCAGCATAAGTTACCATGGAGATCTAGCCTGTTAAAAAGAGAACCAGCGTCGTAGGACCGGAAACGTTGGGTTACGTAGTGTAACCCTTTGTTATATTAGCACAGGCGGAGCCCTCTACTGGACTCTATGGGTACTCTCTTACCCCGCAAGCATTCTCCCACTGAGACTTCTAAAGACGTAGCCGGCCCTGGGCGGGCCTACCTGAATGCGCGCGCATCACACCGTATAAAAGGAGGCCTCGCCTCCTGACCATCATCCTACACCTCTCTTCAGCGAGCGGAATAGGACAGACAGTGCCCCGAGTAGAGGGCTCCGCCTGTGCTAATATCACAAGGGTTACACTACGTAACCCGACGTTATATCTCTCACAGGCTCCGCCCTCTACTGGACTCTATGGGTACAGTGGGTGGAGCCGCGATGTATACGCGCACTGTCGTCCAACAATATTCCACCCTACTGCCCCTGACCGGCTATTATGGTCAGCAGCTGCTGCCCCACCTTCTCCTTTAACCCGGTTGTAACCGAGGAGAAATCCGGGCTGTGGCTGACAGAGCACACCCTGCTGCGCTTACCTCGCAAAAAGTGTGCTCAAAAAACAGTGCCGGGGGACCCCCTGCCTGTCTGTAAGCATGTGCAATGCACTCGCAGAGCCAGCCTGCCAGGCGTTTCTTGGACAGAGCTTTCCCGATCACCCTGCCCCCGAAGCACACGAACAGCTGTTCGGTGCGTCTAAGGGCAGCCGTGCGCTCTACATAACATGCTTGCGCACGCACCGGGCAGAGGAGGTGCAGTTTAGCCTCCCTGTCCCCCCCATGGGGGGGAAGCCTAAAACCCCCTAACTGAATAGCCCCTGACCTGAACACACTCCTTAGGCTTTTGGGCACAAAGGAGGGGTTCGGTCTGAGTGTCGCGCCGCTCCGGTCACCCCGAATCTGTAAACAGCTCGGGTGCACCGACAGAGCAGTTAACTCAGACACTCTTTCGGCTGACGTTAAGGCAAGCAGCAAAGCTGTCTTTCACGACAATGCTTTCAGGGAGGAGAGCTCCAGAGGCTCAAACGGCCCCGAGGCCAGAGCCTCGAGCACTAGTGGCAGGTCCCACTGTGGGGTGGAGGCGTGCACTACTGGGCGCAGCCTCCTGACCCCCTGTAAAAACCGCGACATTAGTGGTTGACTAAAGGCTGACCTGCCGCCAAATCCCTCATGGCAGGCCGAGATGGCTGCTGCATACACTTTACAGTAGAATGAGCAAGCCCTCTGTCCACCAGTAACTGTAAGAAGGATAAAATAGAGCCTAACTCACAAAATAGTGGCTCTATTCTCCGCTCCTCACACCATCGCTGGAATCCCATTCACTTTGGTCTGTAACAGGCTGTGGTGGATCCAGCTCTAGCTGACTGGATAGACTGAATAACACTGTCAGACAATCCTCCCTGTCTCAACCTGTCCCTCTCAGGAGCCCAGCCTGGAGAGGCTGGCCGAGAGTGGGTAACGCCCCGATTGCACCTGCCTCTTGAGACATCGCCCCCCAGAACTGGGGAACCGCCCAGGGCTGGCCCACCTTCATCTGTGTCATCTCTGAGTACCACGGTGCCCCAACGCGATCCGGTGCCACTAGGATGACTGACAGACGTTCTCGCCTCACTCTCCTCAGGAGGGGGGCGAACAGATCCACTTCCGCTCTCCCGAACTGGGCCCAGATCTGCTTCACCACCTTCGGGTGAAGCACCCACTCGCCTGGCAGGGGGCCGCCCCTCAACATGAGGTCCGCCCCTCTGTTCTCCAGTCCCGAGATATGGAGGGCTCTCAGAGATAACACCACCTCTGAAGCCCATAACCACAGCCTCTCCGCTGTGGTCAACAAGGCGGCGGAGCGGACTCCGCCCTGCTTGTTGATATAAGCCACTGTGGTGCTGTTGTCGCTCCTGACCATTACATGTTCCCCCTGAATTAGGGGCCTGAAATGCCGGAGGACTAACACTACCGCCCTTAGCTCTAGGAGGTTGCTGTGTCGAGACTCTGTTGGAGCCCAGCGCCCACCTATAGCCCTCTTCAGGCAGGTCCCTCCCCATCCTGTTCCGGATGCATCCGTGAACACTGTGATGTAGGAGGTCACCCATCCCAGTGGAGACCCCCTCCGGAGGTGATCCGGGGACCCCCAAAACCGGAGGTTGCCCCTCACTGAGGGGGGTATGGTCACCAGCCGCCGCTTGTGCCTCTCGGGATCCAAGCGCAGGCTGGAGAACCACCTCTGCAGGCCGCGCATATGTAGTAACCCTAACGGGACCACACTGTGAGCAGCCGCCATGAGACCCAGCGTCTGCATGACAGTACAAGCTGTCACTGTTGCCCCCTGTCGCAGTCTGCGTACCCCCTGAAGAAGGGACGCACGTCCGCTCTCTGACAGGGTGGCGCGCAACGTGCCTGCATTGAGCACCACACCCAAATCCAACGCCCGTTGGTGAGGTATGGGGGTGCTCTTTTTCCAATTGATCGCGAAGCCTAATCTGGTTAGGTGTGTGATCAAGTGTGCTGTGCAATGCATTGCCTGTTCCCGTGACCCAGCCGTGACGCAGCCATGACTATGAGGTCGTCTATATAAAAGAAAACTCTCATGCCGTGTGCGCGCAGCGGTTGAAGCGCTGTGGCCACACATTTGCTGAATGTGCGTGGGGATAGGGAATAGCCGACCGGCAGCCTGTTGTACTCGTAGGCTATTCCCTGGAAGGCAAAACGCAGATACTTTCTGTGCTCTGGAGCAATTTCTACATGAAAGTACGCGTCTTTCAGGTCGATGGTGGTGAACCAATCACCTGGCTGCACCAGCCCCAGTAACTGTTTCATAGTTAGCATGCAGAATTTCCTGCGGGAAATGCGGCGATTCAGGAGATCGAGAATAGGTCTGAATTCCCCTGTCTTCTTGGGAACCAGGAAGTACATGGAATAAAGACCCTCTTCCCTGCGCTGAGGGTGCGCAGGGAAGAGGGTCTTTATTCCATGTACTTCCTTTAACACTCTGTTAAAGGGCATGCACTCAGCTGTGGGGCCGCAGCTATAAAGCTGTGGTACTCTCTGGCGACACGTCCCGCCGCAAAACTCCCCGTGAAGGGAAGATTCGCCCATGGAGGGTCGACACAGAAAGGGCCGATTATTTACTGGGGACCCTGAACGCACCGCCGCACGCTCATGTGTGAGCGTGCGCTCCCTCAAAATGCTGTGCGCTCTTCTATGAGTGCGGGCGTTGCCATAATGCAATTCTGGTAACCTGCATTCATTGGAGTCTTAACCCCAGGCTTAGTGTGTTCCCCAACAGCAATATGCCGGCCGTAATGCCTCTGTACCCGTATAACATTACGATAGCTTTGTTTACGTTTCATCACTCTCATCTGCGCACTCCCACTAGCCTCCTTCCCTACAGGAGCTATGGCTGGGGCGGCGAGTGGGGAATCTGTACAGACATCATGTGTAAGTGTAGCATTGTGGAAACAAAGGACACTTAGACTTGGATACAGATCAACTTTTTCTTTATTTTTTAATTTTTTAAAAGGAATCTGTGCATCGAATGGGGAGGAGGCGGGATTCACCCTCGCGTCCCGGGCGAAGAGATTTCCTCCCCCCGCCGAAACGCTACCTCCCCCCACCAGTCAGCTTCAGGCTGACGGCGCACCCCACCCCAGCCGCTCCCCGTGGCTGCCGATATGCCGCTACCACGTGATGGGCCGTAGAGGTGGAGGGCGCCGCAGCTACGGGACCCCCGACCCCCGTGCCGTGCCTCTCCCTCCGCGTAGCGGGGCCGGAGGCGGGGCCAGCGGTAGCATCCTGCTAAGCTGAACCCTTTCCTCCTCCAGCCTGCTGAAGCGCTGAGTGACCGAGGAGATTGACCCAAAGAGCCCCTCCGTGGACACGGGGGCTCCGAGGAGATCTTCTCGGTCTTTCTTAGATAGGGCAGTGAGTCCCAACCACACGTGACGAGACGCCACTGTGGCCAAGGAAATCACCCGCGCTGCTGCAGCGGCCACGCCATGAATCAGATTATTCATCTGACCTATAGCGCGGTCCGGATAATCGCTCCCATCTTGTGACAGGAGGGCGGGGGCGGCTGCCTGAGGGGTGATCAGGGAGACGCCCAACACGCCGAGATTATTGGCTACAGCCGCCATCTGCGTATCGAGCTTGAACATCTTGTCCAGATATTCCAGAGTGTCTTGGTCCCGGGGCAGCGGGGGCAGGGGTCGCTTACCCTCCGCCCAACCAGCCGCCCGCGGAAGCAGATGGGCCGCCAGGCTCTTATCAAGGGGGGGCACCCCCGCACACGCTGTGTCCGAGCGGCCCTCCACCTTGATAATGCCTGCCATAGAGGCTACTGGGGCCTTCGTCTTGAATGGCTGCTGCCATGTCGCCTCCACACACCGCCATATATCAGGCAGTTGGGGCGAAACGAAGGTCGGTTGCGCTGGATGCACCGGGCCGTAAAACCCCTGTCTCAGGCGGATTATAGGCCTCGGTGGTGGGAGCGGTAGGCCTACGCGCTCCGCTGCCTGGGTCATCTCCGCTGGGAAATCCACACGTGCAGACCTGAGAGTCGGACCGGCACTTCCTCCTCTCCTGACTCGCCCATCTCGACGACGTCGAGATCCGAATCCTCCACCTCCTCCCGCGGAGTCTCTGCTGACAGGAAATGCTGCCCACGATGCTCACGCGTGAGCCGAGGAAGCATCTGGCAGGCTGAGCATGCCGGCGTCGGGCCCATACCGCTCACAGCGTGGTTAGGCCCCATACACAAAAAACAGGAGGGGTGAGGATCCGCTCCCGCGATCAGGTTTGGACATTTCGGGCAGGTCCTGTGGTCAAGAACTGACTCCATTATCTCTCAATTTTCCGTCTTTCTAAGCTCCGTGAAAAACACTTCCGCTTGCTGAAGAGAAAAGGATGATGGTCAGGAGGCGAGGCCTCCTTTTATACGGTGTGATGCGCGCGCATTCAGGTAGGCCGGCTACGTCTATAGAAGTCTCAGTGGGAGAATGCTTGTGGGGTCAGAGAGTACCCATAGAGTCCAGTAGAGGGTCGGAGCCTGTGATAGATATAACCCCGAGTTTTCCATGAAGTTAGACGGCGAAGCAAAAATCCTGCTTCGTAGTCCAGGCCTCATGTCTGACATTATCCTGGAGGATATCATAACATACTTGAGAATACATGTTTCTATTGATGATTGCAAACTGTACAAAGCAGCTCCAAAACTTTGCTGGGCGCCCACTTCTATGACATGCAGCCACTGTAGTAAATTGGCTGCTATTTATATAAGGATTGATAAATACCTTAACTTAACTTAACTTAATTTATCGTACGATAAGTCAATTAATTGCTTATCGCGACAGGCACACAATAAAACAGTGGAAACAAACATGTTTGAGTTTCATTAGTGAATGAAACTGTGTGCCCTTTATAGTCTGTGTCCAATATTGTGTATTTGTATATATTGTATATATGTATATCCTATATATATGCTAAGGTCCCGCTGCTGACACGATAGCAGTCATTTAGTGCGCATATGTGTAATTAAACCCATGATATCAAAATCTCACTCCAGCCAGGTACCCAGAGTTGGCAACCCTGCTCTAATGTTGTTTCACTGATTACAACGAGGTTTGACTCCATTAGCTTCTGTTGAAGTCCAAGGTTCCAAACTACACTGGGAATATGGGTTTGAATGATTTTTTCAAAATATACAAGAACAAAACAATAACTTACTTCTGTGCTATTAGTAAAAACGGATTGTGTTGTTAGTTGATTATTTTAACTTAGGTGAAGATAAGACCGCATTATAGAACACATTTTTATATAAATGCAGGTTGTTCCAAAGCATTCACTGTGTGTTTGTGTACATTTTAGATGATATTTGGAACTACTGAGAGCTGTTTGGAAATATACTCATGTTGTGTCTTTAAATCTGTGATGCTGACCTGCTGCTGGGTGAGGGCTGTATTTCACTGTTAGTGCATCGATGTTCCAGTCCTCCTTTTAAAGCCCTGCACTCTAAAATCTACATTTCTACATTTTGAATAGTTTTTTTCTTTCTTGGATACATCTCTCTTTTCTGTTTCTCAGTTCACATCTTCATCTCTGATTCCTCGGTCTCTTGTTAGCGTTCTGCCACTTTTGACCACCTCACTGTTGGTTCAATACATATATGATTCCTTTTCTTCCATCACCCCCCCCCTGCATGTTTGTGTGGATGGATGTCCTGTGAATTCTCTGGTCTCTGTCTCCCCCTGCCTGCCTCTCTTTGCTGAGACTCGTTTTGTTCGGGGGTCTTTAGCTCAGGGGTCCAAAGTGTGGGATTGTTCATTTTCATCTTTTTTGCGTGGGTTTTTAATCACGTTTGCCTTTGTGAAATAGAAGGGGAAGCTTACATTAACTTCAATATATATATATTTGTTCATGCATTTAAAAAAGAAAGGAATAAGTGAAAAATGCCAAAAACACACAAGAAATGTGTTGATACTCTGCAGTGCAACTAATCATATACAGTAACATCTCAACATGTCTTTTGAGTTGACCAGAGACATGCCTGTAGAAATGTCCTCTGTCAGAGCACATGTGTTGGTGGACAGATGTGTCATTGTTCACTGAGGTCAAAGGAGTAACAAAGTGGACACAATAATTAACTTTATTCACACTGCATTTCAAAACCAGGAACAAAACATGTCAGGATTGCAATGCATTTCAGAAAGTAAAGAAATAAAATACTCAAAAGTAATAAAACAAAATAAAAGACAATATGGAACAAAACAATAAGAAGATAAGAATCAGTTGAAATACAATATGGCATAAATAAAAAAGTTTAGTTTTAAGAAGGGATTTGAAAGCAGCCTCAGATCTTCAGCACAGTTTCAGGGCCTGGTGTGCTTTATCATTTATTAATGTCTCTTACGTTACTTATCTCTCCAGGACCCTCTGGACCCCGGCCGCTGTGTGATGGTGATCCGCTCTCTGGTTGTGGGGGGTTCTGCAGATCGTCTGGGTGCTTTGCTCCCTGGAGATCAGCTGGTGTCAGTCAACCACACCCAGCTGGACCTGCTCACGCTGGGCCAGGCCGTGGAGGTCCTGAAGTCTGCTCCCCCCGGAAGGGTCCGTCTGGGCATCCGGAAGCCTCTGGTGGTGGTGGTGGTGGTGGTACGACTAACCTTTTGCTTTCTAAAGTGTTCTCCGTGTTCTCTGTGTTCTCAGCGTCATGTGTTCTCCGTGTTCTCAGCGTCATGTGTTCTCCGTGTTCTCAGCGTCATGTGTTCTCCGTGTTCTCAGCGTCATGTGTTCTCCGTGTTCTCTGTGTTCTCCGTGTTCTCAGCGTCATGTGTTCTCCGTGTTCTCAGCGTCATGTGTTCTCCGTGTTCTCAGCATCATGTGTTCTCCGTGTTCTCTGTGTTCTCCGTGTTCTCAGCGTCATGTGTTCTCCATGTTCTCAGCGTCATGTGTTCTCCGTGTTCTCAGCGTCATGTGTTCTCCGTGTTCTCAGCGTCATGTGTTCTCCGTGTTCTCCGTGTTCTCAGCGTCATGTGTTCTCCGTGTTCTCCGTGTTCTCAGCGTCATGTGTTCTCTGTGTTCTCAGCGTCATGTGTTCTCCGTGTTCTCTGTGTTCTCCGTGTTCTCAGCATCATGTGTTCTCCGTGTTCTCAGCGTCATGTGTTCTCCGTGTTCTCAGCGTCATGTGTTCTCCGTGTTCTCCGTGTTCTCAGCGTCATGTGTTCTCCGTGTTCTCAGCGTCATGTGTTCTCCGTGTTCTCCGTGTTCTCAGCGTCATGTGTTCTCCGTGTTCTCTGTGTTCTCTGTGTTATCGGTGTTCTCAGTGTTCTCCGTGTCATGTGTTCTCAGCGTCATGTGTTCTCTGTGTTCTATGTGTTCTCCGTGTTCTCCGTGTTTTCCGTGTTCTCTGTGTTCTCCGTGTTCTCTGTGTTCTCCGTGTTCTCTGTGTTCTCAGCGTCATGTGTTCTCCGTGTTCTCAGCGTCATGTGTTCTCCGTGTTCTCAGCGTCATGTGTTCTCCGTGTTCTCAGCGTCATGTGTTCTCCGTGTTCTCCGTGTTCTATGCGTTCTCCGTGTCATGTGTTCTCCGTGTTCTCAGCGTCATGTGTTCTCCGTGTTCTCAGCGTCATGTGTTCTCCGTGTTCTCAGCGTCATGTGTTCTCCGTGTTCTCAGCGTCATGTGTTCTCCGTGTTCTCTGTGTTCTCCGTGTTCTCAGCGTCATGTGTTCTCCGTGTTCTCAGCGTCATGTGTTCTCCGTGTTCTCAGCGTTATGTGTTCTCCGTGTTCTCCGTGTTCTCTGTGTTCTCCATGTTCTCTGTGTTCTCTGTGTTCTCTGTGTTCTCCGTGTTCTCCGTGTCATGTGTTCTCAGCGTCATGTGATCTCTGTGTTCTCCGTGTTCTCCGTGTTCTCAGCGTCATGTGTTCTCCGTGTTCTCCGTGTTCTCAGCGTCATGTGTTCTCCGTGTTCTCAGCGTCATGTGTTCTCCGTGTTCTCAGCATCATGTGTTCTCCGTGTTCTCCGCGTCATGTGTTCTCAGTGTTCTCCGTGTTCTCAGCGTCATGTGTTCTCCGCGTTCTCAGCGTCATGTGTTCTCCGTGTTCTCCGTGTTCTCAGCGTCATGTGTTCTCCGTGTTCCCCGTGTTCTCTGCGTCATGTGTTCTCCGTGTTCTCTGTGTTCTCTGTGTTATCGGTGTTCTCAGTGTTCTCCGTGTCATGTGTTCTCAGCGTCATGTGTTCTCTGTGTTCTCTGTGTTCTCTGTGTTCTCCGTGTTCTCCGTGTTCTCCGTGTTCTCCGTGTTTTCCGTGTTCTCTGTGTTCTCCGTGTTCTCCGTGTTCTCTGTGTTCTCAGCGTCATGTGTTCTCCGTGTTCTCAGCGTCATGTGTTCTCCGTGTTCTTTGTGTTCTCCGTGTTCTCAGCGTCATGCGTTCTCCGTGTCATGTGTTCTCCGTGTTCTCAGCGTCATGTGTTCTCCGTGTTCTCAGCGTCATGTGTTCTCCGTGTTCTCAGCGTCATGTGTTCTCCGTGTTCCCTGTGTTCTCTGTGTTCTCCGTGTTCTCAGCGTCATGCGTTCTCCGTGTCATGTGTTCTCCCTGTTCTCAGCGTCATGTGTTCTCCGTGTTCTCCGTGTTCTCAGCGTCATGTGTTCTCCGTGTTCTCTGTGCTCTCTGTGTTCTCCATGTTCTCTGTGTTCTCTGTGTTCTCCATGTTCTCTGTGTTCTCTGTGTTCTCCGTGTTCTCTGTGTTCTCCGTGTTCTCTGTGTTCTCCGTGTTCTCCGTGTCATGTGTTCTCAGCGTCATGTGTTCTCTGTGTTCTCTGTGTTCTCCGTGTTCTCTGTGTTCTCCGTGTTCTCTGTGTTCTCCGTGTTCTCCGTGTTCTCTGTGTTCTCCGTGTTCTCTGTGTTCTCCGTGTTCTCAGCGTCATGTGTTCTCCGTCTTCTCAGCGTCATGTGTTCTCCGTGATCTCAGCGTCATGTGTTCTCTGTGTTCTCAGCGTCATGTGTTCTCCGTGTTCTCAGCGTCATGTGTTCTCCGTGTTCTCAGCGTCATGTGTTCTCCGTGTTCTCAGCGTCATGTGTTCTCTGTGTTCTCTGTGTTCTCCGTGTTCTCTGTGTTCTCCGTGTTCTCTGTGTTCTCCGTGTTCTCTGTGTTCTCCGTGTTCTCTGTGTTCTCCGTGTTCTCAGCGTCATGTGTTCTCCGTCTTCTCAGCGTCATGTGTTCTCCGTGATCTCAGCGTCATGTGTTCTCCGTGATCTCAGCGTCATGTGTTCTCTGTGTTCTCAGCGTCATGTGTTCTCCGTGTTCTCAGCGTCATGTGTTCTCCGTGTTCTCAGCGTCATGTGTTCTCCGTGTTCTCAGCATCATGTGTTCTCCGTGTTATTTGTGTTCTCCGTGTTCTCAGCGTCATGCGTTCTCCGTGTCATGTGTTCTCCGTGTTCTCAGCGTCATGTGTTCTCCGTGTTCTCAGCGTCATGTGTTCTCCGTGTTCTCAGCGTCATGTGTTCTCCGTGTTCTCTGTGTTCTCTGTGTTCTCCGTGTTCTCAGCGTCATGCGTTCTCCGTGTCATGTGTTCTCCCTGTTCTCAGCGTCATGTGTTCTCCGTGTTCTCCGTGTTCTCAGCGTCATGTGTTCTCCGTGTTCTCTGTGCTCTCTGTGTTCTCCATGTTTTGTGTTCTCCGTGTTCTCTGTGTTCTCCGTGTTCTCAGCGTCATGAGTTCTCCGTGTTCTCAGTGTCATGTGTTCTCCGTGTTCTCCGTGTTCTCAGCGTCATGTGTTCTCCCTGTTCTCCGTGTTCTCAGCGTCATGTGTTCTCCGTGTTCTCAGCGTCATGTGTTCTCTGTGTTCTCCGTGTTCTCAGCGTCATGTGTTCTCCGTGTTCTCAGTGTTCTCTGTGTTATCGATGTTCTCAGTGTTCTCCGTGTTCTCCGTGTTCTCTGTGTTCTCCGTGTTCTCCGCGTCATGTGTTCTCCGTGTTCTCTGTGTTCTCCGTGTTCTCTGTGTTCTCCGTGTTCTCCGTGTTCTCCGCGTCATGTGTTCTCTGTGTTCTCTGTGTTCTCTGTGTTATCGATGTTCTCAGTGTTCTCCGTGTTCTCCGTGTTCTCTGTGTTCTCCGTGTTCTCTGTGTTCTCCGTGTTCTCTGTGTTATCGGTGTTCTCAGTGTTCTCAGCGTCATGTGTTCTCCGTGTTCTCCATGTTCTCAGCGTCATGTGTTCTCCATGTTCTCCGTGTTCTCAGCGTCATGTGTTCTCCGTGTTCTCCGTGTTCTCCGTGTTCTCTGTGTTATCCGTGTTCTCCGTGTTCTCTGTGTTCTCTGTGTTCTCTGTGTTCTCCGTGTTCTCTGTGTTCTCCGTGTTCTCTGTGTTCTCCGTGTTCTCCGTGTCATGTGTTCTCAGCGTCCTGTGTTCTCTGTGTTCTCTGTGTTCTCTGTGTTCTCCGTGTTCTCTGTGTTCTCCGTGTTCTCTGTGTTCTCCGTGTTCTCTGTGTTCTCAGCGTCATGTGTTCTCCGTATTCTCAGCGTCATGTGTTCTCTGTGTTCTCAGCGTCATGTGTTCTCTGTGTTCTCATCGGCATCTGTTCTCCGTGTTCTCAGCATCATGTGTTCTCCGTGTTCTCTGTGTTCTCCGTGTTCTCTGTGTTCTCCGTGTTCTCAGCGTCATGTGTTCTCCGTGTTCTCAGCATCATGTGTTCTCCGTGTTCTCCGTGTTCTCAGCGTCATGTGTTCTCCGCGTTCTCCGTGTTCTCAGTGTCATGTGTTCTCCGTGTTCTCAGCGTCATATGTTCTCTGTGTTCTCTGTGTTCTCCGTGTTCTCAGCGTCATGTGTTCTCTGTGTTCTCTGTGTTCTCCGCGTTCTCCGTGTTCTCAGTGTCATGTGTTCTCCGTGTTCTCAGCGTCATATGTTCTCTGTGTTCTCTGTGTTCTCCGTGTTCTCAGCGTCATGTGTTCTCTGTGTTCTCTGTGTTCTCTGTGTTCTCCGTGTTCTCTGTGTTCTCCGTGTTCTCTGTGTACTCCGTGTTCTCTGTGTTTTCCGTGTTCTCCGTGTTCTCCGTGTTCTCTGTGTTCTCCGTGTTCTCTGTGTTCTCAGCGTCATGTGTTCTCCGTGTTCTCTGTGTTCTCCGTGTTCTCAGCATCATGTGTTCTCCGTGTTCTCAACGTCATGTGTTCTCCGTGTTCTCAGCGTCATGTGTTCTCCGTGTTCTCCGTGTTCTCAGCGTCATGTGTTCTCCGTGTTCTCAGCGCCATGTGTTCTCCGTGTTCTCTGTGTTCTCCGTGTTCTCAGCGCCATGTGTTATCCGTGATCTCCGTGTTCTCAGCGTCATGTGTTCTCCGTGTTCTCAGCATCATGTGTTCTCCGCGTTCTCAGCGTCATGTGTTCTCCGTGTTCTAGGCATCATGTGTTCTCCGTGTTCTCAGCGTCATGTGTTCTCCGTGTTCTCAGCATCATGTGTTCTCAGTGTCATGTGTTTGCAGGCCGAGGGACGAGAGAGGAGCAGCCTGGACTCTAACAACACACACCTGCCTGTTCCAAAGGTAACACACACACACACACACACACACACACATCATGTTGAACATGGAATCATCCAATGTATCACATCCCGTCCACACAGTAAGGTGAACTGTCAATTAACCAATTCATCTTAATCACAAATCCTTTATGAGTTCCACGTTGGGGAAAGTGAAAGGCATCAACATAAATAACTTAGTGACATCGGTAACATATTAAGTGTTGACATTATAAAAAATATAATTTGTATGTACCTTTTTTGTCCTTAAAATTGCAGAAATAGCAAAAAGCTTTTACGTGTTTGCTGAAGGGGATCTGTGCACATCACTTCAGTCAGAAAGCCGTATTTCACGTTTAGTAAATGATCGTATTTGAAAGGAAAGCATAATATCCTGATGTTTGAGAGAGTGAAGAAATATGAAGGAATCCCAGAAGAAGTATGAAAACATTTTGACACTTTCTTAATTTGAATCAATGCTTCCTTGTCTTGAACTTTATTGTAGGCGAGTTGTGATATTACAACCGGCTTGATATTTGAAACAATAGTCCATTATAATTCATGTAGGCCTTTCAACACCAAAAGGTTTTACAGTTAAAAATAATCAAGATACAAAAAAGTATCTGTACTGCAGGGATGCGAATTAGCAACACTGTTCTTTTAAAAGAGTGAATAGCATTGTAAAAGCTCATTCTAACATCACATCAGGATTTGAGTGGGCCTCCTTTGAGCAACACGCTCGGAGTGAATTGGTTCCCTCTGCTAAACGTGTGTTGGGCTTGTATTGGGAACAGTGGAAGGAGTCTGGTCTTGTGTGTACACAGGTGTGTGGAGCAGATCTGGTTCAAGTTGACTTGATTTTGTTTTTTTGAAGGACTATGCTTTAAGATCATGTATCTAAAATAGATTTACTGGAATTATTCATTCTTAATATTGTGTCCAAATGATGTGTTCTTTGGACTTTATTAAGGGATCCTTACCAGAAGAAATATGTCTGTACAATGGTCTTAATGCACATTTTATGCAAAAACCGCTGCTGGAAGTGCATGTTCTAATGTACTAGAAACTCTTTGAATAAACGTGCATGAGTAGTGTGTGCAGCTGGTAGAGATGGATGCCTACTGGAGGAATGCATGTTAAACTGCTTGTCGTGGCTGAACCCTCCATCACATCTGGAGTAGCTTTCCCCTGAAACATGGTCTTTGTAAATCAGTGCATACTTTGCTATTTACACGCCTTTTTCTTCAGTAAGTCATACTTTCTGACGGCTTTTCTCTTCCTTCATATCATCTCACCTCTGCAGTCCATCCTCCTCTTCCTTCATTCCTCTCTTTCACCTCCTTCAGCATCTCTTCTCTTTCATCTCCTCCTCTCTTTCACCTTCTTTCACCCTCTCTCCTTAATCTCTCCGCTCCCTCCTCTGTCTCTACAAAGCTGCTGACTCAGCTGGACGATATAAAGTGCTCTTTCAGCTCAACCAGCAGCATCTCTCTCTTAAGTGAGTGGGGAGGTGGAGAGGGATTGGGGGGTACTCTGAGGACACTGGTCCTCCAGCATGGGTACACCCAGTACTGCAGTACTCTTAGGAAATACTACTGCGGCACTTTATAGCTGATTGTCCTAGCTGTACTGTCAAAGGGAAAGGGTCAGAATGAGTCTAGCAAAGCAAGCGGCGCTTCAGGCCTTTATCAGTGCAATGTGAAGACATCCACAAAGATACATATTTCTTTGTGCACACAGCTGTTGATTTTGTTTGAAGACTGCGTGAAATACTTCAATGATATGCTTTTTGCATAAAGACAACATTTTAGGATCTCTGAAATAGAACTAATGGAAGTATTAGTTATTCATCTTGTGCACAGAAATCCTGTGCATGTGTGTCTTTATTTATTTAGGGATCCTTATCTTGAGGATATATAGATCTAACTTAAAAAGCACATGATAATATGTGTGGTATAAATGTGTAGTACACAAAATAAAATGATAGAAAATGTTATTCACTGTTTCTGCACCAGCAGCGTCGGATGGATGCTCCATCATCCTGGCCAACATCACTTTGAATTGCCTTGCAATAAATAAACTGGCCTGGCCTGGCCTGGCCTGGCCTCGACTCGACTCGCCTCGCCTCGTCTCGCCTCGCCTCGCCTCGCCTGGCCTCGCCTGGCCTGGCCTGGCCTCGCCTCGCCTCGCCCCGCCTCGCCTCGCCTTGCCTCGCCTCGCCCCGCCTCGACTCGCCTCGACTCGCCTGGCCTGGCCTGGCCTCGCCTTGCCTCGCCTCGCCCCGCCTCGCCTCGCCTTGCCTTGCCTCGCCTCGACTCGCCTCGACTCGCCTGGCCTGGCCTGGCCTAAATAATACCTTCACCCGCTAAATAAATAGCTTTCTTACATGATTGTTCCTGTATTGTTTTCGAATCAGGCTCCCTTTTCACTTTCATAATAGAAATGCACTTCCATCAACGTATTGTGATTGTTTGTTATCCCGTTCCACATATTAAGTCCCAAATGAAATATACACACAAGATAATGACTTTGCACACGCCGATTCAACATCAATATCCAAATCAAGTCGTTGGGATAAACATAATGTTTTTATAAACTTTAGCACACCAGATAAACAAGCTCTTGATTTTGAAATGTTTTGTGTCATGAACGGTTCTGTGTTACACTAAAGTCCCACCCGGGCCGTACTGTACTCTACTGTACTCCGTGTTCCGCTGCAGCGTCAGCTGCGGCCGGCCTCTGCCGCTTTATTTCCTGTTTTATATGCAGCCCATTTGGCTGAAGAGCTTTGTTCACAGCCCACATGTCTCTGATGGCTTTCCATAAAGACAGCCGGCGCTTCACTTCAGCGCCCGATCGTTCTCGGTCACGCCAGCCCGCTGACCAGAGAGAGACCCCCGTTACACATCCACACCTCGTTAACTTTTAGAGGTCATATGTTGAAGACTGCTGTAGTTACAGGAAGCACTCACGTTCATCTTCTTCGTGCAGATAAAGAGCTGCAGCAAATCACAATTCAAACCCAGTCAAACATGAATACAAGCAAGCAAGCAGCTGTACAGGCAGCACACAGGCAGCACACAGGCAGCACGCAGGCAGCACGCAGGCAGCACACAGGCAGCACACAGGCAGCACACAGGAAGCACACAGGCAGCACACAGGCAGCACACAGGCAGCACGCAGGCAGCACGCAGGCAGCACGCAGGCAGCACGCAGGCAGCACGCAGGCAGCACGCAGGCAGCACGCAGGCAGCACGCAGGCAGCACGCAGGCAGCACACAGGTAGCACGCAGGCAGCACGCAGGCAGCACACAGGCAGCACGCAGGCAGCTGTACAGGCAGCACACAGGCAGCACACAGGCAGCACGCAGGCAGCACGCAGGCAGCACGCAGGCAGCTGTACGGGCAGCACACAGGCAGCACACAGGTAGCACACAGGCAGCACGCAGGCAGCTGTACAGGCAGCACACAGGCAGCACACAGGCAGCACGCAGGCAGCACACAGGCAGCACACAGGCAGCACGCAGCACCGAGCTGTCAGAGAGCACCTAGCCATCAACTTCACTCTGCCTGTTGCTAAGAAACACCTGCTGAGGACACCCTGTCTGTCGCTGTATTTGTCTTTGTGTTGATTGCTACCTACTCTGGACAGTTATCTAGTTCTCAGGACATGCGTTGATCTGGCCCGTTTCATCTGAGGAAACCCGATCCAAGACGTATTAACGCCTGGTCCAGATTTCTCTCACAAGCTTCTTTAATGTGTGTCTTTGTCCCGAGGCTCATTATGTGTTGTTGAAGGATTTGATGCACAGAATACGTTGTGTTAATGAATGGCTGAGTGTTGGCTGTTTGTGAAAGTCCTCTTCCCTTTAGTCCAAACGCTTCCACAATAAGGTCCTGTTTACCTTCCCTTAATGACGGTGCTGATGGATCACCAGTTTGATCAGATAGCACCTTCCACTGATCAACAGTGAACAGAACAAGACGCAGTGCTAAGGTGTCGCACATGCATTCTGCATACGGCCAGTGGGCGACTCCACTCGTTGCAAAATAATCCAATTGTATAAAAGTCTATGAGAAAAGAAACCGAAGTCACATGTTCACCTGCAGATGCTGACGTGGGTCGGTTTGACACTTTGGTCAGACTGAAAGTATGTTATGTTCCCTATAGATCATTTTTCATTTGCATTTAGCACCACTCATAGTTCAAAGGTTGCTCTTGGCCACCTCTTCAGTTAACAACAAAATGCCTTTAAACTGTTGAACCAGTTTCACCAGCCTCCATCGTCTGAACCTCTTGTTACCACGCTGTAATGACGGCTTTGCTCACAGAGGACGACTCCACGTCATTCGCTCTTAGCTCGCCACAAGATTGAGCGCAGAGCCTTGGGGTTACACGTTTTAGTTAGTATCGTATCTATGGTAACTTCCCCTGCTATCTTGCAGCCCTATATTCAGCTGTCCTCTGATTGGTTTATATATGATAGCATAATCAGTTGAAATACTTTAAATGTTATTTCAGATGTCATTTCCCTCCAGACGTGGGTCTAACTTATCACGTGTACACCTGGTGGAGATTGAGACTACAACACAACCAGAAGCAACATCTGATCACAGATGGTCATTAATCAGAACTGTAGGCTTGGACAGTAGATAGAAAGCTGTCAGCACGGATCGCCTCTCTGAGTCTCAGCAGAGTCTGCAGCCACCAACTCGTCATCTCGACTCATCTTCTAATGGCACAGATATTAAATGACAGCGTCCTTAAATCTTATGACTATGAGGCCATGCAGTCACGGCCAATACGCATCAGTCTGCAGAACATCCTGTTAGCGTGATGAGCTGCTCCTCACCTCCATTAGATGGCCCTGATGGGCCAGCTTCCCAGGCCCAAATGAAAAGAAGAGGAACAGAGTCCTTGAAGATGAGGCTTCGTCGATGGAAATTAGCCTAAGTGTTGTCATTAATATTTCCAGGCGCGGACTAATGTCTGCATCGTAATGTTAGGAACAGGATATCCCTCAGTATCTGCTGAGGGAGGCTCTTTGGGGAGTTGGAGGAAACCTTTATGTGTTCAGAGATGAAGGCTAATGTTCAAAGTAAGTCAAGTTTTAGATTTAGTGTCTGCTGCGGTTATTCACTTTGGTCTCTGCACGGAGGAGACGGGTGCAGCCTCTGGGTCCTACAGTCTGTCTCGTTCACCCACCTGCAGCTCGCCCTGACTGCATCCAAGGCAGCACCCAGCACTGTGGCACTCTGTGGATGAGCAACAGCGTGTTTTTTGTTTATCTGTTCGGCATTTTCCCAATTCAGTTCTCAGATCTCAAAGTGATGTTCTTCCTGTTTTTAAATGTAGTTAAAAGTATTTAAAGGAAGGAGACATAGGCCACTGTTACACACAAACCCACTGTTTACCACAGGAAGGTGCACGTCGATACAAGCATCAAGTGTCTGATTGATGATTACAGTTTGACTAGACAACTGATGTTTGGAAAGCATTTTGCCCTTCAGGTCAACCATTGCTTATCTTTCTTCGTAGTCATCATCATCATCATCATCATCATCATCATCATCATCAGCATCATCATTCATTCAGACTTGCTTGCATTTAGCCACTGACTTTCTGCTGTGACCTTTGACCTTGTCATGTTCCCTCTGTGGTGTTGTGTGTGATCCAGGGCTTCGGTGACGGCTCCATCTTGCCAGAAGACCTCCTTCAAAACGTTGAAATAGAGGACGAAGAGGAGCCAGAGCTTATCCCGGATGGAGGTCTGCCTCGCTACACCTCCTTCTCCCCGTCTCCTATGGAGGAAGGCAGGGAGATGGCTGTGGACGAGGACGTTGAGGTGGATGAAGATGAGGAGGAGAAGGAGGTGAAGATGCAGGATAAAGTGGAGGAGAACACAGGCTTGTTACCCAGGAAACCTCCTCCGTCGTGGGAGGAGTGGAAGCACAACTCCTCCAGCTGGACGGGAGCAGCAGAGGAGGTGAGGGGCTGGAGCCCTTACTGACGCCTGTTAAGTCAAAAGAGAATTGGTTGATCAGCGTCCTGCGAGAAACACAAAAGAAACACAGAAATGGCTTTTTCAGTGTTTGTCTGAAATCACCAGGAACTTTTGTTTTTTAAGATCATTTGTTTAGATTAAAAACAGTGGGCATCAGTGGAAACATAGACAGGATATAGAGGAGGAAAGAGAGAGGTGAACGACTTTGGCAAAACGAGGGGTTACGTATGGTAACCCTTGTCATATAAGCACAGGTGGAGCCCTCTACTGGACTCTATGGGTACTACCTTATCATGCAAGCATTCTCCCACTGAGACTTCTATAGACGTAGCCGGCCCCGGGCGGGCCTACCTGAATGCGCGCGCATCTCACCGTATAAAAGGAGGCCTCGCCTCCCGACTGTCATCCTTCACCTCTCTTCAGCGCGCAGCATAGGACAGACAGTGCCCCGAGTAGAGGGCTCCGCCTGTGCTTATATAACAAGGGTTACTATATGTAACCCCTCGTTATATCTCTCACAGGCTCCACCCTCTACTGGACTCTATGGGTGGAAAGGCGTATAGCAGCTTCCTTGGCCATGGCTCGTGTGCAAACGCGTCCACCCCCAAGGGTGGGTCGTCGCTCCGAGCCACAGAGAACCACAGGGCACAGTGGCTGTTTCGCCGGCTGGCGAACAGATCCACTTCCGCTCTCCCGAACTGGGCCCAGATCTGCTTCACCACCTCCGGGTGAAGCACCCACTCGCCTGGCAGGGGGCCGCCCCTCGACATGAGGTCGGCCCCTCTGTTCTCCAGTCCCGGCATATGGAGGGCTCTCAGAGATAACACCACCTCTGAAGCCCATAACCACAGCCTCTCCGCTGTGGTCAACAAGGCGGCGGAGCGGACTCCGCCCTGCTTGTTGATGTAAGCCACTGTGGTGCTGTTGTCGCTCCTGACCATTCCATGTTCCCCCTGAATTAGGGGCCTGAAATGCTGGAGGACTAACACTACCGCCCGTAGCTCTAGGAGGTTGCTGTGTCGAGACTCTGTTGGAGCCCAGCGCCCACCTATAGCCCTCTTCAGGCAGGTCCCTCCCCATCCTGTTCTGGATGCGTCGGTTAACACTGTGATGTAGGAGGTCACCCGTCCCAGTGATCCGGGGACCCCAGAACCGGAGGTTGCCCTCCACTGAGGGGGGGATGGTCACCAGGCGCAGGCTGGAGAACCACCTCTGCAGGCGGCGCCACAACGTGAGCAGCCGCCATGAGACCCAGAGTCTGCATGACCGTTAAAGCTGTCACTGTCGCAGCCTGTGAACCGCCCGGAGAAGGGACGCACGTCTGCTCTCTGACAGCGTAGTACCCATAGAGTCCAGTAGAGGGCAGAGCCTGTGAGAGATATAACAAAGCTATGTGAATGGAATATCTGAAATGCATCTGACATCCAACATCTCCCTCGTCTTCCTTTTGAGACCTTAAAGCATTACACACGTTCTTTCTTTAATATTGATCTTAGTGTTGTACGCCAGGTGCATTTTTTAAATTGTATTTGTTTAGTCTCTATTTCTTTACATGTTTACTTTACAAGTCTCCCTTGATTTTAGAGGATTCACTTCAATCTCAAGGAATTCAAAGTCAGTTATTGTCTGTGTGTGCTCCTCTCAGACCTGGAGCAGAGAGGAGGAAGAGGAGCTCCGCGACAGGGAGGAAGAGGAGCTCCGCGACAGGGAGGAAGAGGAGCTCCGCGACAGGGAGGAAGAGGAGGACCTGCAGAGATCTGACCATGACAGCATTGTGTCCTCAGCACAAAGGATTCCGGGTCAGAAAGATATCTGAATATTTATTATCACCTCATAAAGAAAGGCAAAACATAGTGTAAATGAAAAAAAGTAACCGTGTGTGTGTGTGTGTGTGTGTGTGTTCCAGACTTCAGAGACAGTGAAGCAGACTCTGAGCTCACTCTGACAGACACCGACACAGAGTCAGTATTTACTGCGGCTACACATCAATCATTACCATCTTCTTCCTCCATCCTCTTCCTCCATCCTCTTCCTCCATCCTCTTCCTCCATCCTCTTCCTCCATCTCTTCCTCCATCCTCTTCCTCCATCCTCTTCCTCCATCCCTTCCTCCATCCTCTTCCTCCATCCTCTTCCTCCATCCTCTTCCTCCATCTCTTCCTCCATCCTCTTCCTCCATCCTCTTCCTCCATCTCTTCCTCCATCCTCTTCCTCCATCCTCTTCCTCCATCTCTTCCTCCATCCTCTTCCTCCATCCTCTTCCTCCATCCTCTTCCTCCATCCGTTTCCTCCATCCTCTTCCTCCATCTCTTCCTCCATCCTCTTCCTCCATCCTCTTCCGCCATCTCTTCCGTTTGGGCTCTTCTTCTGTTGTTTCTCTCACAGTCCTCTGTCTCCCTCCTGTGGTCACATACTGAATCTCACAGTGAGCTGCTCCATACTGCTGGATGCAGAACGCATTGTATTTCTGTTGCTTGACTTGCAACGTATTAGTTCCCTTGTGAATGTATCAATTAAACGTTGAATTGATCAGATAGAATAGTTCTTAACTTATTATCTTTAAATGTTTTGCTCTTGTTCTAATTAAAAAGTATATATATGTGGCATGACTTAGTTTCTATATACATCTAGTCTCATTCCCCTCCAATTCAGCTGGACAGGTTTGATCACTTTGAAACTCTAGAGTTCCACCTGTTTGAGTTTGAACAAGACTTGGCTTTGCCATCGCCGACTGATCAAGCAGTCCAGGGACACGCTAGTAAGCATGAGCTCACATGTCCAAATGAGTGATCTATGCTGTTGGCTCCGTCATGTCCGCTCAGTCTTCTCCACATCCTGGCATTTCAGTGACTGGTTATTAGACATGTCATCTAAGAAGTGAACCGTTGTTCTTTTTGTTTTTTTCTTGGAGGTCCATCAGGTTGATTAACAGTAAGAGAAGGAAGAGGCGGAGTCAGGGAGGAGCCTCTCTACCAATGAGAGGAGGCCACGGGTAGGACACCCGCCTCATCTGCGGCCAGTTAAAGGATCCCCTGCAGACACCTGTCGCTAACTGAGTGTGTGTGTTCACAGAGATCTACCTGAGAGAGAGGACGGGGAGGGAGAGGAAACTCCTGCCTTCAGCCACTGGGGACTCCCTCGCAGGTGACACACACACACACACACACACACACACACACACACACACACACACACACACACACACCAGTGTTGTTTTCAAGTCACTAATTCTCCAATCCGGATTCACTCTCAAGTCCAAGTTGAGTCCGAGTCAGCATTACGTGTGCTTTAGTCCGATTCACCCCAGAATAGTCCGAGTCGAGTCACTGGTCATAATGTATACATCTCTGTGGATATATTTGTTTAAATGCAATAAATGAAAAACATAGGTCACAGGTTCCTCAACAGTGCATTACAAGACATATAGTTTTATAAAGATAAAATAAAATAGTCCAAAAGATATAATAATGCAAGCTCATGTGTTTAATAGTCTTATGGCCTGTGGGAGGATACCGCCTGCCAGACAGCAGCAGACAGAACAGGTTGTTGCTGGGGGGATGGGGGTGATGCTTCTCTATGGAGCACCTGTAGAAGGTCAGGATCCTCTCTATTGCCCCTTTCACACCAACGCGGTTCCAGGGCCGGTTCGGAGCTAGAGCCTGAAAAGCACAGTTTTTTCCTGTTCACACTGCAGCGGAGCCACCTCTAAGCCCCGCAACCGGTGCTTTTCAAGCACCAAAAAATTGTCGGCCTAGAAGTAAGAACCGCATACGTCACCCATACGTCGGAGGCAGGGGCAGGAGCAGGATTGACCTGAGCAATAACAGTTTATGGCGGGTAAGGCAAATTAAAGTTGTAACAAGCAGTAGCGCTGACCAAAGTGATTAGAACGCAACCACACACTTATTAAAAAAAAACACACTTTATAAAGTCAGGCAACACTAACCAGGATTCGTGTGATTCTGTTTATTTGTACCTTACTTTCACCATCCGTTCACTGTCATTGATCATTGTGGAGAGAGGCAGACGTTTTGCTTTGTATTATAGCAGCTATCGGATGGAATCAATACATGGGCTGCACAGGTTGTCATGTCTGACTATCACAAGTAGAATCATAATGAAAAAACGCCGGTAAAATGTGCCGGCTTATGCCACAAGAGGATAGCAACAACAAGTAGTCAAGATAGTCAGTTTAGCTTCGGTTGCTATGCTAACATCACCCATTTTATACCAGAGAAACGTTCATAACAGCGTTGTGATGCCAGACAGCGGGCAGCACTGCAGCGGTCGGTAGATGTCACTGAAACACATTAATGAACAATGAACCACGGCACTCTGGAGAAAAGTATACGGAAGAGGATTAGGGCCACATGAACTTCTTTTTGGGAGGATTTGGGAGAAAAAAGTAAGAATTCTGACTTCAAAGTCAGAAATACTGGTAACTGTAGAACCAGCTTCAGTGAGAGATTTACACATTGCAGTAGGCAACAATGGAGGACGTGAGTGAATTTCTGCGCGCCAGAGGGGTCCAAGAGGAAACCATATTGCAAATGGAAGAACAAAAGGTGAGTTATAAATATATACATGTGTTTCGGGCGTTCGTAAAAACAACGAAAAGGCGTTGGAATGTGAAATGCAGACATTGATGAGCTAGTAGCAAGTGCATTAGCTTATACGCTATGGCTCCCCCCCCCCATCTAATTCAGTAAATAATGGTTTAGTTCGTTGACACGCAAGTTTGTGCTTGTTGGAAGAACAGTGGCGACTAACCAAGAGCAACAGCCTGGGGGTTTTCATGTTGCTGTAGAGATGTCATTAAGTGTGTTTAATAAGGCAGCTAGCAGCTAGCAGCTAGCTGACAATCAGAAGGCTATTAACCATCAAAATGATCAACATCTCAAACATCATCTCGTCTAGAATGGAGTAAGACGGTTGTGGGAAAAATGATATTGTAAAAAAAATACACATTTTATGAAACAAGTTAGAGTGTTTAACACTTTCTGGCTTGAAATTAAAGGTAGGATTTGTGTTCCTGCATATAAAATGTTCCTGATAAAAAAGATCAGTACTCCTTAATGGACACTTGTACTGAGCGTAAAATAGGAAGAAGAGTCTTAGCCTTACAATATTTAAACAATGTATTTTCTTCACTTTTTTGCAGATTAAAAGCAACATTATTGTCTGATGTACAATTCAACTTCAACTGCCTTCAACCCCTCCTACGAAGACCAAAGTGTCCTCTTTACATTCTGCATTACATCAGTTTGCTGCGCTGCTCACAACAATGCCTGCAGGGCCGGATTTGGATGACTTCATTAAACTAACATTGTAATTAGTGTCCGAACATTAAAGATAATTTGTAAAAGACGTAACCTGTTCAGGAGGAAGAACCAGTCTGACTTGGAGGAAGTGCTAGCTTGTGTACAGCATGAGATCATGAGCAATGGACAGATGCAGGGATACCGCTGGCTTCATCTCCGTGCAATGCAACAGGGCCTTGTTGTGACACAAGATAGCATGAGACGCATCATGAAACTGGTTGATCCACAAGGTGTGGAATGAAGACGAGCCCACCGCTTGAGAAGACGTCAGTACAGATGCAGAGGGCCACATGCGCTTTGGCACATGGATGGTTGTGATAAGCTAAAGCCCTATGGCATTGCCATCAATGGCTGTATAGATGGTTTTAGTCGCTATGTGCTATGGATGGAGGCCTATACCACAAACAGTGATCCTAAAGTAGTTGCAAGTTACTTTATCAAAACAGTTTCAGGTGTAGGTGGATGTCCAGAGAGGATTCGTGCAGACAGGGGCACGGAACAGGTTTCTGTTGAAGAAATGCAGATGTTTTTGCGAAGGAACCACCCAGACAGTTTAGCTGGGGAGAGAAGTGTCCTTTATGGAAGAAGCACAGCAAGCCAGCGCATTGAAGGATGGTGGGGTACACTCCGCAGACAGAGTGCGCACTTCTGGATGAAGCTGTTACACACTCTCCTGGAAGATGGCCACTTCACAGGAGACTTTTTGGACATAAGTCTTAACCAATTATGTTATCTTAATCTTGTTCAGGTAAAATATTTTATTTATTTCTGAGATTAGTCATTAATAAAAGCAGTATGAGTAATAATAATATTATAATTCACTATGTTCGTGGACATTGCAGCAACCTCAGCAACCTCATCTCGACAGGTAGAAGTTATGTCCGGAAGCTTCTTAAGACATGTACTGTGCTTTTCTTCCATGCAGGGTGAACTTGATGAAGAGGTCAACACCTGCAGCTCCCACAACATCAGACCAAGATCAGCTGATGACACGGCATCTGGGCGGCCAGATGTACTCATTCCCAGAGGTGCCCAGTGCTGAGGATAGACTCAAAGCTGTTGCCATGGAGGAGGTGAATCTGTGTCCGGAAGAGTGTTCTCCCAAAGGCCAGCTTCCGTGCGATGACACTGATTTTGAACTGTGTCGTCGACTCATGGCGGGAAACGGATGGGATGATCCAGCAGATCCATTTGCTGCAGCTGATCTCTACATCCTGTTACGAGGATTAATACCACCACAAGTATTTGATTAAGGGTACATGTAGCGTACATGTCATTATGCAAAACACAAAATACTGTTCAGGACAAAACTTTGTGACCTTAGAGAATATGTAATTATTTAGTCAACAATGTATCAATAAAAATCATAGTCAATGGTATCTCATGTGTTCCTTAAATGTGTGTCTCTCAGCAACACTATTTCTTTACAGCTTTTCAACAGTTCTTTAATGGTACTGTATGTATGTGCCACTTCTTTGTTACATTGTTCTACATTGTATACACACATACTGTACCATGTGTTACACAATGGTAACAACTGATTGCTAATGTTCACTCAGTTGCAGATCAGTTCACGTGCGCTCTAAAACCAGTAAGTCATTGATATTGCCATGTCGTTGGCTGCAGCTGAGACGGCCTGGCACACGTCCTCCTTTAAGAAAGGATAACGACGCCATGCTCGTGCCGTGTATTGGTGAATACACATCACTGTAGAATGACTCGGCATCAGAGCAGGTGAGGTGCACTGTATGCCAGGTAACACTAAGCTAATGTGTTTACACATGTAAACATTGTTGCAAAAGTGTCAGCACAAATGAATGACTCCGCCTATAGATGCATCGTTCACACCGTGTTGCAAAACACATTCATGGAATGGATCAGATTGTCTTTATGCAGTGACACATTTGATTTATTTATTTGACTTTGAGTATTTATAAATGTGGTTACATTTATGTATCCTCGGAAGTCAATGAAACAATGTAGCTGTAATACCTTGGTTGTGAGTTCATACAAGAGGAGCACATGGTATCCAATGCTGACCCAATGAGTGTCAGTGCAGTATTCACACTGTATGTGCTCAGTACTGATATACATCAGTCTGGTAACTGTATTCACACTGTATGTGCTCAGTACTGATATACATCAGTCTGGTAACTGTATTCACACTGTATGTGCTCAGTACTGATATACATCAGTCTGGTAACTGTATTCACACTGTATGTGCTCAGTACTGATATACATCAGTCTGGTAACTGTATTCACACTGTATGTGCTCAGTACTGATATACATCAGTCTGGTAACTGTATTCACACTGTATGTGCTCAGTACTGATATACATCAGTCTGGTAACTGTATTCACACTGTATGTGCTCAGTACTGATATACATCAGTCTGGTAACTGTATTCACACTGTATGTGCTCAGTACTGATATACATCAGTCTGGTAACTGTATTCACACTGTATGTGCTCAGTACTGATATACATCAGTCTGGTAACTGTATTCACACTGTATGTGCTCAGTACTGATATACATCAGTCTGGTAACTGTATTCACACTGTATGTGCTCAGTACTGATATACATCAGTCTGGTAACTGTATTCACACTGTATGTGCTCAGTACTGATATACATCAGTCTGGTAACTGTATTCACACTGTATGTGCTCAGTACTGATATACATCAGTCTGGTAACTGTATTCATAACATTGCAACCTAGTTTTGGCAAAATAAAACAATTAACTTTAAGACAATAAAGAATACAATTTATAGACAATTAAATACAAATGTAATATGTAAAAAAGGCATCAAGAATGCAAAGCATACATAAACATAATTTTAAATGGTAGTGTTCTTAATTAATAGCAATTATTTTATCATTGTTTTTAATGCCAGATGACTAATTACTTTTCTCACATTAGTGTCAGAAAACTATTGTAAAGCTTATTTATTCAATCACGTAATACCCATAAGAATAGGGAACTTTATCAACATCCAATCAAAGACCTGATACACATGTGGTGTAAGAAAAGACATTTGATTCACAATGTAACCTTAACTTACCTTTAATGTTAAAAGTAACATTTAACAAAACATGAGAATTCCGCACAAGGATGACCGGACAATTACAGCCCTGCTGTTATTGGTTGCTCCACAAGATGTGAAATATAGAAACAGAACAAATATCTGCCATTGCAATAACAATTATTAAAGTATCCTAAAATAAGAGATTGCACACAACAATGCCTGCAAAACAGATGTTGAGACTTAATACAACTGACCTTCAGAATGTCTTTCAGTATCAAAGCAATGCTTGCAATCTTAGTGAAAAGCAAACAATTGTAATCATAACTTCTCATAACTAAGATAAGTGGAGTCCGAGGTACAGGACTACTCGAGTACTCCAAGTCTGACACACACACACACACACACACACACGCACACACACACACACACACACACACACACACACACACACACACCGTAAAATACCATGTTTAGGCCTGTCTGCAGCTCGACAATTGTTCCAAATTATATTTGTGCATAACTTGTCTTAACTGCTATTTGGATATTGCACTCCATAATGCCCTTTCAGTAAAACTAACATTACTTCTGCATCCCTTGCTCGGTGGCATTTATTTTCAACGCACTGAAGGAAAAGACCCGACACCGTTTATAACTAGCCACGTGTCTGTGCCCTGCAGGGTGGAGGTGTGGCCTGAGGAGGGCCAGTCTCTGGGTCTGAGCATCGTGGGAGGCCATCAGGTCATCAAGCGTCTGAAGAACGGGGAGGAGCTGAAGGGGATCTTCATCAAGCAGGTGTTGAAGAGCAGCCCGGCTGCCAGAACACAGTGTCTGAAGACTGGGGACAAGATCCTCGAGGTACGAGGGCTGGTACTCACGTGTCCTAACCACGTGCGCTTTTCTTTGCTGCAACGATTTAATGATGGGTTTGAAAACAGATTTAGCTGTGAAATCATTACTTACTGAAATGACTGTCCGGTGTTCAAACATCATCCCTATAACTATACTAGATCAACCTATTATTAAAACATATACACATATTCTGAATACACGTTGCAGAGTTTGAAGAACCAGAGAAGGCAAGTCGAGGCAAGTTCATGTATATAGCAACTTTCAGGATCCTCTCTATGGAGCACCTGTAGAAGGTCAGGAGCCTCTCTATGGAGCACCTGTAGAAGGTCAGGGTCCTCTCTATGGAGCACCTGAAGGTCAGGATCCTCTCTATGGAGCACCTGAAGGTCAGGATGCTCTCTATGGAGCACCTGAAGGTCAGGATCCTCTCTATGGAGCACCTGTAGAAGGTCAGGATCCTCTCTCTGGAGCACCTGTAGAAGGTCAGGGTCCTCTCTATGGAGCACCAGTAGAAGGTCAGGATCCTCTCTCTGGAGCACCTGTAGAAGGTCAGGGTCCTCTCTATGCAGCGCCTGAAGGTCAGGATCCTCTCTATGGAGCACCTGTAGAAGGTCAGGGTCCTCTCTATGGAGCACCTGTAGAAGGTCAGGATGCTCTCTATGGAGCACCTGTAGAAGGTCAGGATCCTCTCTATGGAGCACCTGTAGAAGGTCAGGGTCCTCTCTATGGAGCACCTGTAGAAGGTCAGGGTCCTCTCTATGGAGCACCTGTAGAAGGTCAGGATGCTCTCTATGGAGCACCTGTAGAAGGTCAGAATGCTCTCTATGGAGCACCTGTAGAAGGTCAGGATGCTCTCTATGGAGCACCTGAAGAAGGTCAGGGTCCTCTCTATGGAGCACCTGAAGGTCAGGATCCTCTCTATGGAGCACCTGTAGAATGTCAGGATGCTCTCTATGGAGCACCTGAAGAAGGTCAGGGTCCTCTCTATGGAGCACCTGAAGGTCAGGATCCTCTCTATGGAGCACCTGTAGAAGGTCAGGATGCTCTCTATGGAGCACCTGTAGAAGGTCAGGATGCTCTCTATGGTCCATCTGTAGAAGGTCAGGATCCTCTCCATGGAGCACCTGTAGAAGGTCAGGATCCTCTCTATGGAGCACCTGTAGAAGGTCAGAATGCTCTCTATGGAGCACCTGTAGAAGGTCAGGATCCTCTCTATGGAGCACCTGTAGAAGGTCAGGATCCTCTCTATGGAGCACCTGTAGAAGGTCAGAATGCTCTCTATGGAGCACCTGTAGAAGGATCCTCTCTATGGAGCACCTGTTGAAGGATCCTCTCTATGGAGCACCTGTAGAAGGTCAGGATCCTCTCTATGGAGCACCTGTAGAAGGTCAGGATCCTCTCTATGGAGCTCCTGTAGAAGGTCAGGGTCCTCTCTATGGAGCACCTGTAGAAGGTCAGGATCCTCTCTATGGAGCACCTGTAGAAGGTCAGGATCCTCTCTATGGAGCACCTGAAGGTCAGGATCCTCTCTATGGAGCACCTGTAGAAGGTCAGGATCCTCTCTATGGAGCACCTGGAGAAGGTCAGGATCCTCTCTATGGAGCACCTGTAGAAGGTCAGGATCCTCTCTATGGAGCACCTGTAGAAGGTCAGGATGCTCTCTATGGAGCACCTGTAGAAGTCAGGATCCTCTCTATGGAGCACCTGAAGGTCAGGATCCTCTCTATGGTGCACATGTAGAAGGTCAGGATCCTCTCTATGGAGCACCTGAAGGTCAGGATCCTCTCTATGGAGCACCTGTAGAAGGTCAGGGTCCTCTCTATGGAGCACCTGTAGAAGGTCAGGATCCTCTCTATGGAGCACCTGAAGGTCAGGATCCTCTCTATGGAGCACCTGTAGAAGGTCAGGATGCTCTCTATGGAGCACCTGAAGGTCAGGGTCCTCTCTATGGTGCACCTGTAGAAGGTCAGGATGCTCTCTATGGAGCACCTGTAGAAGGTCAGGATCCTCTTTATGGTGCACCTGTAGAAGGTCAGGGTCCTCTCTATGGAGCTCCTGTAGAAGGTCAGGATCCTCTCTATGGAGCACCTGTAGAAGGTCAGGATCCTCTCTATGGAGCACCTGTTGAAGGTCAGGATCCTCTCTATGGAGCACCTGTAGAAGGTCAGGGTCCTCTCTATGCAGCACCTGTAGAATGTCAGGATGCTCTCTATGGAGCACCTGTAGAAGTCAGGATCCTCTCTTTGGAGCACCTGAAGGTCAGGATCCTCTCTATGGTGCACCTGTAGAAGGTCAGGATCCTCTCTATGGAGCACCTGAAGGTCAGGATCCTCTCTATGGAGCACCTGTAGAAGGTCAGGGTCCTCTCTATGGAGCACCTGTAGAAGGTCAGGATCCTCTCTATGGAGCACCTGAAGGTCAGGATCCTCTCTATGGAGCACCTGTAGAAGGTCAGGATCCTCTCTATGGAGCACCTGAAGGTCAGGATCCTCTCTATGGAGCACCTGTAGAAGGTCAGGATGCTCTCTATGGAGCACCTGAAGGTCAGGGTCCTCTCTATGGTGCACCTGTAGAAGGTCAGGATCCTCTCTATGGTGCACCTGTAGAAGGTCAGGATGCTCTCTATGGAGCACCTGTAGAAGGTCAGGATGCTCTCTATGGAGCACCTGTAGAAGGTCAGGGTCCTCTCTATGGAGCACCTGAAGGTCAGGATGCTCTCTATGGAGCACCTGAAGGTCATGATCCTCTCTATGGAGCACCTGTAGAAGGTCTGGATGCTCTCTATGGAGCACCTGAAGAAGGTCAGGATCCTCTCTATGGAGCACCTGAAGGTCATGATCCTGGAGAAGTTGCAGAGTACTCTGAAGTCCATGTTGAACTTCCACAGCCTGCGGAGGAAGGAGAGTGTGATGAGTCAATGTCAGGTCCTCAGTGATGTGTGTGGTTGTGATGCTTGTAGCCTTCACACAAAGTAATTGAAGTTTTTAAATAACATTTTATGGCAAGTTGTATTTTTGAGGATTCATTTCAACAAACCTCAAGTCTCAATATTTAAGAAAGTAAAATTGAGGTGTTGGTGTCCTTCGGAGAACATCTCTGTGTGCACAATTATTGGGTGGACTCTTAGCGTGCAGAACTAATATGCAACTAAAGGAAAAGGAAAACGTTCCCATCGTACTTGTTTATTTCCATCTGGTAAAGTGAGAATAATAAACAAACAACTCAAAATGTACAAATACAAATGTCTGAGAGAAAAACCCAGTAATGAATACTCAGGGTTGGGAGGGTTACTCTGTAAATGTAATCAGTTACTGATCACTGAATACATGGCTCTGAAAGTAATCCCAATACAGTTACAGTTACGTGTAACGTAATCAGATTACTTTTAGATTACTTTCTTTTTCCATCACAGATGGATGTTTTGGTGAACAGGAGACACAAAAGCAAAAGGAAACTGAACGTGTTTTTACTGTTTTAATGGCGTATCAAGAGCACAACTGAAACATCACATCTGAAACGATGTAACAACATAATACACGTGTTGGGGATGCAGCTTGGGATGTGAGGAGTGAGGGACACGGCTTAGAACGGGCGTGTCGCCTTCTGTCCTGCCAGTGTTGGCAGGACATGAATTAAAATGTCGAACTCGGACTTCATTTTAAGGACATTTCGGCCAGGGGTGTAGAGCTATAGTTTAAGCACCGGATTGGCAAAACAGGAGAGTGTGCACCAGTCTGCCTTGATCTATGAATTCATGTCCGTGACTCTCACAGTATCTGCTGCCCACAGCTGCTTTATAGAAGGAACACCTCCTTCACTTCATGACCTCTCTGCAGCGCCAGGAGGCAGCGGGAGGGTTAACTCAGCCTCTGAGAAGACGAGCTCGCCGCCTTCACTGTGTGTACCTTCAGAATCATGAGGCTAAGGAGCGGTGTGGCTGATGTGTTTTAACCACACACACCTCTACAAACCTCTACACACACCTCTACACACACCTCTACACACACACACACACACCTCTACACACACACACACACACACACACACACGCGCGTGCACACACACACACTGAGCGGACCCGCCCCTTTTTTTTCCAACGCTCCCTGTTTGGCCCATCTGCGCGGTGATAGGTTGTGTGCGCTGTGATGATTCCGCTGTACCTTTAGTAATTAATATTAAATGTTGAGAGGAAATCTTTCCACCAATAATTCCAGTAAGTAATCCAAAATGTATTCACTTCAGGTTTACGAAAGTAACTGTAATCAGATTACTCGTTTCTCAAATGTAACGCGAGCTGAATACAGTTACTTGATTTGTGTACTCTGATGACGTAACGCCGTTACATTCCGTCACAACCCACCCCGTGCATATAGCCGCCCTTCTCTGCAGTAACAAGCCTTCCCTTCATGGGTCTGTCAGAGTCTGGATCTGTGGACGACCAACCGCAGCCTCTCACAGCGAGCCGCGCAGAGCAGCACCTCGCTGCATGCCATGAGCATCGTCTGCATAACACCATGGTCTTCTTTGTGTGTTCTGAAAGGTGGCAGTCGGGCTGGGAGCTGATTTTGAGTCAACCCTCACCTCTCAACCTGAAAGGGCACACGAGCTCATCTTCAGTAACACATGCAGCACCTCCACCTTGCTGGGTCTGAGTGGAAGTGCAGCTCTGGGCCCGGTACTGATCCGGCCGCCCATCCATCTGGTCCATGCAGAGTCCCCCTCAACACATGCAGCACCTCCACACAGCACCTCACGGCCCTCAAAGAGCTCAAAGCATTGTTTTAGTTCCTCTTTAGTTTCTTACTTTCAATAATCCTCATGTATTAATGTGTATATACTGTGTGCACAATTGTTAGTCAAGTGAGTAGTTTGAACATATCATCATTGTTGCTCATATTTTCCACTCCAAGCCGGATAACCTTAGTGTGTATGGAGTGAAGCGTATCAGCTGATGTGTACAGTGTGTGTGATGAGGGAGGGCATCAGCACCCTGTATCATGTGGGCAGAACTATTAGCAGCTTCTTCTCCTCAGGTCACCGCGCAGATGGGCCAAACAGGGAGCGTTTGAAAAAAAAGGGGCGGGTCCGCTCAGTGTGTGTGTGTGCACGCGCGCGTGTGTGTGTGTGTGTAGAGGTGTGTGTGTGTGTGTGTAGAGGTGTGTGTAGAGGTGTGTGTAGAGGTTTGTAGAGGTGTGTGTGGTTAAAACACATCAGCCACACCGCTCCTTAGCCTCATGATTCTGAAGGTACACACAGTGAAGGCGGCGAGCTCGTCTTCTCAGAGGCTGAGTTAACCCTCCCGCTGCCTCCTGGCGCTGCAGAGAGGTCATGAAGTGAAGGAGGTGTTCCTTCTATAAAGCAGCTGTGGGCAGCAGATACTGTGAGAGTCACGGACATGAATTCATAGATCAAGGCAGACTGGTGCACACTCTCCTGTTTTGCCAATCCGGTGCTTAAACTATAGCTCTACACCCCTGGCCGAAATGTCCTTAAAATGAAGTCCGAGTTCGACATTTTAATTCATGTCCTGCCAACACTGGCAGGACAGAAGGCGACACGCCCGTTCTAAGCCGTGTCCCTCACTCCTCACATCCCAAGCTGCATCCCCAACACGTGTATTATGTTGTTACATCGTTTCAGATGTGATGTTTCAGTGTGCTCTTGATACGCCATTAAAACAGTAAAAACACGTTCAGTTTCCTTTTGCTTTTGTGTCTCCTGTTCACCAAAACATCCATCTGTGATGGAAAAATAAAGTAATCTAAAAGTAATCTGATTACGTTACACGTAACTGTAACTGTATTGGGATTACTTTCAGAGCCATGTATTCAGTGATCAGTAACTGATTACATTTACAGAGTAACCCTCCCAACCCTGAGTATTCATTACTGGGTTTTTCTCTCAGACATTTGTATTTGTACATTTTGAGTTGTTTGTTTATTATTCTCACTTTACCAGATGGAAATAAACAAGTACGATGGGAACGTTTTCCTTTTCCTTTAGTTGCATATTAGTTCTGCACGCTAAGAGTCCACCCAATAATTGGGTCTTTGGCGGGAAATATGTCCTGGATCTGTCCATCAGACAGCTGAGCCAAACGCTGAAATGATGGGTTTTGAAAGATTGGAATGAATTATTTAGATGATTTGTTCCTTTTATTTGAACAGGTAAAGTGTTTGAGTGCTGGCTGATGTGTGTGTGCAGGTGTCAGGTGTTGACCTGCGAGTGGCCAGTCATGAGGAGGCGGTGAATGCCATCAAATCCGCTCCGAGCCCCGTGGTCTTCATCGTCCAGAGCCTGTCCACCACTCCACGGGTAAACAACACACACACACACACACACACACACACACACACACACACACATACACACACACACACACACACACACCCACTGGAGGAGGGGGGAATAAAATCCTCCCTGCAATCCTTTCTAATGTAACGATGATGACGTTACAGGGTATTATGGTCTGTAACAGACATGGACATTAAGCAAGACAAAGACACAAGACAAAGACACAAGACAAAGACACAAGACAAAGACACAAGACAAAGATGAAGGGGTGGAAAAGGAAAAGCTTTTCAAACTTAAAGCAATCCCTTTATGAATACTTGAATAGGATATTCCCGATGCTAACCTCACATACCTAAATGGATGAAAGTAGTAGAATTAAAAACCCAGAGACCTATAAGATGAATTAACACACTTGGTGTTGCAGGTTAAACTCAGCTGTTCTTCACGGACAGGGCGAGTGATACAAGCAGGAACTGTCCAGCTTCCTTATATTGGAGGCTGACTGGGAAGCATGTGAGGCAATCTGATAGTAGGTTGAACATATTTGATTGTGGGCAGCTCACACTGCAGAGCCGGGGACCTTTATACCGAGGCCCGGGCCCCGTGCGAAGGGCCTGGGTTTGAATCGGGCCTGGGTTTGAATCGGGCCCAGGTTTGAATCGGGCCCGGGTTTGAATCGGGCCCGGGTTTGAATCGGGCCCGGGTTTGAATCGGGCCTGGGACCACTTGCTGCGTTAATTTCCTCCTCTCAGTAATGGCACAATAATATATTAAACTACAGCTCTGGAGAAAATGAAGAGACCACTGCAGCATTATCAGTGTCTCTAATGTTACTATTTATATGTGTTTGAGTCAAATGAAACATTCATATCATTTACTGTTGCTGACGCTTCTATCCAAAGAGCCTTACAGTAGGTACAACAACCATAACAAAATGTAACTCTGAATAACAAGGGAGATATATTCACTTCAAGCAAGATCACACCATAGTAAGTGCTGGTGAATTAGTAACAAGGCCTAAATTAACTCAAAGTACTTTTAAAAACAATGTCAACAATAACTTCTTTGCCAAGGTACACTCAAAATAGATGCGTTTTCAGTTTGCAACGGAAGATAAGACAAGATGCACCTTTATTAATCCCGAGGGGAGATTCAGTTGTACAATCAGCAACAGGGTAAGCGTGAACAAGCAGGACAGCACAGATTCTCACAGATCAATAATAATAATAAACAGGAGATGAAAGATATGCAGAGTTTCTGCTGTCCTGATCCAGTTAGGAGCCAGGAGAGCAAACGGCTGTGTTGAGGGTCCCACTCGCAGTGATGGAGGAGCAAGCCCATTGGCTGACGCACGTGCTGGAGTATATGCTTTAACCAAACGACTGACTACACCTCTCTGTGTTGGATTTCAACAGACACAGGATGGCTGACATGCTTGTAGAGATTGAGATTTAAGAATAATGTGGAGTGGTCTCTATATGTGTTTCAAAGCTGTATATGTGTGTGTACATATACATCCTCAATAACTGCAATATGTCCAAGACTCCGCTGCCCGTATGCTCCCCTCCACCCGGCGCTCCGACCACATCACCCTACCCTCCACTGGCTCCCCATCCAACGCCGGATTGCCTTCAACATATGACTTCTCACCTACAAAACCATAAACAGCCGTGCCCCCCCCCCATGTTACTCTGCACTTGGATTAGGACTAGTGTATGTTTTCTTTGTTCTGTTTCTGTTCTGATGTTCTGCAAGGTGTCTTTGAGCATGAGGAACAGCGCTGTTCAAGAGGCTTGTATCGTCATGTGTACATAGCTACCGTGTAGTTATGACGATGACATGCTTAGCTCACCGGCTCCTCCAACAGTGAACAACAATGAGACAGATACTAGATAAGTGCATCAAATAGAATATAATAGAAAGTGTGCAGAATAGTCTATATAAAAATAATTGGAATATTGATATATATATATAAGTATAAGTTACAACCAGATGAATGTTATGAATGTTCTTTCAGAAGTTCAGGTGTTTAACATTCTGATTCTGAAACACACACACTTGGGGCACGGTGCACCATTTGATAATTGCAAAACACACTTAAGTCTTACATTGGTGTGTGCGTGTGTGTGTGTGTGTGTCTGTGTGCGTGCGCGTGCGTGCGTGCGTGTTTCAGCCTGTGTCTCTAACAGCTCCCAGCTACAAAAAACCCAACTCAAGAGGACTGAGTCTCCGGTAAGACAGGGACGTCCTCACTGCTGGCGTCCTGCAGAGGCAGTGGGTTATTCAATGTGTCTGGACGTTAACTCCAAATCACATTTCATAAATGCAAAACAAAAAAGTATTCAAACGGATGTAGTTGAGGTCCATCAAAGTGAGTCCAGCAGAGGGCGGCACACCCTCGGCACCCTGAGGCATTCCTCCAGCGCTCACAACACTGAATAACAGGCACTCCATCCCTGCAGGCGCCGGCCCCCCCCCCTCTGAGACAGCTCCCTCCCTACAGACCGCCCAGCCACTCAGACCAGGAGCTGCACTCTGACCTGGAACAGGCCAAAGGTCAGTAACCCACACACACAACCCCCTCCCCCCACACGCACACACACACACACACAAATCCCCCCCCCCACACACACACACACACACACACACACACACATGCACACACACACACACAAACCCCCCCCCCACACACACACACACACACAAATCCCCCCCCCACACACACACACACGCACACACACACACACACAAATCCCCCCCCCACACACACACACACACACACAAATCGCCCCCCCCCACACACACACACAAATCACACACACACACACACACACACACACACACACACACACACACATCCCCCCCCACACACACACACACTCACACACACAAATCCCACCCCCACACACACACACACACACAAATCCCCCCCCACACACACACACACAAATCCCCCCCCACACACACACACAAATCCCCTCCACACACACACACACACACACACAAATCCCCCCCACACGCACACACACAACCCCCCCACACGCATACACACAAACCCCCCACACGCACACACACAACCCCCCCCCCACACGCATACACACAAACCCCCCCCACACACACACACACCCCCCCCCACACGCAAACACCCCCCCCCCACACACACACACAAACCCCCCCACACGCACACACAACCCCCCCCACACGCATACACACAAACCCCCCCCCACACGCACACACCCCCCCCCACACGCACACACACAAACCCCCCCCCACACGCAAACACCCCCCCCCCACACACACACACGCACACGCAGTGTTGATGTCTTAATGATGATGGTACTGTAATTAGCCTGCAGTGTTTCTTCACAGAGGTTCCATCCTAAACAATTACAAGGTACTTGATGAAAGCGAAGGTGGGTCTCCGTCACAGCAGACGGTGTGATGGGAAGCCTTTAGCACACCCTTGATCCGAGATGCAGCTCCGCGTGTGTTCCTTTGACTGACTGGTCCACAAACGAGTGCTTTGACCGGACCCTTTGAGAGGGTGGGCGTCTGGAGGTCTCGCGTCATGCTAACAGTTAGCATGGGTGATGCAGGACACGACGGGGTCCTAGACAACGTGTTGGCCAGCATTGATGTGTGTTGATGGCACGCTGCTTGGTAGAGCTTCTGAATACAGTGGACCTTCCACTTCTTGTTCATATCGTGGAGCAACTTAAACGTGTTTGCTCTCGGCTAACACTGATACTGATTTGAGGAAACTTGAGCAGCAGCCCAGAAACATGGAACCCACAGCTTTCAGAACACACACACACACCCTGCACCCCCAGGGGCCGCCCTAAAGTTATCTACGGGTGGTCTTCTGTAATAGTAGCGTCTTGTGTGTGTGTGTGTGTGTGTGTTCCTGCTGCTCGTAGGGATGTGTTCAGTTGTCCTGTTTCCTTCTGTGAGCATCACGCACCTGTCTTCAGTGCCCCTGTATGTGTGAGGGGTCTGCTCCCTGTGAGAAGCTTCTTTTATAATAACCATCGCTCTACCACTCCTACGGGGAAGTATTCCAATTATGTTGAGACGTTTGAGGAAGCTGCTTTGTGGATGAGCTCTCTGTTCTCTGGGGCGACCGCACATCCTGTTGAGCGAACTCATGAACTAACCGTTACAGTTTGAGCCGCTTCAGATCGTCCTCTTCTCGTTCAAAGTGCTGCTCCTCGTTGTGTGCAGTGTGCAGCCTGAAAGTCTTTGGAGCGTGGAGTCCTGTGTGTGTGCCTTCTGAAGTGACCACCTCCTGTCCCTTTGAAGAGAGACATGGAGAGAGGTGTGTGTGTGTGTTTGCCTTCTGAAGTGACCACCTCCTGTCCCTTTGAAGAGAGACATGGAGAGAGGTGTGTGTGTGTGCCTTCTGAAGTGACCACCTCCTGTCCCTTTGAAGAGAGACATGGAGAGAGGTGTGTGTGTGCCTTCTGAAGTGACCACCTGCTGTCCCTTTGAAGAGAGACATGGAGAGAGGTGTGTGTGTGCCTTCTGAAGTGACCACCTGCTGTCCCTTTGAAGAGAGACATGCAGAGAGGTGTGTGTGTGTGCCTTCTGAAGTGACCACCTGCTGTCCCTTTGAAGAGAGACATGCAGAGAGGTGTGTGTGTGTGCCTTCTGAAGTGACCACCTGCTGTCCCTTTGAAGAGAGACATGGAGAGAGGTGTGTGTGTGTGCCTTCTGAAGTGACCACCTGCTGTCCCTTTGAAGAGAGACATGGAGAGAGGTGTGTGTGTGCCTTCTGAAGTGACCACCTGCTGTCCCTTTGAAGAGAGACATGGAGAGAGGTGTGTGTGTGCCTTCTGAAGTGACCACCTGCTGTCCCTTTGAAGAGAGACATGGAGAGAGGTGTGTGTGTGTGCCTTCTGAAGTGACCACATGCTGTCCCTTTGAAGAGAGACATGGAGAGAGGTGTGTGTGTGCCTTCTGAAGTGACCACCTGCTGTCCCTTTGAAGAGAGACATGGAGAGAGGTGTGTGAGAGGTGTGTGCCTTCTGAAGTGACCACCTGCTGTCCCTTTGAAGAGAGACATGGAGAGAGGTGTGTGTGTGCCTTCTGAAGTGACCACCTGCTGTCCCTTTGAAGAGAGACATGGAGAGGTGTGTGTGTGTGTGTGCCTTCTGAAGTGACCACCTGCTGTCCCTTTGAAGAGAGACATGGAGAGAGGTGTGTGAGAGGTGTGTTCACTTTCAAGTATGTCAGTGTCTCCAGAGCTGTCTTGGAGGGGCTCAGAGTGTGAGCGTGCTCAGTGTGTCCGGTGTCTTGGTAGCAGTGAGTGACTCAGGAGTGTGCTTGAGTCAGAGTGTCTCATTGCATCTCTTCTACGACAGAGTATCACTTCTCTCAGTGTGTGTCTCTCAGTGTGTGTCTCTCACTGTCTCAGTGTGTGTCTCTCAGTGTGTGGCACTGTGTCTCTCAGTGTGTGTCTCTCAGTTTGTGTCTCTCAGTGTGTGTCTCTCAGTGTGTGGCACTGTGTCTCTCAGTGTGTGGCACTGTGTCTCACAGCGTGTGGTGCTGTGTGTCTCTCAGTGTGTGTCTCTCAGCGTGTGGCACTGTGTCTCACAGCGTGTGTTGCTGTGTGTTGTGGTGTGAGGTAGCCGGCAGTGTGTTAATGTGTGTGTTCTTGTCTTTGCAGGACTTGTTTGAACCAGCAGTCCCTCTGTCCCGTGTTACAGCACAGAATGGAGGACCGTCATCCCTCCTCTCTCTCTCTCTCTCTCTCTCTCCTCTCTCTCTCTCTCTCTCTCTCTCTCTCTCTCTCTCTCTCTCTCTCTCTCTCTCTCCTCTCTCTCTCTCTCTCTCTCTCTCTCTCTCTGGTGTCTGGGTTCCTCTGCCTCTCTGTAGTGCGTTCGGTTTGGTGTTGGTGCGTCTCAACGGGAAGGCGGGCTTTGAGGGTTGTTTCTCCTGGCTGCTGGCTGGATGCGTTAGCTTCTGGGAAAGGAGCGTGTGGGAAAGGAGGTGAAAGGAGCGTGTGGGAAAGGAGGTGAAAGGAGCGTGTGGGAAAGGAGGTGAAAGGAGCGTGTGGGAAAGGAGGTGAAAGGAGCGTGTGGGAAAAGAGGTGAAAGGAGCGTGTGTGAAAGGAGCGTGTGGGAAAGGAGCGTGTGGGAAAGGAGGTGAAAGGAGCGTGTGTGAAAGGAGGTGAAAGGAGCGTGTGTGAAAGGAGCGTGTGTGAAAGGAGCGTGTGGGAAAGGAGCGTGTGGGAAAGGAGGTGAAAGGAGCGTGTGTGAAAGGAGCGTGTGGGAAAGGAGCGTGTGGGAAAGGAGGTGAAAGGAGCGTGTGTGAAAGGAGCGTGTGTGAAAGGAGGTGAAAGGAGCGTGTGGGAAAGGAGGTGAAAGGAGCGTGTGGGAAAGGAGGTGAAAGGAGCGTGTGGGAAAGGAGGTGAAAGGAGCGTGTGGGAAAGGAGGTGAAAGGAGTGTGTGTGAAAGGAGCGTGTGTGAAAGGAGGTGAAAGGAGTGTGTGTGAAGGGAGGTCAAAGGAGTCTGTGTGATAGGAGGTGAAAGGAGCGTGTGGGAAAGGAGGTGAAAGGAGCGTGTGGGAAAGGAGGTGAAAGGAGCGTGTGGGAAAGGAGCGTGTGGGAAAGGAGGTGAAAGGAGCGTGTGGGAAAGGAGCGTGTGGGAAAGGAGGTGAAAGGAGCGTGTGTGAAAGGAGGTGAAAGGAGTGCGTGCTACTTGATGGAATGGCTTTGGAGCTCTGTGGTTGTGATGCGGTGGTGTTTGAAGCTGTTGGTGAAGGCGTTTCTCTGACTGGATTCACTTTAACACCTGATGTTCTCTCTGAGGTGGACATTACTTTTAATTCTGGACTTTTGTAGCAATTAAACCATTGAAATGTCTTTGATATAGTAGAGGGAGATCTTTGACAGCTATAGGCTGAAGTAGTGCATGTGAACTGCATCAAGTACAACCAACTACAAACCACTGCATAGAATGATCAGAACTCCCCTGCTATGTCAGCGGACTGTGCAGCAAGCACAACGCCTGTGTATGTTGTTCATATAAACAGCCTGTATAGTTATTAAAATAAGAGGGCTTCATTGAAAATAATGAATTTCCACGAGTTCATTTGGATATCGATTCACACAGAATTGAAGTGTATGTATGTCTGGACATGTTTATGTTACACATGTGTATGCAGCAGAGGTCATTTCTCACAGAGCCTTTAATAAAATCAAGAAAGCTGTTTACATGTGATGTATTTGTGTTCAGGCACAGCTGCACTTACAGCTATGTATAATGGCTGTTGTTTAAGTTGTAATATTTGACTTTAACTGCAGATGTGACAAAGTGCTAATACAAATATGGTTTTGCTGAAGAAAACTTCCTTTTCTAAACAACAAGCACTAAAGTCTTTGGCAGAGTTAGGATTGATTTCCAAGCTAAAGGAATTCTGTGAAAGCCACTTGTTATGATCTCAGTGTCCTCGAGTGTCTGGTCTCAGCCAGGCTCTGGACAGCTGGAGCTCTCCTCCTCAACAGTAAGTGGTGGTAGTACGTTTCAAGATTCATGGCTTTACTGTCATGTGCACAGTAGCTACATTGTAGATATGGCAATGAAAAACGTGAGTCCCAGGATCCTCCCACAATGCAACATGTTTTAGGACATAAAACAAATTAAAGCAATACAAATAGTGACATAAATAACAATATAAATTAAAGCTGCAAGCAGCGATGAGCGAGCGATCACAATAGGGTCTTTGCCAACCTCTGGTCTCAGACCCTAATAAAACAGTGCAAGAGAGTCTATTTACAGTGGGGCAAAAATGTATTTAGTCAGCCACCAATTGTGCAAGTTCTCCCACTTAAAAAGATGAGAGAGGCCTGTAATTTTCATCCTAGGTATACCTCAACGATGAGAGACAGAATGAGAAAAAAAATCCAGAAAATCACATTGTCTGATTTTTAAAGAATTTATTTGCAAATTATAGTGGAAAATAAGTATTTGGTCAATAACAAAAGTTCATCTCAATACTTTGTTATATACCCTTTGTTGGCAATGACAGAGGTCAAGCATTTTCTGTAAGTCTTCACAAGGTTTTCACACAGCTGGTATTTTGGCCCATTCCTCCATGCAGATCTCCTCTAGAGCAGTGATGTTTTGGGGCTGTCGCTGGGCAACACGGACTTTCAACTCCCTCCAAAGATTTTCTATGGGTTTGAGATCTGGAGACTGGCTAGGCCACTCCAGGACCTTGAAATGCTTCTTACGAAGCCACTCCTTCATTGCCCGGGCAGTGTGTTTGGGATCATTGTCATGCTGAAAGACCCAGCCACCTTTCATCTTCAATGCCCTTGCTGATGGAAGGAGGTTGTCACTCAAAATCTCACGATACATGGCCCCATTCATTCTTTCCTTTCCACGGATCAGTCGTCCTGGTCCCTTTGCAGACAAACACCCCCAAAGCCTGATGTTTCCACCCCCATGTTTCACAGTAGGTATGGGGTTCTTTGGATGCAACTCGGCATTCTTTCTCCTCCAAACACGTCTAGTTGAGTTTTTACCAAAAAGTTCCATTTTGGTTTCATCTGACCATATGACATTCTCCCAATCCTCTTCTGGATCATCTAAATGCTCTCTAGCAGACTTCAGACGGGCCTGGACATGTACTGGCTTAAGCAGGGGGACACGTCTGGCACTGCAGGGTTTGAGTCCCTGGCGGCGTAGTGTGTTACTGATGGTAGCCTTTGTTACTTTGGTCCCAGCTCTCTGCAGGTCATGGACTCGGGTCATGGACTCGGTCCCCCCGTGTGGTTCTGGGATCTTTGCTCACCGTCTCTTCTTGTGATCATTTTGACCCCACGGGTGAGATCTTGCGTGGAGCCCCAGATCGAGGGAGACTATTAGTGGTCTTGTATGTCTTCCATTTTCTAATAATTGCTCCCACAGTTGATTTCTTCACACCAAGCTGCTTACCTACTGTAGATTCAATCTTCCCAGCCTGGTGCAGGTCTACCATTTAGTTTCTGGTGTCCTTTGACAGCTCTTTGGTCTTGGCCATAGTGGAGTTTGGACTGTGACTGTTTGAGGTTGTGGACAGGTGTCTTTTATACTGATAACGAGTTCAAACAGGTGCCATTAATACAGTTAACAAGTGGAGGACAGAGGAGGCTCTTAGAGAAGAAGTTACAGGTCTGTGAGAGCCAGACATCTTTTTTGTTTGCAGGTGACCAAATACTTATTTTACCGAGGAATGTACCAATTAATTCATTACAAATCCTACGATGTGATTTCCTGGATTCTTCCCCCCCATTCTGTCTCTCATAGTTGAAGTGTACCTACTGTAAATGTAAATGTTATATAATATATAGATAAATAATATGCAAGATGCAAACGGATGAATGTTATGGATGTTCTTAACAGAGCTCAGTGTTTAGCAGTCTTCTGGCCTGTGGGATGAAGCTGTCCCTGAGTCTGGTGGTTTTAGTCCTCATGCTGCGGACCGCCTGCCAGACGGCAGCAGACTGAACAGTTTGTGGCTGGGGTGATGGGGGTCTTTGATAATCCTGAGGGCTTTCTTCCTGAGCCGCTGGGAGTAGAGGTCCCCCATGGATGGCAGCTCCGTCCTGGTGATGTGCTGTGCAGCTTTCCCCACCCTCTGTAAAGCCTTACGATTGAGGGGCAGCTGCCGTACCAGGCCGTGATGCAGCCAGTCAGGATGCTCTCTCTGGAGCACCTGTAGAAGGTCAGTATCCTCTCTCTGGAGCACCTGTAGAAGGTCAGGATCCTCTCTATGGAGCACCTGTAGAAGGTCAGGATGCTCTCTAGGGTGCACCAGTAGAAGGTCAGGATCCTCTCTATGGAGCACCTGAAGAAGGTCAGGATGCTCTCTAGGGTGCACCTGTAGAAGGTCAGGATCCTCTCTATGGAGCACCTGAAGGTCAGGATCCTCTCTATGGAGCACCAGTAGAAGGTCAGGATCCTCTCTATGGAGCACCTGTAGAAGGTCAGGATCCTCTCTATGGAGCACCTGTAGAAGGTGAGGATCCTCTCTATGGAGCACCTGTAGAAGGTCAGGATCCTCTCTATGGAGCACCTGTAGAAGGTCAGGATCCTCTCTATGGAGCACCTGTAGAAGGTCAGGATGCTCTCTATGGAGCACCTGTAGAAGGTCAGGGTCCTCTCTATGGAGCACCTGTAGAAGGTCAGGATGCTCTCTATGGAGCACCTGTAGAAGGTCAGGATGCTCTCTATGGAGCACCTGGAGAAGGTCAGGATGCTCTCTATGGAGCACCTGTAGAAGGTCAGGATCCTCTCTATGGAGCACCTGTAGAAGGTCAGGATCCTCTCTATGGAGCACCTGTAGAAGGTCAGGATCCTCTCTATGGAGCACCTGTAGAAGGTCAGGATCCTCTCTATGGAGCACCTGTAGAAGGTCAGGATCCTCTCTATGGATCACCTGTAGAAGGTCAGGATCCTCTCTATGGAGCACCTGTAGAAGGTCAGGATCCTCTCTATGGAGCACCTGTAGAAGGTCAGGGTCCTCTCTATGGAGCACCTGAAGAAGGTCAGGATCCTCTCTATGGAGCACCTGTAGAAGGTCAGGGTCCTCTCTATGGAGCACCTGAAGAAGGTCAGGATCCTCTCTATGGAGCACCTGTAGAAGGTCAGGATCCTCTCTATGGAGCACCTGAAGAAGGTCAGGATCCTCTCTATGGAGCACCTGTAGAAGGTCAGGATGCTCTCTATGGAGCACCTGTAGAAGGTCAGGATGCTCTCTATGGAGCACCTGTAGAAGGTCAGGATGCTCTCTATGGAGGACCTGTAGAAGGTGAGGATCCTCTCTATGGAGCACCTGTAGAAGGTCAGGATGCTCTCTATGGAGCACCTGAAGGTCAGGATGCTCTCTATGGAGCACCTGAAGGTCAGGATCCTCTCTATGGAGCACCTGTAGAAGGTCAGGGTCCTCTCTATGGAGCACCTGTAGAAGGTCAGGATCCTCTCTATGGAGCACCTGTAGAAGGTCAGGATCCTCTCTATGGAGCACCTGTAGAAGGTCAGGATCCTCTCTATGGAGCACCTGTAGAAGGTCAGGATGCTCTCTATGGAGCACCTGAAGGTCAGGATCCTCTCTATGGAGCACCTGTAGAAGGTCAGGATCCTCTCTATGGAGCACCTGTAGAAGGTCAGGGTCCTCTCTATGGAGCACCTGTAGAAGGTCAGGATCCTCTCTATGGAGCACCTGTAGAAGGTCAGGATCCTCTCTATTGTCTCCAGCTTTGCACTTAGCGTGTATAGACTCAAAACAGATAATAGCTGATAAAACTCCTGCTAAGCACATCATGTGTGGCATCGTGCGGTGTGGAGCATCTGTGTGGAGGTTTGTGCCCAAAACCTTTTTATGGCTTATTGTTGTGTTTCCTTCCAGCTGTCTGATTTAGTGAGCCCTGTTCTAGGAGGCAGTGGAGGTTCTAAACCAATTTGACTGGGGGGGCCAGACTGGGGCCAGTTATTTTCTGAGAGGGGCACAATAAATGCAGGACGAAAAAGACAAAGACAGTATGAAGTAATTGCGCATAAGAAAACAATGCAATATGGTATTTATTTCAGTACACATATTTATTTCATATACTTATTGTTACAGTTGTTACGCTCTAATGCAGGGGTCTCCAACCTTTTTTAGAATAAGAGCTACTTTCAGAAAATAAAACAAGTCGTGAGCTACTTTTACTCCTTTTTTTTTGTTTTTTGCAGTGTATATATTTAGCATATTTTAACATTATTATATGCTTACCTTTAACCTTTGTGTGCTGTTTGGGTCTGTGGGACCTGTTTGCAGTGTTTACTAAAATAAAATGTTTGTAATTTAATTATTTTAACTGGCTTTATTTCGGGGTGGACCTCACAACCTCTAAGGGGTCCGGGGGCATGCACCCCCGCGAAGAGTTGAAATGCATCAATCTGGTGCACTTTGAACACAAAGTGAATGTATGGATACAGCTCTCAACACTCCGATGAAAGGGAGCTGTATACTTTTCAATACTCCAAACATCTTTAGAATATGATCACAACCAATAACAAATCATTTAAACTTGTTTATTCTTATCTTATGTTACCTATAGCATTCTTTCTTTTTTTTTACTTAAATTGTATTGATATTTTTATAAACATACAAAACCACATATACTAATAATAATAATCCTTATATTTATTATAGCTTTATCAAAGACTCTCAAAGCGCTTTACAAATACACATACGGATCATACATGTAATGGTCATCTACTGTGGACAATACCCACAGGAGCAAATTCGGGTGAAGTGTCCAAGGACACAACGGCCTGACGCAGTGGGTTTCAAACTGGAGTTCCCAACACCCCCTTGATCTGATGATCAAACGCACTGACCACTGTGCCACCCGTCCCTAAAGGGATAGTATAGATAGAATAGATATAGTTCAGTATACACTTGAATTAGAGACCCATTGAAGAAGAAAAAAGAAAATACAAATAATAATAAAAAAAAGCAAACAGTGACATGGAAGCTGTCTATCCTATTTTAATGCAACATCATGGTCTGGTTCCAACTCTCAATTTGTGGTGTCGTTCATTTTTCTTTTATATTCAACCCATTTTTCCCATTTGGACTCAATTGTCCCTTCCTGGACCCTCAATATGTGTGTGAATCTCTCCATATCAAATATTTCCTGTACTATCTCAGCCATTGCTCCTTTGTAGGTGGATCTGCTCTGTACCATGCTCTGGTAATTGTGTTCTTGCTGGCAGCCAGCAGCACCTTAATCAGGTATCTGTCCCCACCCTGTGTGTTTTCCTGCACCAGATTCCCCAGTATAACATCAGGCCGGTCTTAGGAACCTCATAACCTAAGATCCCCTTCAATACTCCCCACACTTCCTCCCAGTATCCCTTCATCTTTTGGCATTTAAAAAAATGTGTGTGTGGTCTGCCCCCACCTCGCCGCATTGCGTTCTGTTCCGGGCTACCTGCCTTTTATCTTTGGGGTTATGAAGTATCTGATTATGTTTTTCCACCCAAATTCCCTCCATCCCCTTGACCCAGTAGTTGAATGCTGCACTCTACATACATTATACCATTCTTCCTCTGTCATATCAATCCCGAGTTCTTTCTCCCACTTTTCTTTTATATATAGTGTTGAATTCCCCTACTCTCCAACAGAGCCTGATATAGAGCTGGAATCACCCTGCCTTTCTTCCCTTCATATGCTTCAATCATGACCTTAATTACCCCATTTTGTTTAGTGTTTTTATCCATTTTTATTTCTTTTATATAATAGTCTCTCACCTGTCAGTATCTAAAATGGTCACCCCTTTCCAGATCGAGCTTATCTCTTAGATATTGAAAACTCTGCATTTCCCCTTTTTCCACCACCCTACATATTGCTGTGATGCCCCCTCGGGCCCATCGCTTAAAACCTGCATCTTCTTTTCCCGGCTGGAATTCATTATCATTTGTTATCCATCTCAAAATATTTGTCTGTTTTCCTATTTTGTATTGTATTTTGTGTTTAAAGTACATTTTGTGATTGGTTCTAATACGTTTTCCTGTGTCCTAAATAATTCTTTATCCCCGAGTAGTTTTTGAATCTGGTTGTTTTCCCCATTTGTTTCGATGTCCTTCCATTTAGCTATGTATTCCATATTACACCAGCATGCCACTGTTCTGATTTGTGCTGCATAATAATAATCCTGGAAACTCGGCACTGCCAATCCTCCTCTCCCTTTCGGGAGAGGAGGCCCCCAAATAAACCTTGAAATCCATTTATCTCATTCCATAAATGGACTTTGTGGAATAGATATAGGTAGTGATTGGTAAAGGTACAGTAGCCGAGGCAGTATATTCATTTGAACTATTTCAATCCTTGAACTAAGGTCTAAGGTCTGTATTGTCCACCTACATAAATCCCTCTTGATATTCTGATTTATCTGCGTATAATTTGCATTGTATAATTTGTCTAACCATTTTGTGATGTTAACCCCTAAATATTTAATAGTATCCATGTCCCATCTAATTATGTATTTATCTTTGATCTCTGGTGTTGGTGTGTAGTTTAGTGCTAAAATCTGTGTCTTTGTCATGTTTAGTTTGTACCCTGAGTATTGTCCATATTCTTCCAGTAAATCCATCAGTATCGGGAAGCCCACGTCTGGTTGCCCCATGTATGCTATCAAGTCGTCCGCAAATAGTCCCAATGTGTGTTCTAAACCTCCTGCCTCAACCCCCTTTATATTCTGGTTCTGCCTAATTGCTTGGGCCAATGGTTCGATGAAGATATGAAAAAGTGTCGGGGAGAGACAGCAGCCCTGTCTTGTCGACCTCTCTAATTTAATCCGATCCGTCAGACTACCGTTCACTTCCACTCTAGCTGTTGGTTCATGATACAATGATTTTATACATTTGATTGACTTTTCATTAAATCCAAACTTTTCTAAGACATTATACAAATATAGCCAGTTCACACTATCAAAAGCTCTTTCTGCATCGATACTCACTAACACTGCACTGTCTCCCCTCCTTCGGGCCTCCTCCACCATATGAATTGTTTTCCTTATATTATCTTGTGTCTGTCTCCCTCTAATAAAACCGGTCTGGTCCTCATCTATAATGTCGGACATGAATGTCTCAAATCTTTGAAATGATGGACGTATACATCGTGAAGTCTACATTAAGTATGGATATTGGTCTAAAGCTACTACATACTTCTTTATCCTTGCCTTCCTTGGGAATTGTAGTAATGATAGCCTCTTTCCATGACGGGGGACTTTTGTTCTCTTTCATAGTACATTTAAATGATGCCAACAGTAAGGGGCTTAATTCCAATTTGAATATCTTATAAAATTCGGATGGCAGCCCGTCGCTGCCTGGTGACTTGCTATTTTTCATTCTACTAATTGCATCTCTTTTTCTGTAATATCTGAGTTCAATAGCCTCTTCTGTTCTTCTCCTATCGATGGTAGGTCCAGCCCCTCTAAAGATGCCTTCGCACTCTCTTCCTCTGCTGCAGTTGGTTGTGCGTATAGTGTCCTATAATGATCCTCAAATGCTCTCTCTATGTCCTCCGGCTCTCTTAGTAACTCATTGGTTTTATGATTCCTAATCTTATGTATAGTGTTTAATGTTTGTTGTGCCCTTATCTTTCTAGCCAATCATCTATTTGCTTCATAATATGCCTGCTTTACAAACCTAGCTTTCTTCTCCACCTCTATTAATAATATATGTTCTGTCTTCCCTTCCTTAGTGTCTCTGGGTCATTTGTATTTTTATGTTGCCTCTCTAATTCTTTTAGTTGCATGTTGGTAGAGTTCCAGTCTGGTTCTCTTAAGGTGCCGTTTGTGCTATTAGTTTCCCCCTTAATACTCCCCTTAGTGCATCCCACAGCATAGTTGGGTCTAATTCCCCGTTATCATTGTCCTCCTTATATCTGATTATCTCTCTCTTTATTTCTTCCACTAACCCCTTATTGTTTAATAGACCCACATTCAATCTCCAGGCGGTGTTCTTCCTCCTACCATTTAGATTCAATGTTAGATATATTGCACTCTGGTCAGACAGGTCCGTAACACCTATTCTACAGTCTTCTACCCTATATTTATATCCTTTGACATAAAAAAGTAATCTATCCTAGAATAGACTGAGTGTGGGTGTGAGTAGTGTGTGTAGTCTCTATCTAGTGTGTGTACATCTCTCCATATATCTGTGATTCCTAGTTCCTTCAGTTGTATGTTCATGTATCTGACAATATGCGTTAGGGATGCACGATATTGGTTTTTTGAAACCGATACCGATACCGATAACTTCCTGCTTCTCAAGACCGATACCGATACCGATAACCGATAATAAAAATTAAAATTACGCCACTAATTATTTTAATGCGATTAACGCATGTGTATTTTTTTTTCCTCGGCCGCCCCGTAGCTTCAGAGCGCATCGAGTTTAAAATACCATCTACAAGCTGATGCTGACAGCCCCGCTCCTGCCGCCCGCTTGTGGCAGACCACACTTCCACGCTCACCGGCAGGCACCGACTGGCCATCTGGAGGACCGGGAGGGTGCGTGTGGTCCGAGCGAGCAAGAGAGAGACCTTACGTGCATTGTTGTTGTTAGCATCTGGTGCTAGCTAGCTGCGCTAACGGATATAAGGAGCTGTTTAAATGAAAACAGAGGAGCGCTCTATCCACACAACTGCGCCGAGCACTTGACTTGATGCAGGAAGCAGACAGCGGGACATTGTAGGAGAAGTCAGCACCCTCAGCAACATGATTGCAGCGTCCAGGCAGCTCCGGTTCGAGCATATGCCTTGAGTTGCACATAGCTCCAACGCGCGCGCGCAGACACACACACACACACACACACACACACTGTATTGTATTATTGTCTTCGTACGCTTTTAACACACCATCGTAGCGATGGCGATGTTTCAGGTGACTGATCAGGTTCGAAGTATTAGGGAGCGCTGGATTTGTGAAGAACTCCCCTCTTCCTAAACCACAAACACCACAGTACTGGCAAAACGGGAGGAGCCGAGTGAAAAACAAGCGCCCCTCATCCCAATCCACCCACACCGCAGGATACCCAAAAAATATATTGTATATTATCGGGGCTATTAATACTGTTATCGGTTTATCGGGATGACGTCATAATTCCTAATATCGGGCCGATAATTATCGGGCCGATAATTATCGTGCATCCCTAATATGCGTCCTTCCTTGTACTTGTTGTATCTAAATCATAGTTTAGTACCACATTGAAGTCCCCACCGCAAATCAGAATTCCTTCCATTTCCACAGCTATGATATCAAACAATTCCTCAAAAAAAGTCTTATCGCTGTCCGGTGGGGCATAAACATTAATGAGTGTAACCATTTGTCCTTCCATTTTCCCCTTGATCACCACATACCTGCCCTCTCTGTCATATATTTCTTTGTTTATTTCAAGTGTTACTGAGTTCCCAATTAGTGTAGCCACCCCTCTCCTACCTTGCTTAAATGAACTATAACATGTGTTGTTATATCCATACCTTTTCAGTTGTTCATGTTCTTGTACTGATGGGTGAGTTTGTTGCAATAAGATAACCTGCATCTCCTCCTTTCTAAATGTGGTTAATACTTTCCCCCTTTTAATCGGATTGTTCAAACCATTGACATTTAACGACACCATTTTGATTCCCCTACGTTGCAATATATTTCCCTTCAAAGCATCTTTTCGTTCCCTCCATGTCACAAAACACAATATATATAGTAGCAGCAACCGCTAAGCTAAACAAATACAAATTAAACATTTCAAAAATATCCCCCTTTCCCCCGCTGGTGGGTGGAAGGTAAGGCCTCTCCCAGAGATCTCTCCTGTGGCTGATCTCCCAAGCTCACTATAATTGTCCAGCGTGTGGTTTAAACTCCGGAGCTCCCGGCCGGAACTTTGTGAACATGTTTCATATAGTCTTTAAACCCCTGGTCTCTGTATTGGCGATGGAGGTGATTCTATGTTTCTAGTGAATTAGCACTTCTTTAAATTAGTCCGAATCAAATCGTAAAATGTTAAAGATAAATAATTCCCCGGCCTGCAGTGCATACATGTCCATACAGGTTCCTTTTTAAAAACAAATAACAATCTTTCTTACTCACCCACTGCAGTGTTTCAAAGGTATTTTCGGGGCACAAAATAAAAGGCTATAGCATTTAAGCAAGTCATTTGGGTAAATCTGTTTGTGTCTGTGCTCTGTCTGTTTCTGATCGCCGTGGCCTGTCACCTCTCATCCTTCTGTCTTTTCAACGCAGCATCTTGTTCCCTCATAGACTACTCATCAACACCCTCAATACGGTGCCGGTCTTCCCTCATAGGCCATAAGGTGAACCCTGTTATCGTTTCAACCCGCTCCACAGAAGTGGAACAACATAATCTTCAGTTCATAAAAAAGAACGAGTCATGCTTATCCACCAAAAAAAAGTTAGTCGCTAAAATTCCTGCCAATTCTTCTAGGCACGTAATTATTGGCTAAACTAGTCCCTTCAAAGCGTAATAATATCTTGGTCCAAAGTAGTGCCACGGTTCGTCACGTGATCGTGCTCCACCAATTGGGTAGCTGCATATTGTCAACAGAAGTGAAAGATGGCCGCCTACATGGTTGCGCTAAACCAGACCAAATGGATTCTAAACAGTGCTGTATGCTTGTTTTATGTCATGTTTTGTCATATGTCTTAATAGTAGTGATGGCGAGATGAAGCCTTATGAAGCTTTGAAGCTTTCCAGCCAATTGGTTCGCAAAAGGCTTCATCTCATGAGGCTTCATCATGGGCTTCATTTGAACACAAACCCCCCTGTTGGTCAAAGTGTGTAAAACAGGCAGATTGGACTTCTCAACAGTGTGCTCTATCTCATACCGAGTTCCCAATGAGTAAAGCCTTAGAATAACTCTAAACAACGAACAGAAAATCATATGTTCATGTTAACAATATTGTATTGATTACAGTTTAATGATTGTGATTGAAAATCCTAAGGAGGCTGGTAAACATTGCAAAGAGGGATTTGTATTCCTTAGTAATATTCATAAACTTAACCATGTTGTAGCCTGAGAAAGGCTAAACCATATCAAAGAATACATTTATTAACTACATTATCTCATTTAGCTGTAGCTTTTATAAACAACAACAACATGTATTGTTCAGTCGTTGAACCAGGGACCCTGCGGTCATGAGTCTGCTTTCCAGCTGAGCCACAGCACACACTCTAAAACTCCCTGAAAACACGGCAACATATGTATTCCTGTATTTATTGATGTTTTTATTCCTACATTTATTTATGCTTGTATCTATTTATACTTATGACATGTTCCGACCTCTATAAGTGAGGGTCTGAGCTCTCTTGATTCCATCGTGCCACCGGGCCCGGGTACAAGAGGGGTAATATGGTTCTTATTATACATCCATGGGTATTATGAGCGTTGTGGTTCAACGGTTCAACCGATCTGAAGCGCTTCCTGAAGCAGTCACGTGGTATTGACAGGCAGCGAGGCTTCGTTTGTCATCGGTGACGTCACTGGCCCAAAACGATACAAGCCTCGGTACGTGCTTCACAAAAAGCTTCGGGGATTACTTGACACACGCTCCGAAGCCTCGGCGCAATACGTAACATCACTACTTAATACATCACTAAGTTCGAGGTATTTGCGTTATATACGCGGTATTTATGAGAGGTTTTACTATCTGGGAACAGAGTTGACATCAACATTGACTAGCAGCGTTTATCAGCCAACTCCAGCTACAAACAATTTCCCCATGGGAATTAATAAAGTATATCAAACTCAAATTTATCAAACTAACAAGAAGAAGGTTAACTTGTTACGTTAAGTAATTTAGATCAATAAAAAGCAGTACTTCCAGGCTGAAGACTTTTCTTTTTGTCGCTGCTTTTAATTGAACTATTCATATCTTAGACTGCACTGTAACTTTTATCCATGTATTTTTTCTTTTAATGTTTATTTTATTAGCTTTTCTTTTTAATGACTGGTTTTAAATGCCATTTTCTTAATGTCTTTCATTTTTTGTAAAGCACTTTGAATTGCCTTGTGTTGAAAAGTGCTATATAAATAAACTTGCCTTGCCTTACTTATACCAATGTCCATTGATTCATTTATTTACTCATTCATCCCTCCACAAATGAAAACAACACTGATGAACCATAAAAACGAGATTTATTACAAATATAAAAAGGTATGACGTAGAAAACAGTACAAAACAGAATAAGGACATGTAATGGAGTATAATTGATTGGTGTCAGGTGATCGTGATCCGCAGCTGGGCGGAGTGGCTGATTGGGGCTGTGATTGCCTCAGCTGGTTAAAAGAGTCCTGCTGATTATACTCTGTGTGCTAGTTGGGTTATGAAGCCACACGGTGTTTTGACCGCTGCATTGCACTGCAGAGAAGAGACGATTTGTTTATTTAAAGGACGAACACTGTTTCAACCTCGTCTGGTAAGATACGATAACTTGGAAATAAATGTACCAAAAACAAACGTATCTCTGAGTGATGTGTGAGCGCGTCGGCCAGGCGCTAAAACTAAAAGAACAGACAGCTTATCTTGGAGCTTGGTTTGTTGTTCAAGAGAGGCCGTAATAATGTCCTGGACGTCGGTACTCCACTCCTCGCGATCCCAGCCGTACGCTCTTCTAGGATCTCCATATCGTTCTTTTGGGCCTGCATCTCCGCCTCAGCGGTCTCGAAGTTTCTATTTGTTTCCTCTCTGAAGCTATCAAGCCCTTGCTTCATATATTCTCCGTGTCTGTCCATATATTCTCTCAGTTGTCCCATTTGGTCACGTACTCCTCTTAGATGTTCTTCCATCCGGCTGCCAATTTGATCCAGTTTAGCATCCATGTTGTGCTGGGCTTTCTCGAGTTGATCCCGCATGGCATCTAATAGGGGTGTAACGGTTCACAAACATTTCGGTTCGGTACGTACCTCGGTTTTTAGGTCACAGTTCGGTTCGGTACGTTTTCGGTACAGCAGAAAAAATCAAAACATAACATATATATTTTTTTAATTATTATTAAACTGTGAATAATGTATTCACTCAAATAAATACAAAATATAATAAAATAAACATTAAGGTGCAGCATTTCGATGAACTGAAATAATCTGTATTTGAACTTTACTGTACTTGTACTCACAAAACATAAACTCTTAGTTTTGGGTTTTTAATTATTATTAAACTGTGAATATTCACTCAAATAAATACAAAATATTATTATAAAATGAACATTAAGGTGCAACATTTCGATGAACTGAAATCATCTGTATTTGAACTGTACTACCTAAGCAGCCAGTGTGAGATTAGGACTTGCTTGTCATTGTATTTTCATGTTTGTTTAAAGAAAGATGAACTTGTCCACATTGCTTGCAGAAAGGGCAGATCTGCTGGCACTAGCAATGTCTCCTGCTGTGGAGAACACCCTCTCTAGGGACGGAGGTAGCAGATACAGCCAGGTAGCACTTTGCTAACATGGCAACATAAGGATATTTGCCGTTTGTAATAGCTTTGGCTCGGTCTGAAGTTGTTGCGAGTGGTGGAGGCTTACATGCTAGTGGGAGTTGGGTTTGCACTTCAGTCTTTTGGTACCGGTGATATTCACGTTCGGGTGATGCCTTTTCAAATGAGTGCATGTGCAAGTTTGATGTATCACCAGCCGCGTAACCAATTTTAGTTGAACAATGCCGACAAACAGCTTTGGTTCGGTCCACCTGTCTTTGTCCGTCATCCTTGTAACTGTGAAACCAAAATGTTCCCAAACCGGAGACTTCAATGATGCTGGAGGATTTTCCAGCTCAACTTTATCTGCGTTTGCCATTTCGACAGTTCCTCAAATTACTGACTACATTTGAACGCATCCCTCTGACCAGCTCGTCCAATTAAATGACTTGGTCGCTCTGACGCGTTGAACACAATGGGAGCAAATTACTCTGAATGCTGCGACGCAGCACCTGAGATTACTTCCAAGAAGTTGTTCACGTTCTCAATTTTTTTCCGTTTAACGTTATATTCGTTCGGTACACACGTGTACCGAACCGAAGGGCCCATACTGAATAATTTCGGTACGGGTATGTGTACCGTTACACCCCTAGCATCTAAGCTAGTCTGCAGCGCCGATACCCAGCTAGGCTCGTCGTTGCTAGCTTTAGCATTAGCCGTTAGCGGCTGACTGTGTTCCGTCTGGACCTGCATCTCTCCCGGCTGTTTTTCGTCTTTCGTCTTTTTCTCTGTTCCTTTCTTATTTACTAATTTGCTCATGACCTATTCTTCCAACTTCGAATCACATTTATCTGGGTTTTCTCCCTTTTTGAACTTATTTGGCCGGGAGCTCCTCTTCTTAGCTGCTTATCGCCTCATGTGTAAACCGGAAGTCCAGCATTCTTTCTTTTTATGTATGCATATTTGACAAATCACTCCCCTTTTAAACTGTTTTTGTTTTTTTACTGTCCTATAGTACACATTGGAATGAATTCTTACTTTATCTATATTAAATAGATAAAGGTGTGCTCTCTCTAGCTCTCTCGCTCTCTCTCTTTGTCTCGCTCGCTCACAGAAGCTCCGTGGCGATGACGGCTTGCGTTAAAAACGAATAATTAGGGATGCTCCGATCGTTATAATCGTAAACTAGTTATAAATATGTTTATTCTTCACTGTCACTCATTACTGGATCAGTAAGCTGCATGAGACGATACTGACAGGCTGTCAGGAGAGAGGAAAGAGAGCACTTCCGCTCATTCCTCCCGTGTTATTATCCAAAGTTAATGTAAACTTGAATAATGTACTTCATTTGAATGTAATAATTATGTTAGTTATTTGTGGAAGCGCATCATGTATTGAAAAATGAATCAGAACTTTTCGATCCGTTAGGATTATAAACTGAAGCAATATAAAAACGAGCCCCATTAACTGAGTTTTAAACATCACTTTAAATATATAATAGCCCCCACCACCCTATGATCGGATCAGCGATCGGTATCGGCCGATCGCTGATTCCGGTGATCGGCGATCTGCCCACAAAACCCTGATCGGAGCATCCCTAATAATAATAAACATATTTGTAAAGTGGGGGAAACAGGATTTCGAAAGGTGGGGAGGACATGTCCCCCCTGTCCCCAGTGGAAATTATGCCACACGTATGTGTGCGTCAAGTGCAATAAATATATATGCAAGTTGCAACACACACAGTGTAACGACTGAATGAACACAAGTGGAGGACTCAATAGCACGACTCGGAGACAGAGGATTAGGATGCAAAAGGTCTTTATATCCAAGGTTCGGTACACGGGAGATCAGTCAATAAGGCTAACAAAACAGACGAGGAGTAGACAAGAACCGGGTCAGGACACGAAGCTGGGTCAGGTACACGTGGAATCAGATACTAAGCAAAACACTGCTGGAACGCTAGGAATAACAAAGACGAACTGGCACTGAAGGGACTGTGGATGCAGACTAAATAGACAGAGGGAGAGATGATAATGGGGCACAGGTGAGGCTAATTAGGGAAGGGAAGCAGGTGGAGTTCAATCAAGGGCAGGAAAGCTGAGACTGAAATGAGAGAAACAACAATGAAAACAGGAACAATAACAAAAACATCAGCATGCTGGCTAAACCCTTACAGTACCCCCCCCCCTCTAGGGACGGCACCTGACGTCCCAGGTTGTTCAGGATATTGATGTTGAAAGTCTTGGATGAGGTCCTTACTGACATTACTGGTGGAGACCCATGACCTCTCCTCAGGACCGTAGCCCTCCCAGTCAACCAGGTACTGAAGTCCCCGGCCTCTAGGTCGAACTGCCAAGAGGCGTTTCACAGTATATACAGGTCCACCATCAATAAACCGGGGGGGTGGAGGGTGGGGACCAGTGGACTCACTTTAACTGGTTTGATGCGTGACACATGGAATGTAGGATAGGCCCTCAAGGATCGAGGTAGTCGAAGCCGTACTGCCACAGGATTTATGACCTTGGATACGGGGAAGGGACCCACAAAACGAGGAGCCAGTTTGCGAGACTCCACTCGAAGGGGCAGGTCTCGAGTAGAGAGCCACACACTTTGTCCAGGTTGGTAGGCAGGAGCAGAGATACGTCGGCGATCGGCCATCCTTTTATAACGGGCTGAACTCCGTAGAAGCACCTCGCGGGCCCGGCTCCAAGTGCGATGACATCGGCGGATGAGGGCATGTGCGGATGGAACACTGACCTCCTTCTCCAGGTCGGGGAACAATGGTGGTTGGTATCCATGGGCACACTGAAAAGGTGAGAGACCAGTAGCAGAACTAGGCAAAGTGTCGTGTGCGTACTCCACCCAAATCAGATGCGTGCTCCACGTGGCAGGGTTCTGAGACACCAGGCAGCGTAGACAGGTCTCAAGCTCCTGATTCAGCCGCTCCGTCTGGCCGTTAGACTGCGGATGATGTCCAGAAGAGAGGCTGACTGTGGCACCGATGAGTGAGCAGAAAGCCTTCCAAAACTGTGAGGTAAACTGTGGGCCCCGGTCTGACACAACATCCCTAGGGAAACCATGGAGACGGAAAACATGGAACAACACTGCCTCTGCTGTCTCTCTGGCAGATGGCAACTTAGGCAGCGGGACAAAGTGGACCATCTTCGAAAATCTACAATTGTCAAAATAGTGGTGTTACCTTGAGACGGCGGCAACCCTGTGACGAAATCCAACGAGATGTCAGACCAGGGGCGATGTGGCACTGGGAGCGGGCGCAGAAGACCAGAAGGGGGCTGACGGGAAGTCTTGTTTCGGGCACAAACTGAACAGGCTGCCACGTACTCCTTGACCGACCTCTCCATGGAGGGCCACCAGAACCGCTGCTTAATGAAGAACATGGTGCGGCGAACACCACGATGGCAGGAGAGGAGGGAAGTATGTGCCCAGTGGATGATCTGTGAGAGAAGAGGGTCAGGAACAAACAACCGGTTCTGTGGGCAACCGTCGGGAACCAAAACATTAGTACTCGCCTGCCTGACCCTCTCCTCAATGTCCCATGTGACTGCCCCCACTACACAAGAGGGGGGAATGATTAGTGAGGGAGTGCGAGGAGCTGGATCGGAATCAAACAGGCGGGATAGAGCATCAGCTTTAGCGTTCTTAGAACCGGGACGAGGGTGAAGTTGAATCGGGTAAAGAATAGGGCCCATCTGGCTTGTCTGGAGTTGAGGCGTCTTGCAGATCTGATGTACTGAAGGTTCTTATGATCGGTCCAGACAAGGAAAGGGTGCTCAGTTCCCTCCAGCCAGTGGCGCCACTCCTCCAAAGCCACCTTAATTGCCAACAGCTCCCTGTCACCCACATCATAGTTTCTCTCGGCTGGGGAGAGTTTCCGAGACAGGAAAGCACAGGGGTGGAGCTTGTTGTCCTTCTTTGACCTTTGAGAGATGACTGCCCCAACGCCCACATCTGAAGCGTCCACTTCCACCACAAACTGCTGAAGTGGATCAGGAAGCGTGAGGATAGGGGCTGAAGTGAAGCTCCTCTTAAGCCTCTGAAAGCCTGTTCTGCTAGGGGGGACCATTGGAACTTCACCTTGGGAGAGGTTAAAGCATGCAGTGGGGCAGCCACAGAACTATAGTTTCTGATGAAACGCAAAGCCCAAAAATCGTTGCATGAGTTTCTGATTGGAAGGTGTAGGCCACTCAGTGACTGCACTGACCTTTGCTGGGTCCATCTGAATGCTGTTCTCCGAAATGACAAATCCCAGGAAAGCGACGGTGGAGACGTGAAACTCGCACTTCTCTGCCTTCACAAAGAGTAGATTATCCAAGAGACGCTGCAACACCTGGCGGACATGTTGGATGTGGGTCGTCTCATCCGGAGAGAAAAGATGAGAATGTCGTCGAGGTAGACAAAAACAAACTGGTTGAGCATGTCACGGAGAACATCATTAACCAGAGCCTGGAAAACAGCTGGAGCATTGGCCACAAGGGGGTGTTGAAAGCAGTCTTCCATTCATCCCCCTCCCTTATCCTTACCAAATTATAAGCATTTCGAAGATCAAGTTTAGTAAACATCTTTGCATCCTGTAATAGTTCAAATGATGAAGAGATAAGAGGAAGGGGTACCTGTTCTGTATGGTAATGTCATTTAGCCCTCTGTAGTCGACACATGGACGAAGAGTCTTATCCTTTTTGTCGACGAAGAAGAAGCCTGCTCCAGCCGGAGAGGAGGAAGGCCGAATTATCCCGGCAGCAAGGGAGGAGTCAATGTATTTCTTCATTGTTTCCCTTTTGGGGCCAGACAAGGAGTAGAGATGTCCCTTAGAGGGAGAGGTCCCAAGGAACAAGTCAATGGAGCAGTCATAGGGTCGATGGGGAGGCAGGGTGGAAGCACGAGTCTTATTGAAAACCTCCTTCAGGTCCCGGTAACAGGTGGGCACCCTGCTAAGATCCGGAAAATCAGAGTCTGCTGCATCTTGGAGAGGGGTAGAGACAGCAGTAGTTAGGGCAACAGTCACATGGGTGGAGGGCAGAGGTCTCTCTGGAGCAGGAGCAGAAGGGAAACATGTGGCCAAACAATCCTTATGCCAACCCAAAACTCTCCCGGTGGACCAGTCCATGTGGGGATTGTGTTTTACCAGCCATGGGTAGCCCAAAATAAGAGGGTGTGAAGGAGAGTTAAAAAGATGAAAACTCAGGGATTCAGTGTGGCCGTTAGTGATGATTAGTTGAAGGGGCCGAGTACGGTGAGTGACTCGGCACAATAAACGTCCATCCAGAGCCTTTGCTACAAGAGGCCTCAACAGGGGAACAAAATTAAGTCCAAGTCTCTTGGCTAATCTCCAATCAATGAAACTCTCATCTGCTCCGGAGTCAATTAGAGCAGCATGCGACAAAGTCTGAGTAGGAGTAATTAGCTGAGCAGAGGTGAGAGTACGAGAGGGACAAAAAGAAACAGTTCGACTCACCAGGACCCTCCTACTTACTGATGAGCCTGGTCTTTTACTGGGCATCTGGCTACAAAGTGACCCCTCTGTGAGCAGTAAATGCACCTCCCCTCCCGTAGGCGGCGCTGGCGCTCCTCAGGAGTCAGCTTTGCTCTTCCCAACTGCATGGGTTCCTCCTGGGCAGTAGGCGGCGCGGGAGAGTCGGTCGTCTGGAAACGCTGCTTGGGGAAAAAAGGACTGGCCTGAGACTGCCCTCTCTGGCCTGGCGGAGAAAACACAGCTCCCTTTCTCTCTCTACGAGGCGAGTGTCAATTCTTATTGCCATAGCAATGAAACTATCCAGGTCAGAGGGAAGCTCTAGAGGAGCCAACTGGTCCTTGATGGGGCCAGACAGTCCATGGCGAAAAGCGTCGAAGAGGGATGAATCATTCCAGCCGCTGTCTGCAGACAAAGTGCGGAACTCCACGGCGTAGTCGGAGACACGTCTCCCTCTCTGGTGTAAATCCATTAGAGCTCTCGCTGCTTCCCTGCCTGGAGTTGTGTGATCAAATACTTTGCTTAAAGTCTCTGTAAAACCTCTCAGGGAATTACAGACTGGGGAATCTCGAGCCCACTCCGCCGTAGCCCACGCCTCCGCTCTGCCGGTGAGGTGGGAAACGATGTAGGCTACCTTAGCCCGTTCAGACTGGAAGGAAGATGCTTGCAGCTCGAAGTGCAACCCACACTGGACCAGGAATGCACGACAGTTATCCGAGTCTCCGGAAAAACGCTCTGGTCTGGAGAGGTGAGGAATCGAAGGCAGCGGTGTCGGCACGGTGGCAGGAACAGGACCGGGAGCTGTAGCCGGATCCGACGCTGGAAGCGGAGTAGCAGAGCGTTGTGGATTGAGATGTGCCACCAGCTGCTGGATCTGATCTGCCAGCTGGCAAACCTGGCTGCCGATGGATGACTGGAAACCCTCCTGCCGATCCGACAATTCTCTTACTCCCTGGCAGACAGCGGTAAGTTGTTCATCTTGTAGGTTAAGACGAGCCCCCTGGGATCGAATAGCAGACCGCACATTCTCAGAGTCGGCTTAGTCCATGGTTCTGGCCAGTTCGTACTGTAACGACTGAATGAACACAAGTGGAGGACTCAATAGCACGACTCGGAGACAGAGGATTAGGATGCGAAAGGTCTTTATATCCAAGGTTCGGTACACGGGAGATCAGTCAATAAGGCTAACAAAACAGACGAGGAGTAGACAGGAACCGGGTCAGGACACGAAGCTGGGTCAGGTACACGTGGAATCAGATACTAAGCAAAACACTGCTGGAACGCTAGGAATAACAAAGACGAACTGGCACTGAAGGGACTGTGGATGCAGACTAAATAGACAGAGGGAGAGATGATAATGGGGCACAGATGAGGCTAATTATGGAAGGGAAGCAGGTGGAGTTCAATCAAGGGCAGGAAAGCTGAGACTGAAATGAGAGAAACTTCCAGACTACAATGCTACACAGCAGGGTAAGGACCAATAGCTACTCCAAAAGTAAAAGGCTAGAGCAGGGGTCTTCAACTAAAATTCAACGAGGTCCAGTTAGAGAAAATCTCCCCATGCAAAGGTCCGGAAAATCAAAATGTCTAAGTTGCTTCATGAATTAGTGTGATATATATTGAAGTGACCTGTAGCTTTATCAACGTCTGCATGAAATCAACAACTGACTGCCAATCAAATAAAGAAAGTAAAATTCAAAAACAACAATATTTATTGTCAATTAACATTACTTAAATACTGTGGATATGTGTAATGTTTAAATATTGAAGTTAAATGCATCAATGTGGTGCACTTTGAGAGCAACATGAAGAGATCTATGGATACATCTCTCAACACCCATATGAAACAGAACTGTAGCATATTTTCCTTTTTGGATATTTTACAAATCACTCCCCTTTTAAACTCTATTCTTGTTATTTTTAACAACTTTTTTGTTGCTGTCATATAGTATTTTATACCTGTTTTTCATTTAGTCTCATTAATAACTATAATGATCATATCAAGGTGTGCCTTAACCTCACTGAGCTGAGGTTATTTGAGCCTCTCAGGAGAGAGCTCTCTTCCACCTGGTTGTAGAAAAGCTCTTTAAATTCGTTAGCATAGCTAGCTAACCAGATGCTAATAACAACGGATCGCCACTGTGCTTACAACTAAAGACACAGCCACGCAAACACTGCAGCATGTTTACTGCTCCTTATGGGTACTGCAATATTTTAAGGGCTGGAGCGGCGTTCCGGTGCTCTCTGTCAGCACTCCTTTCAGACGAGACATATACCACGTGAAGACATGTTACGCTCGTGTTGTGTTCATGAACCTGTCCTTGGCCAGGAAAAACAGGTACTCGCTTGTTTAATTATTTTTGCGGTCTAGATTTCTTCTTCTTTTTTGAAGTGAGAAGTTGTCCGTCTGTCAGACGGACTCCCTCCCCCCCCACCCCCAAAACGAAAACTCTTCGGTTCTCCACGAATTACACAAGTCACCCAAATCAGCGCTAAAAAAGCGGGAGGCGCTGAAAAATCCCCTATTAATGTATTGATTATAGCTCCGGGTCCGTATAGGTCGGCGTCTGGGTCCGGATCCGGACCGCGGTCCGCCTGTTGCCGACCCCTGATTTAGATGATCCAGAAGAGGATTGGGAGAATGTCATATGGTCAGATGAAACCAAAATAGAACTTTTTGGTAAAAACTCAACTAGATGTGTTTGGAGGAGAAAGAATGCTGAGTTGCATCCAAAGAACACTATACCTACTGTGAAACATGGGGGTGGAAACATCATGCTTTTTTTTTGTGACGACTGATAAGGAAAGAATGAATGGGGCATTGAAGATGAAAACGTGGCTGGGTCTTTCAGCATGACAATGATCCCAAACACACCGCCCGGGCAACGAAGGAGTGGCTTCGTAAGAAGCATTTCAAGATCCTGGAGTGGCCTAGCCAGTCTCCAGATCTCAACCCCATCGAAAATCTTTGGAGGGAGTTGAAAGTCTGTGTTGCCCAGCGACAGCCCCAAAACATCACTGCTCTAGAGGAGATCTGCATGGAGGAATGGGCCAAAATACCAGCTGTGTGAAAACCCTGTGAAGACTAACAGAAAACATTTGACCTCTGTCATTGCCAACAAAGGGTATATAACAAAGTATTTGAGATGAACTTTTGTTATTGACCAAATACTTATATGTGATTTTCTGGATTTGTTTCTTCTCATTGTGTCTCTCATAGTTGAGGTATACCTACAGTAGGATGAAAATTACAGGCCTCTCTCATCTTTTTAAGTGGGAGAACTTGCACAATTGGTGGCTGACTAAATACTTTTTTGCCCCACTGTATGTATATCATATATACATACAGACAGTATACACAATATATATACATATATAATATATACACAATCAACAGACACATTTATACATATATACACATTAAGATAAAAACACAACAATCAATATATACAAAATAACAGTCACTTCAATATCTTTGGGAATGTACATTAGTGCAAGATTGTCCATAGCAGCGTAAAAAGTGACTGGTGCTGGAATTGAGTGTCTAAGTGTGTGTGGGCTGTTATAGTCCAGTGGGGAGAGTTGGGAATGAGGGGAGAGAGTTCAAGTAACTCACAGTACAGTATGTAATATGAATTTTATAATTTTCCTATACTTTTTTAACACATATTGCTAAACAAAAGCATAAATATCACCACGCAACACACACACACGCACGCACGCACGCACGCACACACACACACACACAGTGCTCAGCTGCACTGTCCTTGACCTGTACTAATACCCTTCTTTAGACAGGAACACACACACACACACACACACACACACACAGAGAAGCAGTCGAGTAAAACTAAAAGCTTATTATTATTCTGCTGGAACACACTCACACACACAGTTCCTTGTGAAGTATATTAAAATGGCAGACTTCTCCTCCCTCAGGTGGTACAGCTGTCCTTGTCAAGAGGACGAGTCCCGCTGCCTCTCTCTCTCTCTCTCTCTCTCTCTCTCTCTCTGGCCTTGTTTCCTACAGTTTGTGCTCTTCTTGTTTCTGTGCTGTCCTCACCCACAAGGAAAGAAAGTATATGAACATATATGCCAATATATGCAGAATATATGTTGCATATATGTCATATTCAGGTTCATATATGTGGATTAATAGGAGATGTATGTGTCATATATAGCTCATATATTTCCACATCTATGCCAAAGTCAGGTTCATATATTTGCATATATCTCCTACTTAATGCCTCATATATAGCTCATATATCTGTCTTTTTGCATATATGTCATACAGAATGCCTACATATATATAGGTCTTTGCAAGGTAATGTGGTAATGTGCATATTATTCCAAAGTTCTATATAACTACATGAATTAATCATTGTACTTATTGCCCGAGACAATTCAATGCATTAAGACAATATTGTTTGATTACGGTATGTTTTATTGTATGAAGCAACATTTTTTGTTTAGTTATTTCACCCAGGACCAGAACCGGATGTTTATATCCGCTCGACGTCAGCTGCTCAGTTTAAGATTAGTACATTATTACATATTTGATAATTGTACATTATTGTTAAAAGGTTAACGCGTTAATAACGCGTTTTTTTAACGCCACTAATTATTTTAACGCGATTAACGCATGTGTATTTTTTTTCCTCGGCCGCCCCGTAGTTTCAGAGCGCATCGAGTTTAAAATACCATCTACAAGCTGATGCTGACAGCCCCGCTCCTGCCGCCCGCTTGTGGCAGACCACACTTCCACGCTCACCGGCAGGCACCGACTGGCCATCTGGAGGACCGGGAGGGTGTGTGTATGTGTGGCCCGAGCGAGCGAGAGAGAGACCTTACGTGCATTGTTGTTGTTAGCATCTGGTGCTAGCTAGCTGCGCTAACGGATATAAGGAGCTGTTTAAATGAAAACAGAGGAGCGCTCTATCCACACAACTGCGCCGAGCACTTGACTTGATGCAGGAAGCAGACAGTGGGACATTGTAGGAGAAGTCAGCACACTCATGATTGCAGCGTCCAGGCAGCTACCGTTCGAGCATATGCCTTGAGTTGCACATAGCTCCAACGATCCCACACACACACACACACACACACACACACACACACACACACACACACACACACACTAAATAATTGACATTTATTGACTATAAATGTATGTTAACTATGACTATGACTTGTACATTTTGTTGTGTTGAATTTTTTTATGTAGGTAGGCTATGTATAAACCTTGAACATAGGTATAAATAAACATATATGCACATATAGGCTAAAGTTATATGTGCATATATGTGCAACTTATATGTGCATATAAGTGAAACCTATATGTGCATATACACTGCACCCATATATGTACATATATGTGTGTGCATATATTTGCATATATGGATATATATGTTTGGAGACATATATGTAGGGGTCCAATTTTATATATGTCACATATATGTTGAAAATATATGTGACATATATTAAAAATATAAATGTTCATATACTTTCTTTCCGTGTGGGCAGGCTCCAACAGAGGCTGGGCAGACTGCATGGTGTCAGCCTGATAAAGTCTTCATCTGCTGTAGTAAGGCAACAGTTGCAGCATCCTGACTGCTTCTCAATATACTTAGTATTTCAGAATTGTAATACAGGTTTATCTAGACAGTATTGGAAAATAAAACTGAACAATAAAGCATGCTGATATGTTCTAGTAGATGACCAAAAAAACATGAGCCTGATAAAAAAAATGTAACCTTCATTCCCTTTGACCTAAGTGAATCAGTATCAGGATGTGAGCCCCTCAGATGTTTTACATATCACTATATCTCGGTACTCTCCTCTTTTTAATAGGTGTATCTTCCTTTCCCCTTAAGTGTTAGTCCACATTATTTAAACTGCTCTATGAATGTAAATCTCAAATGCACAGTCATTACAAAGTTAATTAAATCAGATGAAAGTTGATAGAGCCTGCGGGGAAACTAGGTTGTGGCAGCAGCAGCCGGTCGCAGGACACAGAGACAAACAGAATATAAAAAGACTCAGAGCAGACACAGATGTACAAAGCTCCCAGGCAGTGCCACTGAAATCTAATATATCTGTTGCACAACATGTACGGAGGAATGGATGTGAAAACGGACTGAAACAACACAGCGATGTATGTGTGCCCTGTAGTTAGGATGTTGATATGAATTTAGCAATCAGGTCGCATTTTTTAAACCAAAGTTCTGAACCACAGAAACTCCTTTATTTTCTCTTAATCCGTTTTTCAAGCGTTCCGAGACCTTAACCCTTTGATGTGGTCATTTAAGGAGTCCATGATGTCGAGGTCAATGTCATCACTAACCTAAACCATCTCACAACTGTTTCGCAGATAGAGGGTTACAACAACAACATGTAGACAACATGTAGACAACACCCTGGTGTTCTCCTCGACCTTCCAAACCTTCCTCGCCTCACTCTGCCTCCTCCTCCTCCTCCTCCTCCTCCTCCTCCTCCTCCTCCTCCTCTCTCTGTGTATCTGCAGTATCTCTCTCATTCTAGCTTCTTCTCTAAACAATCATTTACTTTCAGAGTATCATCTGCCTCATATTTCTCATTTGAATGTATTGTGTTGATAGATCTGCTGGCCCTCTTATCTTCAGATCCTCCAGGTCAACAGTAGAGAACTCTTCATTTTCCACTGAGCCTGCATCCTTCAGAGCCAGTTCACACGTATTGTATCTTCTTCTCAGGAATATATTACACTGCAGCTCTGATTTCTGCTAACACCAGCACATCATTTCTAAAAGTGCCCGGTATGCATTTAGCAGTCAGATTCCAACCCAGCACCGTGTGTATCCAATTAGCCTTCAGGCTGCAGGACTTATATGTGAAGTGACATGTTTTATTGTTGGGCTTCAGTCAGTATTGCAAGTACACAGCAGCATCTACAGTCACTACGACTGACAGATACTAGCATGTGGAAACTGGGCTTATCCTTCACCATCATTCATTTCTGCAACATCCATTCATAAACACACACACACACACACACACACACACACACAGTCACCATGTCCATATTGAGTGGATCATTGATAGCGTATGTGTACTGAATATGCAAATCTTCAATGGAGAGGTGTTTACAGCAGAGACCATGTATTTCAAGAGCTCCATGAATATCGAGGGGGCTCGAGGAAGATTCACAGAGTGCTTTGGGGTAACAATGCTCCAGTCTTCGTTGGAAGGGGGCTATGAGAAGGGCACAGACGTAATCCTGGAAGAGCTTGTCTAGGTTGTTCATAAAATATCTAATACACCTGTGAAAATAGGATTTAAGAAGGTTGGAGGCATCCTTGAGATAGTTGTGTGCTAAAGATCTTAAAGGTCACCTATTGTGCAAAGTGCACCTGTTGATATCTTTTATACATAGATATGTGTGTACGGAGACTCACAGCATGTCAGAAAATAAAAGCCTCTCTCTTTGTCTACTTACCCACATCTCTAAAAACAGGGGGAACAACGGAGCTGATTCAAATTTGCTGCGTCATGACGAGATAACAAAAATGAGGGCTGGCTTTACGCCCACGGTATCAGAAACGCTGTATCAGAAACAATGCGCGACGTGTTTGGAACTAATATGGTCTTTGTTTACGTTAGCAAGCATCGCTAACACTCAGAGCTAACCTGTACTGGAGAGAATATGTGTTCTGAAGCAGGATATAAAAGAAACTCACCTTGTGGTAAACGCGCGAGAGAGAAAGCGTTTGAGCTCCATACTGTTTCAGAGAGAATGCTTGATGTGGTTTGGAACATGATATGGCGTTTAATCACGGCAGCGTTTAGCTGAGTTTCTGCTGGTGGACAGCCTTCCCTTCACAGAGCTCACTGCTTGCATGTGGCCAGCAGCAGCTCCAAAGGGGCGTGGCCAGCAGCAGCTCCAAAGGGGCGTGACCAGCAGCAGCTCGGCAATATTGAAAGCTACAGACCCAGAATCAGCACTTCTCTAATAGGCTGATCAATGGGTGATCTGTTTGGTGTTTTGAGCAGTACTTCATAGACATGTTTTTGATATATCTGAGATATACTAAAAATAGTATAATAGGAGACCTTTAAAACCAAAGGTTAACAATTCTCACATCCATATTGAGAAGAAGAGGTCTTGGAAGAGGTCACAGGCATCCTTGAAGAAGGTTGTCTCGGAGAATGTTTTAGATGTAACTATAGAGCTTTAAAAAGTGTCTAAGAATGATCCAGATGTGTAGGCCCTCAGAGATTCACGAGGTGCATCAAAGAACATGTTATATGGTTTACGGGGGAAAGAGGTGCTTAGGAGGTTATGAGCAACTTTGAGAAGGTTGAGAGAACAGATCTTTGAAGCAGAGGCGCAGGGTCTTGCCTCGGATGTTTTTCTGTAGCCCTGGACAATTCTCCCTCAATAATATAATACATGAACCGTGCTTTACCTGAAGCTCATCGTGACACTAGAGAGGACGGCTGGATTGTAATGTCCCGTGTTCAGTGAATGCAACAGAGGCAAGACACCAGACCAACCAGAGAGTTGCATGGAAATAAACGTCTTATTGGCTGACAGGTACCTATCCTGTGACAATGTTTAAACTGTCAGTCGGACTCAGAGTTTTTGAAGATGGACATAAGAAAATGTTTTCTTAAAAAAGGCGACAATTCTCAAGTGGTGGCTCACACAACAACCCCAGAGCCACCACTTGCGCCAGGTGAACAAGGTATGTACATGTCAGTAAACTTCCAAGATATGCCAACATGTAAGCAAAGCATAAATTACAGCTCCGTTGACGTTACTTTGAATCGCGGGGGTAAGCTAAACCGTTAGTAAGTAGCTATAGCTAGCCAGAGATATGAAATTAACACATTGTCATCCAATCTAAATGTAATGTTTTTTAGCGTTACCTTGTGATGTCAAAGAAAGCTCTCTGGGAAATGTTGACTTACTGTTAGTGTTCGACATGAAGCTAGAAGCTACCTTACAGTACACAGTCACAGGGGAGCGATTTGTAAAATATCCATAAAGTAAAAGAAAATCTTCCTGGGAGAGCATGCCCCGGAACCCTCTAGAGGAGGTGAGGACCCGCCTAGAGGATGTGAGGTCCACCCCCCACTTGTAAAAAACAGCACTTTACCCCTGCTTACACCTATATGCTGTGAGCTGATTATCAAGCCTTCATTGTAACAGTCGCAGGTGTACTGTGTGTATGCGTGTGCGGAGTGTTGCAGCAGAAATGTCCACTGTAGCGCCTGGTACCTCAATGTACCTTAATGTACCTCAATGTACCTTAATGAACCTGAATGAACCTTAATGAACCTTAATGAACCTTAATGAACAGTGGGCTAACCCCCGAATGTTTCCAGGTCCAGGAAATGCCCCATGTCTTCAAAAGCTCCTTTAGGGGATTCTAGGGAAATCCATTAGGTCCAATCCTTCTTTACGAGACTGAAAGGGGCTGAGAGATGTAGTTGTTGCGAGGCGCTTTCAGGGGGATGCATAAGTGGTGGAGAAGGCTTTTGGGAACCTTGTATGCCGATCTCAATCCTTAAAGGGTAGGGTAGGTAAGAATGGAGAAACCAGCTCGAGTGCGCTGGAATATGAAAGTATGCAGCCGAAAAAAATCTGCCCCTTCCTTCAGAGTTCCTTACAGAGCCCCTCCTCCAACACACACAAACGTGCACATGACCAGTGAGGGCACGAGATCAGTTTGTGCACAGATGGAAGGCTAACAGGCAGGTAGGCCATCCAGTTACTTTAGCCGGGCCGGCTCAGATGATTGGTCGTGCTTTTTACAGCGCCACGGCTTCCACAGAGGAATTTGTTTTTGTATTTATTTTCAAAGCATGTCATGTTTTCATTGCTCTCGGGAAGTTAGGATGGATCTTTTGGAAATGGCAAACAGGAGGAGTTGATATGAATGTGGTGACCCAGGGTTTTCAGGAGCCCCAGAAGCACTTTTGATGTTCCAAGAGAAGTGGAGGTTTCACTGCCTAAGTTACAAACATGACTGGAGATACTGAATGGAATTAAGACGTTGAGGTAGAAGTCTATGGGAGGAGGCTACACCGATCTTTGAAGAGAATCTGGGTCGTTGTTTACTCGAAGCCCATAAGAAGGATCCAGAATGGACATTTGAACAGGAAGCAGGAGTTCAGGAAAGGCCTTTCCTTCACCAATGACGAGGCCTGGAGATGTATTAAGAGCTTTAAAGACAAGTGAAAAGAAAGAAGACAAGGAGTTTAAGGAAGACTTTCAGGTGGAGTTTACATATCTAGAGGATGAAGTTTCCTCAAAACAAAAATAATCTAAAGAGGGTTTAATGGTCGCTTAAAACATTCTTGTTGGTGACAAGAAAGGCCATGAGGGATGGTTCAGAGGTCTATGAAGAAGTCTTAGCGTCTTTGTGGGGGACATAGGCATTCTTCAACAGCTCTTGTCTTATCATTGGCAAGGTATCTATGATTCAGTTTGAAATGTAAAAGTAGTCATAGTGCAGTAACAGTAGTGTTAATTTCGTCAGCCATTTTTTTATTTAGTTTTAGTCTTAGTCCTGTGTTAAATTTCCTTTTTAGTTTTAGTCATATTTAGTCACCTTCATCCTGTTTTTATTTAGTCGACTAAAAGTCTGAGCATTTTAGTCTTATTTTAGTCAAAGAAAACTAATTATTTTAGTCTACTTTTTGTCAATGAAAACTGTTGAGTCTTTTTTAGTCATCAGATTATATAGAACATTTCAGTCAAACTAGTCTAGCCAAAACCAATAATTTGTCATTTTAGTATATAGATAAATAAGATTATCTTGTCCTTATTTGATTAAAAACACAGGTTGAATGATTGAGAAGCTTTGCAGAGAGTATCTGGTCAGGTTTGTGGTGTTTTTACCAGCTGTGTTATGGCCACATTGCTTCCCTTCTGATAAAACAATGCATTCGCTTTTGTTCTCCGCCTCATTGTAGCGAAAATGGGCCCAAATATCACATTGTTTCTTTCTCCCAAGCATTGGTGGCTTTAGATTATTTTGTTGTCAGTCATTTTGACGGACAGGATCGTAACATTTACGTCATAATCCATTATTATCCGTCGAGTGCACAATGTATCACTCACTCGCGCTGACGGGGGGTATTCGGTTAACGCGACCACTGCTTCTAAGCCCTGTTGTTGCCATTTTATTTTCTGTTAAATAAGGTTAGTAAGACCATTAGTTACATAGATATATATGAACACTAGATGACTCACCCGCGTTGCTGGCCAATGGAGACCGACGTTGCCACTTGGCCGCCATCTTGCTACAGGCAGTTCTCTCATTCATAACATTATGGTTTACTATTTAAATAACCATAGCTTGCTCAATTTTCAACCAATTTTCAAACGATTTGGTTTTTTATAAACATCAAAGATGTAGTCATGATACTGCATACTTATAATCATGGACTTTCATATGAAAATAACATTAATCAGATAAAGCAATAGCTATACACACACACACAAGGTATTTATATTAAATATTTGCCGGTGTATATATTTCCATTGATTTGATTATATTGTTAATATTTAAAATACATTATAAAATTAAAATACATTTATATTTTATATCTAAAAATCGGTCTCATGTTACCACTCTGTAAGCCAAGAGTTGTTAATTTAGCAATGCCTTAGCTTTAAGAACAGGGACACAACTAATGACAAGAGCATATGTTGGTATATTATTTAGATATTCACACCTTTTATCAGAAGAACCAAACCAACATAAAACGTGCTCACAGACAGGCCAGTTCTGTCTAATTTATCACAATTATTTTTGACATGAGATCTTCATATCATCCTAGTTTTGTATTTAGTTTCTAGATTTGTAAACAAATCCAGAACCTTTGAAATATATTATTGAAAAAAGACCAAGAATAATATAAACTGTACCATGTGTCCTTTTTGTGTCCTTCTGTATTCCATTTGTGGTTTGTCTTGTCTCACCCCAGCTGATATATCACAAAATCCACTGTTTAAATTGTTCCCTATATTGCCCCTATGCAATATAGGGAACCATTTAAACATAAACTATCCTATGTGTCCTTGGGTGTTATGAAAGGCGGCCCCCCAAAATAAATGTATTATTATTATTAAGAAGAACAACTTGGTGTGGTGTGGAGGGGATGTAGGAAGCAGGAGCAGGTGGGGAGAGATGGGACTTCAAGGTTATTAGTTTTAAATGTGTCTTGGAGATAAGGACCAGCTGCACACAATAAAATACAGTATAACACAAAACCAATAAGACACACGGTGACACATGGCACACCAACAATCAATCATCGTCCAGCCTCAGCTTTGGTATTCTTTCACAACCATGTTATGGGTTTATTAGACTGAGCAAACATAAACATATGTGGTGATCCCATGGGTTCTTGTTTGGAGACAGCGGCGATTGGAGCATCCGTAGGCTGCACAAAAGTCCGGCATAGTCAGGTACTTCTGTAAACACAAAGCCAGCAAATTCCTGTATCATAATGCAAGATGTTTTTAATAAGCCAAACCACTTGGAAGAAATCATGTGTAACTTAAGTTGTGTTGAAAAGAAAGAGCAGTTCTGCCTCTCCCACTGGTGTAAAGTAGCTGGGTCAACTTTGTAATACTAGGTCTCACTCACAGCCTCTTGTTATTAGCCAGCTAATAAATACAACCACATACACAAAGAAAAGCTGCAATTTCAACATGTCCAAGCATCCTGTATCATAGCCATGCTAATCATGTTTATAATGAACCAAACCGTTTGTAAATCAGTCAAGATTTCAGTGAGTTAAGAGTATTTTTGTGCAGATCACTCACCTTACAACAGCTACCATAACGCCAATCAAAGTAACTGTTAACTGTAGCAAGATGGCGGCCGGTCAGCTACGCTGGAAAATATCCCATGAGCCATCTAGTGTTTATATATATCTATGATTAGTTAGACCCGAGTCTTCCTGACAGTTCATATTGTGCCGCTGCTCTGCCGCAGCACCGGAAATGGAACTGCTGGGAGAAAAACTGACTATCAGAGATTTCACGTTATCTTTGATAATATTGCGTCTGCTCATTTTTCGTCAACGAAAGTAAAGAGAGATTTTGTCATAGTTTTTATTTAGTAAACTAAATTTTCGTCTCGTCACTTTTCGTCAACGATATTGCATGATGATTTGGTTACAGTTATCGTTTACTGCCGTCGGTGCCGTCTCGTCATCGTCTCGTTTTCGTCATGGAAAAAAAGGTCGTTGACGAACATATTTCATCATAGTTTTAGTCAACGAAATTAACACTAAGTAACAGTGGATCTTATGTAACATAATATATTCAATTTCTAACTCAAAGAAAAATATCTGTTTTTATGTTTCATTTTCTGATCGAAGAGGGTTTTAAAGTAGTGTTCAGCCTTTGAGATGTCGTGGACAATAATGACAAGGAACAAGTCAAGTAGAAGTAGCTTGAATAAGTACTCAATCACTACTTGGGTAATTGTATTTATCTCAGATTTTAGTACAGAGATATTGTAGAAATAATGGTTGAACCTACAAATCAGGTCAACTCAGTGCTCAGTCATGATTCTCTGTGTGTGTCTTTACGAGGCAGTGATCATCTGTCGGTTTCCACTCAGCAACGAGGAGGAACACAGATCTGGATAGAGTCAGTAAGATGGATGAGAGAGAGAGAGAGGGGAAAACTGAGAGATAAAGGGGAAGAATATGCAGCAGCAGCAGCAGCAGCAGCAGCAGCAGCAGCAGCAGCAGGGGGAGGAGGGTGAGGAGAGAGACGATGATGAGAGAGAGAGATAGAGAGGCAGAGATGACTGTGGAGAGAGAGAGAGAGGCAGATATGACTGTGGAGAGAGAGAGAGAGAGAGATGACTGTGGAGAGAGAGAGAGATGATTGTGGAGAGAGAGAGAGATGACTGTGGAGAGAGAGAGAGAGAGAGAGAGAGGCAGAGATGACTGTGGAGAGAGAGAGAGAGAGAGGCAGAGATGACTGTGGAGAGAGGGAGAGAGAGATGACTGTGGAGAGAGAGAGAGGCAGAGATGACTGTGGAGAGAGAGAGAGAGAGAGAGAGGCAGAGATGACTGTGGAGAGAGAGAGAGAGGCAGAGATGACTATGGAGAGAGAGAGGCAGAGATGACTGTGGAGAGAGAGAGAGAGAGAGATGACTGTGGAGAGAGAGAGAGAGAGATGACTGTGGAGAGAGAGAGAGCGAGGCAGAGATGACTGTGGAGAGAGAGAGAGATGACTGTGGAGAGAGAGAGAGAGAGGCAGAGATGACTGTGGAGAGAGAGAGAGAGGCAGAGATGACTGTGGAGAGAGAGAGCGAGAGAGAGGCAGAGATGACTGTGGAGAGAGAGAGAGAGAGAGAGAGAGAGAGGGGTGATAAAGGCAGTAATCGAGTGTATAACAGAGCTGTTCGTCGCCTGCTGCCTCAGTATCACAGCAGCCTGCTCACACACACACACACACACACACATACACACATCTTGGTTTCTGGATATCAAAGCGGCAAACCCTCAAGACATGTGTGTCACACACGCACAGCGCCATGTGGATTTATCCTAGTGTGTGTGGAGCCTGAAGTATGGACCATGTTGCCGCCGGGTTAGTAAGCTCTCTCACTGAGTGTGTCTGTGTGTGTTGTGTCGCTCATGGCTTGATCAAAAACAGCTCTGTTATGAGACCAATATGTGTGTCTGTGTGTGTGTGTGTGTGTGTGTGTGTGTGTGTGTGTGTGTGTGTGTATGTTTGCACCATGTTCCTGTCTATATATTGAGTCCAGGTAGAGGTCACCTTTAACCTGTCTGCATTCCCCGCTGCTCGTCGCTGTAGGTGTGTGAGTGTTTGTGTTTGTGTGTTTCTTCGTGTGCAGGCAAGCGAGACAGAAAACAGCGTTTTCAACTGTGCAGGTCAAGGTGTGTGTGTGTGTGTGTGTGTGTGTGTGTGTGTGTGTGTGTGTGTGTGTGTGTGTGTGTCCTAGCATTACTATACTCGCCTCCCTTATGGGGACAAAATGGAGGTCCCGATGAGGGGAATCATTAATGGTAGGGTGAAGACTTGGTTAGGTTTAGGATTAGGGTTAGGTTAAGGGTTAGGTTAAGGGTTAGGGTTAGGTTAAGGGTTAGGTTAAGGGTTAGGGTTAGGCATGTGTTGGTTATAGTTAAGGTTAGGATAAGTCTCCAGGAAATGCATGTCAGTTAATGTAATGTCCCCTGAAGTGATGTATACATGTGTGTGTGTGTGTGTTTGTGTGTGTGTGTGTGTGCGTGTGTGCGCTGGAGGTGAAGCAAGCTAAGTGTGCCGTACTCCATGAGCGCTGTAGTGGAGGCAACCACTGGTATAAGGCCAAGAACGAAAAGCCCCCCTCCTCTCTTGTAATGGGCCAACCCATTAGGGGGTATTCCCGTAATGAGACCTACCCATACCTTGGCCACAGGTTCAACATCGCTGGCGAGTGGGGGGAGCAGGTCGAGGAGCTCACTGCAGAGTTTCTCCATCGTCTCCACCTGATTGACTTGTCCTGTGAGAGAGGTGGCTTTGGCTAACATTCAACATCTCTTTGCCAATGGACACATCCCTCTCAGGGCACTGAGAGACATGACAAACACAACTGTCCAGCTGGTCAGAAAGTGGGTGGGCCTCAACACACACTCCACACGGGGCATCATCTTTCTCCCATGTGGAGAGGGGTGGCTTGGAGTCCCCAATGTCGAGTGGACCTACATAGCCACCAGGCGAGCCCACCTGATCCACATGCTTAACAATGATGATGTCCCCGTAAGAGAAATGGCAAGGGCCTCTCTCCTGCTGGATCTACACAGAGGGAAGACCCCCTGGCCAGCGCAGACCAGAGCACCTTCCTCGGCTTCAGGAGGAAAGACTCTGGGAAACTGGACTCTTCGGGGTCTGGTCTGACTGGCCAGATCTCAATGACCTCTGCAGTCGGACTGGAGTCCAGCTGAAATGGACACGACTCAACACACAGACTGAAGTCCCCGTCTCTGATGAACTGATCACTGACCCCAGTGCGGTTGTGAAGGCCGACATCTTACTTCTTCCTTCTCTCTGTCTATACCTGTGTACTCTCATGTTCCGATTAACCCAGCTTCCCCAAATGTCTTTCCTTTTGGTGTCTATATACGCTGGGATCCGGAGTCATGGATGATCCTGCGGTCTTGTGTCCTGGATCGCGAGCGCTGGATCTGTAGTCGTGGCTGTGGTCCTGGATCATCGGTCCTGGATGGATATCCTCGTGGATTCATCTTCCTATTATACACACATGCATTTGCAAACATTTGGACTACCTATGTTGCAAATGTATTATCTTTTCAATTTACACACGGCATCTATTGCATGTCTGTCCGTGCGGAGAGAGGGATCCCTCCTCTGTTGCTCTCCCTGAGGTTTCTCCCATGTTCCCTTTAAACTGGGTTTTCTTTGGAAGTTTTTCCTTGTACGATGTGAGGGTCCAAGGACAGAGGGTCTAAGGACAGAGGGTGTAAGGACAGAGGGTCTAAGGACAGAGGGTGTCGTATTGTCATACTGATATTCTGTACACACTGTGAAGACCACTGAGACAAATGTAACATTTGTGATATTGGGCTATATAAATAAACATTGATTGATTGATTGACATCACAACACCTCAGGAAGAGACTGTGGAACTGCACAGAGACTCTGCAAGGAGGGTTCTGCTCAGCACGGAGCAGTCTGAGGCCAGGCAGCACTGGTGTGGACTCAGACTGCAGGGAGGGTTCTGCTCAGCATGAAGCAGTCTGAGGTCAGGCAGCACCGGTGTGGACTCAGACTGCAGGGAGGGTTCTGCTCAGCATGAAGCAGTCTGAGGTCAGGCAGCACTGGTGTGGACTCAGACTGCAGGGAGGGTTCTGCTCAGCATGAAGCAGTCTGAGGCCAGGCAACACTGGTGTGGACTCAGACTGCAGGGAGGGTTCTGCTCAGCATGAAGCAGTCTGAGGTCAGGCAGCACTGGTGTGGACTCAGACTGCAGGGAGGGTTCTGCTCAGCACGGAGCAGTCTGAGGTCAGGCAGCACTGGTGTGGACTCAGACTGCAGGAAAGCCTGTTTGGGGTTTGCTGACCACTCAGTCTCACACTCAGTGTTTAAGAACGCCGCTGTCGGAGAGGATGTTCTGACATTTACCATCAAAGCCAGACTGCAGGTATCACCCACTGAGTACAGTCTGTCCACCTGGGACCCTCGCATCCACCTGGGACCCTCACATCCACCTGGGACCCTCGCATCCACCTGGGACCCTCACATCCACACTCCATTCTGTGTAAACCATCAGGATTCACAACAACGCCTAGAATCCACTGCACACATAACAAATGGATGTAATGCATACAAACGCCTGGACATAGCCGTCATGACCGTATTGTGGACATTGTGTCTGATGCGGAACGAAACATCTTACCATCTAGCGCAGCAATGTACAAGCACGCTAGAGTGCTACCAGCATGGTTTGGTTTTACCCATGATGTCTCTGCTAACATCCCAAATACACCTGATGTTGTTTTGTTGACACCACAGGGAGGTCCTAATATTAGAAGTAGGCTGTGCCTTTGACCTGTACATTAGAGATGTTAAGATTCACCGATTCACATCGGTGCACCGGCATAAACGTTCAAGATGCGAGTGCACCGGTTGAAAGAGTGCACATCGGCTACAGTTTGGGTTGAACTGGGTTGAACTCGCGATGCATCGATTGCGTAGCGTCTTTGCATCGGTAAAAATCTTGTCAACGCTCAGCAGAGACGATCTTTGATATTTGCTTCGCCACTACGGAGGCCGGGAGTCTCAGTTATCAACACACACGGAAGTTGAGGAGAAAGAGAAACACAGCGCACCGAAAAGTACCTACTAATCAAACGTTTGGCAACACTTCGGATTGTTCAAGAAAGACGGTGTAATAGTCCTTTATGCTATATAGCTGACCGCAGGTCATGGAGAGTAATAAGGTATCCGTAGACCTTTGTGTGAGGTATCTTTATTACTTAACAGGTCTACAGCCATGATGGCTGTGCTGGACAAGGAGAAGATCGCTAGTCGTCCTGAACAATCAACTGGATTCGGGTATGTTCTGCCGCCCGCTGTGGACATCCCCTGTACAGTTTCGAAGGTGTTGCACAAACAATTGCTGGTTGCACTGTCGCGGACATTCATTTCGGAAAATGTTTGTCTTTCTCACATGCCTGCCACGATGGTCCTTCAGAATTGTTTTTTAAACTCTAATCTCACTTTCGCGAAGTTTTCTGGTGACTCTAGATCAGCTGACAATGTATGTGTGTTGATTAAGAGGAAAAGGTGCTTGGTATTTTTATTGTTGTTACTATCAGGAAATGTACAGCCAAATCCAGGTCCACCGAGCAGTATTAGTCAAATAGCTACTCCTGCTGATTTTATATCTAGATCTGGGCTAGGTTTAATTCATTTAAATGTGCGTAGTCTGTTACCTAAATTAGATTTTGTCCGTATTTGGGCGAGTTCGACTGATGCTGATGTCATTGTCTTGTCAGAAACCTGGCTAGATAAATCCATTTTGGCATCTGACATTTACATAAATGGTTACAGTGTATATCGTACTGACCGGCCTAAAAAAGGTGGTGGCGTTGCCATTTATGTGAAAAATAAGTTTTGTGTAACTAATATGGTTTCCAAATCTGTTAGTAAACAGCTAGAATTTTTAGCCGTGAATATTGAGGTAACAAAGGGTCAACAGGTCATGGTGGTGGGCTGCTACAGGGCCCCTTCGGCTGTCAAGGACTCTTTATCGTCTTTGGCAAAACTGTTATCACAACTTTCCTACAAGGAAATAGTGCTGCTTGGTGATTTTAATTGGGACTGGTTAACTTCTGTGTCAGAGGATTTTAAAAACCTGTGTACCTCATTGAATTTTACCCAGATTATAGACAGTCCTACTCGCCCAAATATTAAGTCCCCAAATAAATCCTCCTTAATTGATCTAATTTTAACAAATGTTCCACATAAATACTCATCTGTGGGAGTATTTGCTAATGATGTGAGTGACCACTGTGTTGTAGCCACAAGTAGGGACACTAAGGTCCAAAAGGTTAAACCACGTGTCATCACAAAGAGAGACAAAAAACACTTTGTGGAGCAGGGTTTTTGTGCATGATCTGTTTGATTTTGATTGGGGTAAAATCAATCTGTGTGCTGATGTAGAAACTGCATGGTCTTATTTTTATCTTGGTTTTATGAAAATGATAGATAGACATGCACCTCTGCGTACATTTAGAGTGAAGGGATGAAACAATCCCTGGTTTTCTGCTGAGCAGTCCAGTCTCCTTCATGAGAGAAATAATGCTTGGGCTAAGGCTAGGAAATCAGGCTCAGAGGTAGAATGGCTACGTTTTAGGCAGCTAAGAAATAGCTTCACATCTCAAATAAAAAGTGCTAAATCAAAGTACTATTTGTCGGTTACCACAGAAAACCTGAATAATCCTAGGAAATGTTGGAAAGCCATAACATCGATTTCCACTGGTGATATCCCAAATGAGCTACCTCCGTGCATTACCACAGCATCTGGCTCTATATCGGACAGGGCTACTATGCTAAATGGCTTTAATTAGCATTTTGTGTCTTGTGGCTCTATGTTTGGCTGTGTGGCTCCTGTGAACGCTCCAATCCTTGACTCTGAACAATGTGGTCTGGAAAACCCTTTCAGTTTTACTCCTTTAACTATTGGTATTGTTCATGAAGCATTATCCAAGTTAGATCCTAGGAAACCGGCTGGCCCGGACAACGTAGAACCTTTCTTTTTAAAGATAGCTGCAGATTTTATTGCTCCACCTCTTACTTCTCTTTTTAACCTCTCCCTCAGCACGAACACAATTCCAAAAGTATGGAAGTCTGCTCATGTCTTGCCTTTACTGAAAGGAGGGGAGGCAACTATTTTAAATAACTATAGGCCAATCTCTAAATTGTCAGTTCTGGCTAAGGTGCTCGAACGCCTAGTGAGTGAACAGGTAAAGGAGTTTTTATGTATAAATGATATCCTGTCTAAACATCAGTCAGGCTTCAGAAAGCAACACAGCACCATCACTGCCACAATGAAAGTGGTAAATGACATTACTACTATTTTAGATAATAAGCAGAGTTGGTGTCAGCTTTGACACCGTTGATCATCGCATCTTAAAGCAGAGGCTACTCAGTATTGGCCTATCCAGCCATGCAGTGGGGTGGTTTGTGAACTACCTCTCTGAAAGGTCCCAATGTGTTCATTTTGATGGACTGTCTTCTGAATGGTTAAACATTTCTAATGGTGTACCACAAGGTTCTGTTTTAGGACCACTTTTATTCTCCATATATATTAACAGTGTAGGTGAAAATGTGGATGAAGCTACTTTACATTTTTATGCGGATGATACTGTGATGTACTGTGCAGGTCCCTCCGTTAAAGAGGCTGTTGTTAAATTACAGGCTGTTTTTAACACTATTCACACTCAGTTCTCTGAATTAAAGCTTATTTTAAATGTGGATCAAACCAAGGTAATGCTCTTTTCTAAAGCTAAAAAAGACACCAGAGCCTGTTTTAGATATTGTAACTACGCAAGGAACAAACATTTAAGTTGTTGCCTGTTACAAATGCCTTGGTATCTGGCTTGATGATTGTCTCTCTTTTAAACTTCATGTCAATAACCTGCTTAAAAAGCTGAGGGTTAGGCTAGGTTTCTTTCTACAGGAACAAGTCCTGTTTCTCGCTTGAGGCCAGGAAAAGGCTAGTCACTGTGACCTTTGTACCTGTGCTGGACTCTGGGTGATTTATTGTATATGAATGCACCTGCCAATTACCTGAGCAAATTGGATGCTGCGTATCACAGTGCACTGAGATTTGTCACAAATTGTAAAGTGCTTACTCATCACTGTACACTGTATACCAAGGCAGGTTTACCATCACTCTCTGTACGGAGGCTCAGTCACTGGTACACTTTTATCTATAAAGCTTTGTTGGGTAAACTCCCGTATTATATCTGCTCTCTGATAACACAGAGAGGTGCAAGCAGCTATTGTCTGAGGTCACATGATGTAGTCTTGTTAGATGTGCCAAGAGCAAGGACTGTCTCAGGTAAGACAGCTTTTATGTGCGCAGCTCCACTTGCTTGGAACAATCTTCAGCAAGAATTGAAACTGAGCAATCTCATTCCTCTGCATGTTCTTAAAGCTAGGCTAAATGAAATGCTTGCGGATACAATGGGCACTTGTAAATGTCTATAACTATGTATCCTGTAAATATAATGTATGATGTCCTTTATTGTTTTATGTTTCATGTGAAACCTATATGCTGCAGGTCTCCCTTGAAAAAGAGATCTATGATCTCAATGGGACCAATCTGAATAAATAAAGGTTTGAAATGAAATGAAATGAAATGCATAGATCCGTCCGAGATGCGGGCTTGCATACACACAGTATCACTCCGCAGCCGCACCCCATCAGTAACGTCCTGATGGTATATGTGCGCGGCACTATATACTACAGACGGTCAACTTGAAAAATCGCTTGCAAATTGTTAACGATGCCGAGCCACTTTAAAGTACACACGTAGTACGAGGAACTTAGCGACGCACATAAAGAGGCGACATGGGGTCTGCGGCTGAAAAGAGAAACCTGAAAGTTAGACGTGAGTTAAATCACTCAGTGAGGTGTTCTGTCAGAGAGAGTGGTGTTTAGTTTACAGCAGCCTGTGACGGCCAATCACAGTTTACATGTGTTCCTCACTGTAAGCAGTTATGAAAGAGCTGTTTGTGAAAGGTTATTTGTATTCTTTATTGTTCATATAGAACCCACTGCTTTCTGCTCACTGGTGAGTCAGCCTCTGGATGAGTGTTCAGCACATCAGGCAGCAGCTGTATGGGCATGGCACCATGGTAGCTGTTATTTGCACATTGTTAATCATGAGCAATGCACCCTTACATTGTTTAACTGTAAGGTGTTATAACATGGTACTCTGGAGAGCTTTTAAAGGTACAAAGATAAACGGCATGATGGGATGTGCAGTACTAGTAGAGAGAACCAAATATGTAAAGCACCTTTTTGTTAATGTATGATTTGCTGCATATAAGGAATAAAACAAAAATCCTCTGTCGTACCATATTGAAGTATCATTATGTTTGCATCGTGTTGAATCGCATCGTATCACACCGAATCGCACCGAATCGCATAATGTTGAATCAAATCGTATGGAACTGTATCGCAACAGGGGTGAATCGTATCGTATCGCCTGGTGTTTCAAATGTATCGTTAATGTATCGTATCGTGGCAACGTATCGAGATGTGCATCGCATCGGCCTCAGTGATGGAGATGCACATCCCTACTGTGCATGGACCAGGCTTTCCAGGACAAGTATATCAAATACCAACCACTGCTCGATGTGATAACCAGCTTTGGGTACAAGTGTAGATATCGCATACTTATATTCGGAAGTCTTGGCCATGTATATAAATGCACCATGACTGGTCTGAGAATGCTGGAATGTCAAAGAGAAAAGCCTAACAAATGGCCAAATAGTGCTGTTTCAGCTGCTATTGGCTGCTTAGCCGTGTGGAGAAGGAGGTGTGTGTGTTTGTGTGTGTGTGTGTGTGTGTGTGTGTGCTCGCGTGTGTGTGTGTGTGTGTAAAAAGGAGACGTTGATGGAACAATTCAATAAAGTAAATATTTAATTAAATATACTTTCATCTACTGGTTATACAATATATATATATACGGAAATGAGTAAAACATTATCTATTTAAGCAGGTACAATCACAATAAACATTGGTTTAATGTTTTTGTATACAGTATATGTATTTAAAACATTTCTTTGAAAATATTATAATGTAAACACGTGTATACCGATTGTTGATGCTGCACATGTCCCCGTTAACCCAGCCTCTCAGTTCAGAGCATGGCAGTCAGCTGGTAGGGTCTCATGGCAGTCAGCTGGTAAGGTCTCATGGCAGTCAGCTGGTAGGGTCTCATCATGTCACACAGGTCCAGTCTCAAGAGCTTGTCTATTTTGGAATCTTGTTAGACACAACAGGAAATATGAATCCTCCCCATCTGCAATACTCTTTCAGAGCAGGCATGTTGGCTTAGCGCAGGTATCATAACCCATGACAACGTAGCTCCTCCTATGCATGCGCGGTGACTCCAGGCTGGTGGGCCTGTCGTCACGCTGCCATGGCTCACTGACACACTGGGTTAGGGTTAGTATTATTATGTAATGAGATATGTTTCACCTGAGCTGTTCCTGTTGTGGCAAGGCAAGGTGCGAGCTGTGATGAAAGGTGTTGATGAACTAACTACCTCTTTTCCCAATGATCTGTCATGTCAGCATAGACGTTTCATCTTTTCTCTTCTTCTTCATAATCTGTGAAGCGCTGTTCTCGCACATGTCTTGAAACAACTCTTCTAATGTGCCCTTCAGCTGAACGACTCAGAGGCATCACATTTCAGCTTGTCCCTCTTATTCTCATGGAACAATCTCTCAGAACCTCTCCGAGGGAACTTCTTCAAATGTAGCCCATACCTCCTCCACACAGTCTAACTGCTGAACTCTTAAGAGCTGGGAGCTCAATGGTAATGTGACTTCAGAAAACACATGTAGGCGTGAAGTGGTTTGCGGCCTGCCAAGAAGAAGTGACGTCAGCGGCTCCCTCAGGACTTATTCCGGTGTGAACGCGATTTACTAGATAGTTCCGGGGAAAAGTTCCAGGAACTATTCCTAGGAAAAGTATTTGGTGTGAAAGCACCTACAGTATTGTGTCAGTCAGTCACTGAGTCTGTACCGGGTCAGGGCGGTTCTGTTTACTGACAGTCACTGAGTCTGTACCGGGTGAGGGTGTCTGTGTGTACTGACAGTCACTGAGTCTGTACTGGGTCAGGGTGGTTCTGTGTGTACTGACAGTCACTGAGTCTGTACCGGGTCAGGATGGTTCTGTGTACTGACAGTCACTGAGTCTGTACCGGGTCAGGGGGGTTCTGTGTGTACTGACAGTCACTGAGTCTGTACCGGGTCAGGGGGGTTCTGTGTACTGACAGTCACTGAGTCTGTACCGGGTCAGGGTGGTTCTGTTTACTGACAGTCACTGAGTCTGTACCAGGTGAGGGCGGTTCTGTGTGTACTGACAGTCACTGAGTCTGTACCGGGTCAGGGTGGTTCTGTGTGTACTGACAGTCACTGAGTCTGTACCGGGTCAGGGTGGTTCTGTGTACTGACAGTCACTGAGTCTGTACCGGGTCAGGGCGGTTCTGTGTACTGACAGTTACTGAGTCTGTACCGGGTCAGGGTGGTTCTGTGTGTACTGACAGTCACTGAGTCTGTACCGGGTCAGGGTGGTTCTGTGTGTACTGACAGTCACTGAGTCTGGACCGGGTCAGGGTGGTTCTGTGTACTGACAGTCACTGAGTCTGTACCGGGTCAGGGTGGTTCTGTGTACTGACAGTCACTGAGTCTGTACCGGGTCAGGGTGGTTCTGTGTACTGACAGTCACTGAGTCTGTACCGGGTCAGGGTGGTTCTGTGTGTACTGACAGTCACTGAGTCTGTACCGGGTCAGGGGGGTTCTGTGTGTACTGACAGTCACTGAGTCTGTACCGGGTCAGGGGGGTTCTGTGTGTACTGACAGTCACTGAGTCTGTACCGGGTCAGGGCGGTTCTGTGTACTGACAGTCACTGAGTCTGTACCGGGTCAGGGCGGTTCTGTGTACTGACAGTCACTGAGTCTTTCCCGGGTCAGGGTGGTTCTGTGTACTGACAGTCACTGAGCTCAGGTACACTCAGTTCTGTCTCGTAGGGTCAGAGAGCACTGCACTCTGCTTTGTGCTTGTGTGTGTTCTAAAGTGCTATAGTTTTGTTTCTGGTGTTCTATAATGTGGTTGGTTCTGATGGACGTGATGGCAGGCCGGCCCGGAGGCGGAGCAGGACATGCATTGAGCTTGAGGACCGGCTGAGTGAGGGACTCTTTCTTTGCTCAGCTCTTGGCTCGGCATAGGAGAGCAGGTCCCTGTGTTCTCGATGAAGCCACAGTGTGATGGAGTGGGCCTGGTGCAGCTCTGTAGGCACGGCGTGTGGTTCTCTGCTCCTGGAAGATGCCTGCTGAGCATTGAAGATGCATCATTTCAACTGGGTGTCTGTCTAATTGAGCCACATGCTGGTAGGAGCGAGGACCCACCCCTCACTACCAGAGAGAATAATTGGTTCTATGACAGATGCCAGTCATTTGAGCCAGATTCGAATTGGAATTTGAACGTAAATGTGACTTTTGATTGCGTAGAAAGCCCTACGTGCTTTGTCTCTCAGTTCATGCACTGCTGGGTTCAAACTCCCAGTGGAACTTGTGTTCAAACCCAAAACAGTTGTACTGAGTTCCTAATGTGAAGATATATGTGATTCCCTGAAATCTGGATCTTCTTTGGAAGATCATTGTCTTCGTTTTGTTCATGTTTACTGCCGGGCCCAGGTCTGGCCTGTTGCAGCAGGTCCAGATTCTGCTCATTGGCGGCCGGCCCATAGGGGCGCTAGGGGCGCCGCCCACCCTCTTCCCACATGTTTGATTGTCATTAACAAAAATTGTTTTACGATGTCAAAGTTACTGATAAGTCACATGTTTCCTGCCTGGCCGCAGCCTGTATCATTACCCTCTCTCGTCCGGGCGGTAGAAAGGAGCTCTCAGCCAGAGCAGCAGCAGCCAACAAGCTGACTGTTGCTCTCTGTATAGGCTACTATGCCGCCGAAACATAATTTCATCCAATCAGCGTCGTCAGATCTGATGCTCAAAGGGCGCCGTGTCAGCGCCCTGGCCTGTGTGTCTGTGAGTTGTTTGGACTCGTATCCAAGGTGACGCTACAGTAGTTGTCTGCAGGTGGAGACTCCGGTGCTAGTGGATCGCCGGAGCTGTAGATTAACATTTACATGCTTATTGTAGTTGTCTGTAGCACCATGGAGCATGTGTGGGCTGGACCTGTGTCTTACAGGAAAAGAGTGAGCAGAGGGTCGAGTTGTCGATTCTTGTTCAGTTTTCATCTTCCTCACCCTCTCAAACTTTGAGTTGCGTGCGCTGCTGAAGAGACGCGCTACCATGGAAACCAAACTATGGTGTACCTGTATTAAAGTCCGAGTGGAAACAGTCGTGAGTAAATCTGATTTTGTCAGAAATCGGGAGAAATATGACCCCGGGAGGAAACCGGGGAGAGGGCAATGAAATCGGGAGTCTCCCGCTAAAATAGGGAGGGTTGACAAGTATGACACACACACACACACACACACACACACACACACACACACACACACACACACACATACTGTTCGTATTTAGTCTCCTGATTTTAATTGGGAATTCAATCATTTGAGTGTTCCCAAAGCACCAGTGTTCTGCAGTTTGTGTGGGCCTACTGTTGCACAGTTTTGGAAGGTTCATAGCTAACCACACTGAAGATAATGGATTATCTCATATTTTTATTTTATATTTTTAAGCCTCAATTTGTCCCCTAACATCACCAGATCATTTAAGGGGTCATTTCTCAAAAATGTCTTCCGGGGGAGGATCCCCCCGGACCGCCTTAGTATGGTTTGGTCCATTTCCATTGCCCCACCAAATATATTTTCCACCAGCCGCCACTGATTCTGCTGTAATCCTAGTTCTGTAGCAGAACCAGGTCATCTGCGTAGAGCAGGAGTTTAATTTCTGAGTCATGTAGAGTGAGGCAAGATTCTTCAGATGTCTCTAGGATAGTAGCTAATTAGTTTATCCATCCATCTTCTCCCGCTTATCCGTGGTCGGGTCGCGGGGGTAGCAGTTCCAGCAGAGAGCCCCAAACTTTCCTTTTCCCTGGCGACATCAACCAGCTCTGACTGGGGGATCCCAAGGCGCTCCCAGGCCAGCGAAGAGATATAATCCCTCCACCTGGTCCTAGGTCTACCCCTTGGTCTCTTCCCAGCTGGACGTGCCTGGAACACCTCCCTAGGGAGGCGCCCAGGTGGCATCCTAACTAGGTGCCCGAACCACCTCAACTGGCTCCTTTCGACGCAAAGTTAAATTAGTTTATGTAGATGTTGAATAGAATTGTACTCATACAGCAGCCTTGTCTCACTCACTTGTTCTTTTGTTGCCAATTTTGATAGCGCACTTTTTGTTTGTGTACGTTGATTTAATTGTCATATGTTTTACCCCCTAAACCTGATTCAATAACTTTGTAAAAAATACCATTGTGCCAAATAGAATCGAAAGCCTTTTTGAAATATATAAAGCATGCAAATATGTTGTCATTGTTTTGGTTAACGTGTTTATTAATTAAGGTGTGTAGGGTGTAAATATGATCTGAAGTGCGGTGTTTTGGTATAAATCCAATTTGACTTTTAAACAAGACATTGTGTTTGGTAAGGAAGTTCATGAGTCTGGAATTTATAATGCTACATATAACCTTCCCCAGATCCTGAGCTTTTATCGGGGAGTGTAGTGGATTCTGATTGTCTTTCATTGCCAGTTCCAGTTCATTCAGTCTTGTTATTATTTGATTGTGTTATGGGTCGGTATTGCTTGGAGTAATGTCATAGCATGTTTCAAAATGGCTGATCCATATGTCTTCATTCTGTATTGCCAAATCTATAGATTTCGATTTTTTTAAGATTATTACATTTTCCCAGAAGTTTGTGTTTATAGATTCCTCAATGAGTGTCAGTTGTTTTTGTGTGTACTGTGTTTTTTTATTCTGAGTGTGCCTTTATAGTGTTTAAGTGTTTCACAGTAAAGAAGGCGCAAATCTACATTTCCTAGATCTCTGAGTTTTTGATTGGACATTCTCCTAAATTGTTGTCTGATTTCTTTACATTCATTATCAAACCAATTGTCATCTTTGGGATTTTTTGGTTTATTATTAGATTTTTTAAGTTGGGATTGTTTTGCAGTTTGTATGAAGATGTCATTGACATTTTTAACTGCCTCGTTTATACCATTTTTACTGTGAACGTATGTGGTGTCCAGAAAGATGTTCAAAAGCGTTTGAATTGTGGGGGTGCCGATTGCTTTCTGGAACTCTTCTGTGCTGTTTTCGGGCCATCTGTAGAATTGTTCAATTATTAAGCAGCTTACTGGGCTGTGGAGGTATGCTGTTGTTTGTCACTGTCCTTTTGAGGAAAACAGTAGTTTGGCTGTGGTCAGACAGGTGTCAACGGGTTAACAGTGAATGAACGGAGAGAGAAAGGGTCAAGATCTGTTGCCATGTAATCAACTGTGATGCAAGAGGTGAGCAAGAAACTATTAATGTTTCATACCCTTTTAAAGGTAAGAACCTCCGCTAACTGACAATAAGAACAATTGTTAGCTAAAAAAAACACAAGAGTAATACCAAGCCTTTGAATTAGCATTGAGCGAAAAAATGCTAACGCTACAAAAGTAATATTATTACAGTAACGCGTTACTTTGTAACGCTATGCTGTTTGTCACTCAGAGTAAACTTCAACATCCAACATCCAATCAAAGAGCTTGAGGACAACCCACGGGTTTGTCAAGCAAAGCACATGGTGTAGTCCCAAACGATAGCTGAGGATTCTGGGTAGTGTAGTGTCTTCGGCCATCCTAAACTGAACAAATGTTTGTTTCTCCGAATCGAAGGGGAAAAATACAAAAGCATTGCACACAATTTAAACCAATCAATGTTGTGTTATCAACAAGGATAATCTGGTGTTTCTGAGTTGATGAGTAGTGCAGATAGCACTGTAAAATCAATCGACAGTAAAGAGAATACTTACTTCCGGGTGTAAAATCCTCCGTTATCCAATGGGAATGGATGCTCACATTGCTCTCCGTAATACAATAAAGGGGACATGATCAAATCGGAATATAATGTTCTTTTAAAAAACGTTAACTAAAGGGAACAATCTATTCGACACAGCTGAAGCTCTGGCCTTCCTTAAAAACAAACTAATGTCATAACAATCACAGTTGCATTACACACAATGCACTGTTTTTTGAGAACAAAAATTCGTAACTAATGCACCATAATACATTCTGACGAAAAATAAAAATTATTATGAATACAAATAAAATAAAAGAAGCCTCTTGTGAGTTACTACAAGCTATAAAGTAGATTTTAAAAACGTTTTATAGAATAAAAGCTCCCTGCAAGACGAAAAAAGAGCCTCATTCACTTTACATTGTCGTTGTTTGCGTGGTGCCGACACGCAAATGTAACAAAGTTCGTGAGTCCACCACGCAATGCAGTGTTAAGGAGTCGTGGTGGAGTCACGCATTCTGGTGAGATCAGGTTGCCTCCACAGATCTGGCGCCCAAGGCGAACATCTATAACGCCAGTGCGACGGGCCGGCCCTGGTCCCAGGTTACGCTGTAGAAAGTGTAGATACAACGCTACATTTCCCGCCTCGCCACAGTCATACAGTAGGCTACGGAGAGCGGCGAGAAACATTTCCTCAGGCATCGAAAAGCGGAACCGAAATTCACATTTCTAAATGATGCCGTTGGAATGGAAATGTTGGAACTCGGTACCCAACCCTACTCTTCGGCTCCACATTAGGGGTGAACAATTCATCTGAATTTGATCAAGATCCCAAAATGAACTGGTGTCATTTCATTTCATTTCAAACCTTTATTTAACCAGATTGGTCCCATTGAGATCATAGATCTCTTTTTCAAGGGAGACCTGCAGCATATAGGTTCCACATGAAACATAAAACAATAAAGGACATTATACATTATATTTACAGGATACATAGTTATAGACATTTACAAGTGCCCATTGTATCAGCAAGCATTTCATTTAGCCTAGCTTTAAAAACATGCAGAGGAATGAGATTGCTCAGTTTCAATTCTTGCTGAAGATTGTTCCAAGCAAGTGGAGCTGCGCACATAAAAGCTGCCTTACCTAAGACAGTCCTTGCTCTTGGCACATCTAACAAGACCACATCATGTGACCTCAGACAATAGCTGCTTGCACCTCTCTGTGTTATCAGAGAGCAGATATAATACGGGAGTTTACCCAACAAAGCTTTATAAATAAAAGTGTACCAGTGACTGAGGCTCCGTACAGAGAGTGATGGTAAACCTGCTTTGGTATACAGTGTACAGTGATGAGTAAGCGCTTTACAATTTGTGACAAATCTCAGTGCACTGTGATATGCAGCATCCAATTTGCTCAGGTAATTGGCAGGTGCATTCATATAGACCAGATCCCCATAGTCCAGCACAGGTACAAAGGTCACAGAGCCTTTTCCTGGCCTCAAGCGAGAAACAGGACTTGTTCCTGAAAAAGAAACCTAGCCTAACCCTCAGTTTTTTAAGCAGGTTATTGACATGAAGTTTAAAAGAGAGACAATCATCAAGCCAGATACCCAGGTATTTGTAACAGGCAACAACTTCAAGTTTTGTTCCTTGCGTAGTTACAATATCTAAAACAGGCTCTGGTGTCTTGTTAGCTTTTGAAAAGAGCATTACCTTGGTTTTATCCACATTTAAAATCGCAGGAGGCAAAGTGTGTGTGTGAGTCTACCATTCTGAATGTTTTATCGAGGTGATGCAGAGCAACACATAAGTTCTTAAACATTTGAATAAAAGTTACAAAGCCATTTCCGAATTATTTATAATTGTGTATCATATTGCAATTGCAATATCAGTCAAAGTCATTGTGATTAAATAATTTTCACTCAGCCTCGTCTACGTTAACCCCCCCCGCCCCGCCAATTTGTGTTGTCATCTGTTATGAATGGTGATATGCACAGTGATAGATGTGTAAGCCTAACAAGTTGTTTAGTTGTGATTGTAAGTTATGTATTGCACAATTTTTTTTCACAATCATATTATTTGGTATTCATGTTACAGATTGGACAGGATGGTTAGCAATCATTTCATTTCACTTTCGCTGCCTTTATTTTGTTGTCATAGTCAGTCTCGGGAAAATGTGGCTTTACCTTGTCCGACGCGTATCACACCTGTAGTCCAGAGTCTGGGCAGTCACTCTCTGAGCCTGATGACTTCTCACTTGTCTCCTTAACCCCATCTGGTTTTATTGTTATGGGATAGTGGTTTGCAAAAGACATAAGACCTGACACACACACACACACACACACACACACACACACACACACACACACACACACACACACACACACACACACACACACACACACACACACACACACACACACACACACACTAGCATGTGTTATGCTGATTTACTGTAACAGCACAGATGCGCACGGACATGGGCACACGCACATGTTATATGTCTGTGTGTGTGGGAGAGCTCCCCATGCCCTTTGCAGTGTTTCAGTGTGTCAATTGTCATCAATGTGTGACAGCCTGCCAACACTGCTGGCACACACTGCAGGAGGTGTGTGTGTGTGTGTGTGTGTGTGTGTGTGTGTGTGTGTGTGTGTGTGTGTGTGTGTGTGTGTGTGTGTGTGTGTGTGTGTGTGTGTGTGGTATTTTACAAAATTGTAACAAATAATGTCAGAGTGAAATAAATCTCTATATAATGTCACACAGGATGTGCCAATGTTTCAGTCTACACGTGGTCAGGGAAGACCATCCAACACGAGTGTATAGATTGCAGTGGTGCGTCAAGGATCTGAGGTTTGTGATGAATCTCAGTGCACCGTGGTAGACGGTGTCCAGCGAGTGCAGGCACTGAGAAGATGCATTCATATAAACCACATCTCCATAATACAGCACAGACAGAAAGGTTGCAGACACTAGTCTCTTTTTGGCCTCATAGGAACAACAAGACTTGTTTCTAAAGAAAAAACCTAATTTTATTCTTAATTTTTTCAAGAGTTCCACAATAAAAGAAAGCAAATTGTGAATTCTAATTCCAAGATACTTATACTGCAACACAGATTCAATCTCCGTCCCCTGCAAGGTGGTGATAGGAGGAAGGTTCAAGACCTTGGGTTTTGCTTTCGAGAACATCATTAGCTTTGTCTTGGCAGCATTTAAAACAAGTTTCAATTCACACGTGTTGGGTTGTACAATGTTAAAAGCATTCTGGAGCTGACAAAGAGCCTGCTTCGGGGTGGACGCAGAACAATGAATAACTGTATCATGTTATGCTGTGTTCGTTATTCTCGCGTCCAGGTAAGAAGCTTAACTGCAGACACAGTCATTTGTTTACCCTCATCATTATACACCTCTCTACGTAGTCTACCAGGATATGAGGGGGTATAATACGCACGTTTCAATACACATGTTTCATACATCTTCCCTGTTACCCTCCCCTTGTTATAATGAAGACAACAGTGCATGTGAAGGACTGTAATACCCATGTATCAGACACGCTCCCCTTGCTATAGTGAAGACAACAGGTTTTAAATGTAAAAAACACTTCTTTTTTTTAAATGTCCTTTTTATTTTTTCACACACAAAATCAATAGTTATACTGATTGTAGCATCCCCAGGACAGTCTCCAGCTCAGAATTCCCCATATTACTGGAGATATCATGATGAGTTTTTTCATTTCAGTCAAAATATTCACGTGTATGCTGTTTTCGACGCACAGATGCATTACATCTACAAACAGAGCATACAATGAGAGCACATGATACACTTTTGATGTGTGTTTCATTTCTGCTGTAATGTTACAGAATGTTTCGGAAAATGAAGATTCCAGGACCACTTTAAATGTTTCGTTTACAATCGTTTCCCAATGACCCGGAATAGTACTGCCAGAACGAACGATATCCAAAATGTTTTCTAGTTTACAAACTTCAGCCATTCTGTTCACACGGGGATCACTACTCGTTCTGTTTTCAATCGTCCTCATCACCACACTTATTAAATTAAAGGGTATTGACTACATTATGATCAATATATACAGAGCGTTTTGCATAGTAGTTTCCCTTTTTTTATTTTACTTTAAAGAAAAGTGAAAGTATAGAGAAAAAAAAACCCTGGCTTCAATCAACCCGCTGGTTATTAATCTTCTTCTTCTCCATCCAACTCATCAGCATGGATCTTTTCAAGTCTCTCCTTGAGGCATCTGCAGTTTTTGAGATTGTGCAGAAAAGCCTCCGGATCCTCCATACATCCGCGCAAATGTCTTTATCAATAAGACTCTGGCCAATCACAGTAATGAAGTCGGAGAGCCAAAGTCTTTTCATTAACGGGTTGTAATTGTTTCTGAAGAAAAAATCGGGCATGTCATACAGACACTCGTGCTGTCTCTGACTAGCGTGACTGACTCGGCATCCGTTGCAGATTTCTTCTCTGTACCGATGCAGCACCCTCTCCAGAATATCAACCAACTCCGATTTCACTGTGTCCAAAAACCGAGATGTCTTGGACCAAGGAGTAACATCAGCAGCAGTAGTATTGTAAGATTCGGGTGTCCAAAATGGTGGTGATGATGGTAGTCCAGGAGTTTGTTCCTGGCTGCAACTCGCAGGGGGAGACTTGGTTTTTCTCAGATCCATGGCTAGTTTTCAACGGTCGTCTTAGTGGGGTCCTTCGTTTTAGATGATTTGCTGAGTGGGGGTGGGACTTATTGCGTTGAGTGGGGGGAGTCATCTATATAATTGGGTTTTTAAAAAGTTCTTTAAGTTTTGTAACTTTTTCATCTATCATTTCCAACCAAGCAGCAAGTGGTCAAAGAATAAGTAATTTGTTTGTCGTTTGTCACGATTTTACGGAAAAAGTCAAAGTATAGTTTGTCAGAAGAAAATATGGAAAAGTCATTGTGTACAATAGTATGTTGAAAATCAAAAAAAAGAAACTCAATTCATTACAAAATAATTAATATTTTACCAAGTTATAAAGTGTTGCATCCATTAAAGAAACCCCATTCCTTACAAAGTACTTCATATTATACCCTTTGTTAAGTGTTGCATACATCAAAGTATCTTGGTAGCAGAAAATAACTAAAATATGTAAGGTTATGAGAAAAAAAAACCTACATTGTTTAACTGAACAAGTGTTTAAAAAACGGCCATTAAAAGAAACCGAATTCCTTACAAAGTACCTCATATTCTACCAGTTGTTAAGGCGAGACACGGCAGGCAAACACAATGTTTTTCAAGTACTGGTCAATTTTGAGATTTTGTGCTATTTTGATTCTATAACATGTTTTCTTTCAGGCTTTTGGAAGGAACACGTACAAAATACACATTTAAGTGTTTATTTTACTAGAGTTTGTCTATTTGCGTCTGTAGATTTCTCCTAAATTCACCAAAAGTTAGCATTCTAACGTAACATAAAGTATCATGTCAACAGAGATATCGTTGGAAAGCTGTGTCTCTTCTACACAATCTCATCGGATCCAAATATGGTCATTTCCTTTGTATCAGCAACCAATCGTGAAAGTACAAAGAGGTCTTAAACCAAGAAACGACATACACCAAACCTTCCAGTTATATTCCTATCAATATTATGAAGGCTTTTACAGAAGGGTTTGTTCATATATCATTCATAGCCTGAATTATACAACATTGTATACCTAAAAACATGGCGAAAATTGATATTTTAGGGCTGTTGACAGTATTTTCTGATTTATGGAGTGATAACAAGAGATATCCAATATCCCTTCAGTAAAAGCCTTAGATGCTAATATGACTACAAAATGAAACAAGAATGTTGAACCTGGCTTTATCCAAAGTTCAGATTTCGATTCCTGAAATGTGTTAAAATATGTGCATATTTAATGAGAGAATGGTTCATTTGCATATTTAAACATGCTATTTCAGAAAACTTGTAATACAAAAAACAATTGCCTTATTGGAAGTAATTAACTGGAGAAATGTCTAGCTGATACCTTTAAGTTAAAAAAATGACCCTATTCACCTGGCGTGTCTCGCCTAAGTGTTGAAAACATCAAAGTGTATCTAACATGGGCGTAGGAAGCATCCTGAATGTGGGGGGGGACATTTTTAACGGGGGTTTTTAAAAAAAAATAGATTTCTTTTATTCTGGTGCATTTTAACAGGTGGTATGATACTTTTATGTGGCTATACTAGCATGAGGAAAATGATGGGTAAATGTTGTAATTTCATCCAGTAGTAAATAAAGGAAACATATTTGATTATTAATTCAGAGCCATCTTTGAATTAATAAAAAGCAGTTTAAATGCCCATTTTTTGTACATTTATATACAACAATAAATATTTGTGAGTGCATTGAACAGAGTTCCCGTTACAATATTTTTTCGCCGATCAAAATGTCCGTTAAAGTTGAAATCTTCCAGACAGAATTAGAAAAGTGGCAGTCAAAAGTCTTCTTTGTTATTTATTGAGCTTTAAAACGAATTGATATGATTCGATATCAAACAAACTAATTATAGGAGATTAACTACATTATTCAAAAGTGTAGAGTAACTTACAATAACACGGGAATAATAAACGGAGCGCTCTCCCTCTCCTGACAGCCCGTCAGTATCATGCAGCTCGCGGATCAGTAATGAGTGACCCGACAGTAAAACTAAACATATCTCTAACTAGTTACGGTAGTTTGAGAGGTCATTAAAATAGCTACGTGTGATATTCTAACCTGAAGTGTGTGTTTTGTCCGCTCACCGCTGCATGTGATGCAGAGCTGCGTGTCCACTCGTCAGCAGCAGCTGATCTCTCTCTCCGTCAGATTAGACTTCACTCGCGTTTATGTCCATATCGATCAGATCCAGCTAGTTCTAGCTAATGATATGACTACCTGTTTATTAAAAAACACCTAAACAATAAGCGTCGCTATGCAACCGGATGAGGCCGCAAAGTATAGTGCAGCATTATGCATTTGTTTACATGCCCACCGGAACCCCGAGGCATTACCAACAGATCAACGCACAATCAACCCATTCAGGACATCTCTTTCTCCACATTACGTGTTAGACATTAGAATTCACTCTTCTTGTCTGTCACATACTCTTTTGTCTGTCACATAAGTGGCGTAAATTGCGCAACTGATGCGGTATTGCCAGTGGTGAGCCGTGACTTTTATACCTAGGTCCTCTGACCCCCCCTTCCCTCGAAAAAAAAGAATAGATATTACGTCTCAACGTATACTTCAGCGGAATATCAAAACAGTGGTCCGGGGTGCAAACTCCATCAATGACAGCGACCCTCTACCACACAAAACAACACCATTTATATAAACACCTATCATGACAGGGCACCAACAGCCAAGTAGCAATTACAAATGAATGAAGTCGGCACGGCGACCCGCATTGAAAATGACTTAGGCCTACCTTTGATGACAAATCACTGAAACACAAAGTCCATCCTCCTGTCCTTCTGGATGAAGCACTTGATGGCGGGTCATGCAGCTGATCCTTTGCCACTCCAGTTTATCATTGGAACTCAATCTTGAAAATGACTCGGTTAATAATTTCGCAACGATGTCATCACTATCACTGAAGTGAGCCATCATGAACGAACTTATGCTAATTATAAATATATCGATCATAAATCTATCGATTCGATTTATGATTCGAAAAAAAGTAGGGTAGACATGTGGATATTATCCGGCTGAACACAACGTGCATTTATCTAACAGGTTCGTTTTCCACAGACCTTATTTCCAGCTATTTTCCAAAATCCTATGGAGAAATCCCGTTGCTTTCTGTCGAGGGAATCCGAGCGCAGCTTACTTCCGGGTTTTAGGACGCGTCACTGCACCACTTGCATAGACCTCACAGCGGGCGGAACTTGTCATAAAGTCCGCGAAAATAAAGCCCGCCCATTTAGAGGGAAGATATGATTGGTCAATTGTACTGTCATTTGACATTACTCTCTCGTTGAGTTACTATAGCTGGCCCTCTGTGAATGTAGAGAGGGACTAACAAGCTCTCCCGTCTTCACAGTAACTCGCAGAGACTGCATTTAACCCTTCACATTCCAACAGAAACTGAACAGGCAGATTCGAAGGATTTATTTCTTTGGAAATATTATTTTAAATACAATTAAATCAAGTTATTTTGGTAAAATTAATGAAAAATGTAACAACAACAAAATCTAAAAAATAATATTTAAATTTTAATGTTTTCAAATATTATTTTTTTGAATATCTTCAAATGATTTTGAACGGACACTTTGACCGGAGAGATTTAGATTTGCCGGTCTTCAGCATATTTTACCGGTCGTAGTCCGGTAATTACCGGCTAACGGGAACTCTGGCATTGAGAGATATTGTGTGGAGAGTCATTTAAATATAAATCGCAAAATACATTTGTGAATCCTTCTGTGAGCATTTATTAATATTGAGACTGATCTGACTCCATACAGATGTTAAGTTCACCTAGAAATGGTATCATTGACTTAAATGTTCAAATAAATGTTGCTCTTTCTTCTATATTGGTCACATGATGCTCCTTGACTGAAATGTTTCCTGTTCAATATCCCACTGATTTCCTTAACACTCTGGGATGAGAGTCCACATCACAATTACTCTAAACTGTCATTTCCCTTTCATCACTCACCTCAGCACCGACCTCTCTCCACTGTCCCTGTGTTCTGACTCTGACTCACTCTGAAGCGCCTAGATGTCAAGAGAGGTGGTGAAGTGATCACTATGTACTGAGCAGTATACTCTTTCACATTGAATCATAACAAGTCAGACAGAATGTAAATACAACTGACTCTAAAGTAAGTCCCAGTCTGTGACATTGGACATTTTGAAGACTCAAAGCAGTAGGTAGAATATTAGCGTGTCTATGTAATGTGCACAGAAAATAAACAGTTAACTGAACACTGGGATGGAAATGGCCTATAAGCACTCAGTAAAACATACACACACACAAAAAGCTTCTGAATGAGAAGAAGTATAATTAAAACATAATGCACATTACCATTGTGAGAGAGAGTACCGAAGTTAAAGAACTCAGAAAATAATCTCTTATCGAACTGAGGCTCCAGTAAAACACACTGACTGCGTCTCTACATGGACAACAGTAAGCCGTTTGAGTATTATCCCGGTTATGATCATATTGGGGATATGGTGTTTACATGAGCACAGAGAGATCGGGTTATTCATGTTCCCTGTCTACATGATAAATTCTAGTAACCTGGCATTTCAATGCCTTTTCTCATCTAAACTATTCAGTATTTGTATCTCTCTATCATGACATAAAGACGAAACTCCTCTGAAGAAGTGAGGCGCTTTTGCCGCCGCCGCAGCTATCACTGTTTGTTAACTGATTAACTGCTACCAGCTGAAGACTTACTTTCCTCTTCTTTGAACATTTTTTTCTTATGTCCATGGTGTCTGGGGTAGAAAACATATCAAACCAAGAGATCGTCAGCTTTGATTTTCGCGGTATTAACAATGTCCTTAACACTTGGTGTGTGTGCCTTACCTCCGCTACCGGCATCGCTTCATACAACAGATCTGAGCTGTCCAACTACGGCAACACTCCTTGAACATGCGCGCTATGGGAGAATCTGCCTTGCAGTGAAAACATGGTACGGAGTTTCATTGATTTGGGCATAAAGTCCATGAAGATGGTCCTGACGTCCACTAGGATGGACATTTATAAAAGAGCTGTTATTTGAAAACTTGAATTATTGAATTGCTTTCAGAACTAATTATATAGTTCCTCACATGTTAATAAACAAGAACATATATGATTTTTATGGTAAAAATTACAATTATTCAATAATATTTGACTTCTCCTCCTGCTTCTATAAAATGCTGTTTTTGGTACGCCAGCCAAGAAAGAACTTCCCAGCATGCAATTTTAACCAATGACATATCACTGGAAAGACCAGGATGTCCTCTGTACAGTACATCCCAGATTGATAGAATAGCTCAAAAGAGTAAAAGGAGATTTTAACAAAATGTCCACTACAGAGGACATTTCCAATGGGCTGGGTCCCAGGAGGATATGAAACAGATCTCCAAATCACTTGAAACGGGCTGACTGAGCACTCACCCTTCACTGCTCGTAGATGATTGGACCTGATGAGGCGGACGCAAACCCCAGCTGCCTATATCTGTGTGTGTGTGGGTCTCTCGGTGTGTGTGCGTGTGCATGTACTGTGAACATCAATCTCACTAGATCACTTTCATCCGTGTCTCGCTTCATCGCCCCCTGCTTTATATTTGTCATCATGATCTCTCTTCCTCTGTATCTTCATCACCTCACATGACATCTCATCTCCTCCTCCTCTCTCCGCCTCATTCTATTGCTCACTGAATAATATGTGTTATACTCAGTGGCGAGTATATGGTGATCAATGACAGCGACCCTCTACCACACAAAACAACACCATTTATATAAACACCTATCATGACAGGGCACCCACAGCCAAGTAACAATTAAACATGAATGAAGTCGGCACGGCGACCCGCATTGAAAATGACTTAGCCTACCTTTGATGATAAATCACTGAAACACGAAGTCCATCCTCCTGTCCTTCTGGATGAAGCACTTGATGGCGGGTCATGCAGCTGATCCTTTGCCACTCCAGTTTATCATTGGAACTCAATCTTGAAAATGACTCGGTTAATATCACTATCACTGAAGTGAGCCATCATGAACGAACTTATGCTAATTATAAATATATCGATCATAAATCTATCGATTCGATTTATGATTCGAAAATTATAAAAGTAGGATAGACATGTGGATATTATCCGGCTGAACAAAACGTGCATTTATATAACAGGTTAATTTCCACAGACCTTATTTCGAGCTATTTTTCAAAATCCTATGGAGAAATCTCGTTGCTTTTTTGTTGAGGGAAGCCATGCGCAGCTTACTTCCGGGTTTTAGGACGCGTCACTGCACCTCTTTATACACATGCATAAACTTCACAGCGGGCGGAACTTGTCATAAAGTCTGCGGAAAAAAAGCCCACTCATTTAGAGGGAAGATATGATTGGTCAATTGTACTGTAATTTAGTTGGAATTCTGTTAACAGCATTCTAACTATCTGTTCTTCTACGCACGAAATTCTTTATTCTTATTATTCCGCCCGTTATTTTGCCAGCCTTCTCCTCCCGCATTGAACTCGTTCAAACATCAAAACGTTCAGCTCGGTCGGGAATCGATGGCTATTACTTTTCTTATTCATAACTTTCATAATTCCAGAGATACATCCCATAATTCATCATATTTTTAACATTGAAGTCAATGGAGGAAATCTTCAGACTTCAACAAATCTTCATGCGACTTCAACTGCTAACTGTTCATTCATACTTTCACTCAGAAACCTCATTCCAACTTTAAAATGTTACACATCTTTCTGACATTATTCCTGTAAAATAATGTTACGGTTCTTCAACAAAACGTTCACATGTAACAGGTTTATCTCTCATTCAGAACAATGGAAACCTTTGATCTCTGCACACCTCGTTAGCTCAACTATAAACACCTGTGTCATGGAACTCGATGATGTTATCGCTCCAGCTGACATGCTCAGAGCAGCAGACTTCAGATAGAGGTTAATGGTCCTGCCCTCAACAGCTCCAAGTCAATTATGGGGTGTCATCACCAAATGCCGAAGATCAAGAGAAGAGAGAGAGGGCGATAGAAGAGTGAGAGGGCGATCAAGAGAAGAGAGAGAGGGCGATCAAGACAAGAGAGAGAGGGCGATCAAGAGAAGAGAGAGAGGGCGAGCAAGAGAAGAGATAGAGAAGAGAGAGGGTGATCAAGAGAAGAGAGAGAGGGCAATCGAGAAGAGAGAGAGTCAAACTAAAGTGGAGACATGGCAGAAACCCTACAGTCAAGTGTTCTCCTGTGAGAGGGCGATAAAGAGAAGAGAGAGAGGGCGATCAAGAGGAGAAAGAGAGGGCAATCAAGAGAAGAGAAAGAGGGCAATCAAGAGAAGAGAGAGGGCGATCAAGAGAAGAGAGAGAGGGCGATAAAGAGAAGAGAGAGGGCGAGAGAAGAGTGAGAGGGCAATCAAGAGAAGAGAGAGGGCGATCAAGAGGAGAGAGAGAGGGCAGTCAAGAGGAGAGAGAGAGGGCAATCAAGAGAAGAGAGAGAGGGCAATCAAGAGAAGAGAGAGGGCAATACAGAGAAGAGAGAGTGGGTGATAGAAGAGTGAGAGGGTAATCAAGAGAAGAGAGAGACGGCAATCAAGAGAAGAGAGAGAGTCAAACTAAAGTGGAGACATGGCAGAAACCCTACAGTCAAGTGTTCTTCTGTGAGAGGGCGATCAAGAGAAGAGAGAGAGAGAGCGATCAAGAGGAGAAAGAGAGGGCGATCAAGAGAAGAGAAAGAGTGCGATCAAGAGAAGAGAGAGAGGGCGATAAAGAGAAGAGAGAGGGGGTGATAGAAGAGTGAGAGGGCGATCAAGAGAAGAGAGAGAGGGCGATCAAGACCATAGATATAGTTCATTGAGCAGTTTCACTGTGTTACTTCATAGTTTTACGACACATTTTTTTTTGACTTGCAAAATTATTTTTTAAATTGACAAATATCGTATGTGTAATTCGTGGCACAATTCAATCGGAATCGACTTCAATACATAATTTTTCCGAAATAAGGTCTCATGGAGCTCCCCCGGAAAGGGAGGGACTTGGCCACGCTATCGCGGGCCCTCTGTGAGTTCATAGCTGGACCACCAATCAGCTCCTATCTTCACAGTAACTCGCAGAGACAGCCAAAGGAGCTTCTTTCATTTAACCCTTCACATTCCAACAGAAACTGAATAGGCAGATTTGAAGGATTTATTTCTTTGGAAATGTTATTTTAAATACAATTAAATCAAGTTATTTTTGTAAAACTAAAGAAAAATATAACTAAAACAATATTGAAAAAATATATATTACAACAAATATATTTTTTTTTCATGTTTTTAAATATTATTTTGTAGAATATCTTAGGCCCTCAGAGAGGGCCTAGAGGGCCCTGACGGCTCGCCACTGGTTACACTTATGATGCTTGATGTTAGCTTGATTTGGAACGAATTGTACATAACTCAGCATGGGTATACAGGCCGGGTATATTAATATTATATTTCTGTTCTGGAGTACTTTTACCTTTTAATCTTTGAATAGTGTTCTTTAATGATAGTGTAACTTTACTTAAGCCAATACTCTCCAAAGTGATACAAAGTGTGGGTAACCCATATCTAAAAGCATCTTGAAGGGATCTAATCTCTAAACAGGCATATCTGCATGTGTCATCAGGTAACTGCAGGTACACTTCCTAAACCCTTCATATCTTCAGAGAAGCATCTTTGTATTCAGGAAAGAATCTAAGGCCATGCACAATTGAAGATTCCTCTTCACTGTGTGTTAGTGAATGAGCCTCTCTCTATTATACGAAATGAGTTTAATCTCAGCTTCATATTTTGCCCAGGGTTTTCATATTGTTGTTTATTTCACAGGCTATTAAGCCTTTTATTAACACCAAATTAAATTCTACGCGCGTCTTCTTTTTAGCCCGTCGAGTCCCTCCCCTCCCTCTCTTCTTGATCTACTTCATGGATTTCATCACCTCCTCTTTCTTCTGTGTTGAAAGTGCTGACCAATCCTCTGTGTCTCTCTATCTTTTTATATATGTTGATACATGTTGGTTACCATAAAGCCTCAATCGGATATATCAGATCATCCAGAATAATCTGAGTGTGCTAGTCTGTACGACAACCCACAATGATCTTTGGCGTTTATGATTTATCAAGACCTTTTTCCAATGTTGCGTAATGTCTTTGTTGCAGTGCATTCATGTTGTCACTTTGTGCTGCCCCATCAAGGTTCTCTTCAGTGCATTACCAGTCATCCTAAATATGACATGAATAAAGATCCAATACTGACAATGGCGACCTATTGCTCAACCCTCATGGCCAACATGTGAGTGTTGAGCTCAATGGACAGAGGCAGACTGATTATAGTGGTTCAACCTGCTCTTGGGAACCCTGCATCTTCTACCAGAAGGGAGGAGCTGTTGGGCAATGTGGGGAAGATCAGACACGACTCATATATGCTTTGGAGAGATGGATGTTTTTAAACCCTGATCCTTTTCAAGTTACCATCCCAGGCAGTGACACCATATCTTATGGTGCTCTCTAAACTGCATGGTAAAACAATAACATGAACTTCTGCTCGACTCCGTAAGCCCGGAGTCTACGCAAAGAAAACAACTGCTGTGGAATCTAGAGCACAGACCTTCAGCATGCACCCTCCAGCTGAGTGTACTATCTATATGAACACCAAGGTACTTCTAGGAGAGGACCTGAGTTATGGGTTCATTGTGGATAGCCACCGACCTAAGGTCACCCACTGCCTTCAGGTCCCACACCATCTCCTCAGTCTTCTTCACATTCAGCACAAGATGGTTAAAATCACACCACTGCACAAACCTCTCTATTCAGAGTGGTACACCGATGACCTGCTGCCCTGTGCGTTAAGCCAAGGACGGCCGTCTCATCGGAGAATTTGATTATATGGTTCTCGGGGTGGATTCTAGTGCAGTCGTCTGTGTACAGTGTGAAGAGGACTGGGGAGCACACACAACCCTGGGGGGCTCCCGTACTGACTGTCCAGGGCTCTGAGAGGGCATTGTTGACCCTGACGTGATGAGTGTAATTGGTTAAAAAAGAAAAATACAATTTCCAGATAAAAGGATTTATACTAATCTTTATCAGCTTTTGAATCAGAAACAGGTTTATTACCAGGTAGGTCTAAACGTATGAGGAATTTGACTTGGTGTCGTGGTGCATACAAACAAATAATTAAAAACACAGGTAGAGAACTAGAAAAATATTAAAAATAATGAATAATATATAGTCAAATATAACAGTATTTACATTGCAATGGAATGAAATAGAGGAATAAAATATGGAATATAAATCAGCTGTAATACAAAGATGTGAAGCAAGATGCGAGGCTGCAGTGTGTTAAAATGAATGCTCTGAAGATGTGTTCATGTCCAACATGTAGCATTTGTGCTGCATTCGTGAAATGGTCTAATAATCAGAAAAATTAGAACACCATCGTATTTCACGCTTCTCCTGATCTGTTTCCTGTCACACAAGCATTGGAAACACTTGTTGAAATGTTATTTAAATACTCTAGTTGAATCAAAATACAAAGCATATTTTTTAGGCTACAACGTCATTTAGTTAAAGTTAAAAGTTAAAGCCTTTTATTGTCATTGTACAAAAAATACAACAAGATTCAGAGTGCAACCGTGTCCCAGTGTGCAAAAACTAGACATACATAACATTAAAAACACGGCAGTAGGACAGACAACATAAACAATCATACGGGGGGAATAAATTGTTAAAAATATTAATATCAAAATAGTTTTTAATTTTTAAAGTGCATTACAAATGTGTATAAGGTGTATATGTGTGAAGATGATTACGGTTATTGCATTAAGTTTGGTTAAGCAGCCTGACGGCCCAGGGGTAGAAACAGTTTTTGAGTCTGTTTGTCCGTGACTTGAAGCTCCTGTATCTCCTCCCAGAAGGCAGGAGAGAGAACGGTCTGTGACCCGGGTGAGAGCTGTCCTTTAGTATTTGATTTGCTCTGCTGCGGCAGCGGGAGTTGGAGATGTGTTCCAGAGAGGGCAGCGGGAGGTGGAGATGTGTTCCAGAGAGGGGAGGTGGAGATGTGTTCCAGAGAGGGCAGCGGGAGGTGGAGATGTGTTCCAGAGAGGGCAGGGGGAGGCGGACATGTGTTCCAGAGAGGGCAGCGGGAGGTGGAGATGTGTTCCAGAGAGGGCAGGGGGAGGTGGAGATGTGTTCCAGAGAGGGCAGGGGGAGGTGGAGATGTGCTCCAGAGAGGGCAGGGGGAGGTGGAGATGTGTTCCAGAGAGGGCAGGGGGAGGTGGAGATGTGTTCCAGAGAGGGCAGCGGGAGGTGGAGATGTGTTCCAGAGAGGGCAGCGGGAGGTGGAGATGTGTTCCAGAGAGGGCAGGGGGAGGCGGACATGTGTTCCAGAGAGGGCAGGGGGAGGCGGACATGTGTTCCAGAGAGGGCAGCGGGAGGTGGAGATGTGTTCCAGAGAGGGCAGGGGGAGGTGGAGATGTGCTCCAGAGAGGGGAGGTGGAGATGTGCTCCAGAGAGGGCAGCGGGAGGTGGAGATGTGTTCCAGAGAGGGCAGGGGGGGGGTGGAGATGTGTTCCAGAGAGGGCAGGGGGAGGTGGAGATGTGCTCCAGAGAGGGCAGGGGGAGGTGGAGATGTGTTCCAGAGAGGGCAGGGGGAGGTGGAGATGTGTTCCAGAGAGGGCAGCGGGAGGTGGAGATGTGTTCCAGAGAGGGCAGCGGGAGGTGGAGATGTGTTCCAGAGAGGGCAGCGGGAGGTGGAGATGTGTTCCAGAGAGGGCAGGGGGAGGCGGACATGTGTTCCAGAGAGGGCAGGGGGAGGCGGACATGTGTTCCAGAGAGGGCAGCGGGAGGTGGAGATGTGTTCCAGAGAGGGCAGGGGGAGGTGGAGATGTGCTCCAGAGAGGGGAGGTGGAGATGTGCTCCAGAGAGGGCAGCGGGAGGTGGAGATGTGTTCCAGAGAGGGCAGCGGGAGGTGGAGATGTGTTCCAGAGAGGGCAGGGGGAGGTGGAGATGTGTTCCAGAGAGGGCAGCGGGAGGTGGAGATGTGTTCCAGAGAGGGCAGCGGGAGGTGGAGATGTGTTCCAGAGAGGGCAGGGGGCAGCCGATGGTCTCTGCAGGGCTTTATTTTCTGCAGCTGAGCATCCTGCATACCACACAGAGATGGAGTATGACAGCACGCTCTCAATGGTCGCCCGGTAGAAGGACACCAGCAGCTTCTTGCTCAGTATGCTCCTCCGAAGCACCCTCAGGAAGTGTAGTCGCTGCTGGGCCTTCTTATCTGCTGCAGTGGTGTGTGCTGTCCAGCTGAGGCTCTCCGATATATGTACCCCCAGGAATGTAAAGGTCGATCCGTGTACAGCCATACAAATCCAACACTCCCTGTTACGACAATCTGGTATTTCAGTCTTTGTTACCGAGATCCCGTCTGGAAGACGTTGTAAAAAATCATTTCAACTTGAAGTGCTGAGAAGCAGCAGTGCGCTCAGGTGCAGCGTATGTGCAATGGCATGCATTCACTTCCCATCGGAAACAGTTACAAATATGCTGGTGTCAGAGAAAGGTGCACTAGATGTTTGAGTGAACCACATGGCATAGTGTTAGTTGGAGATAGATTTGTAATGATTGCAATGTCAGCTCTCTGTAACCCTTCCTCCTCCTCCTCCTCCTCCTCCCTCCTCCTCCTCCTCCTCCTCCTCCTCCTCCTCCTCCTCCTCCTCCTCCTCCTCCTCCTCCTCCTCCTCCTCCTCCTCCTCCTCCGCAGAGCGTTGGTGTGAGCGGTATGGAGAGCTGCCAGGGGAGCTGCTGAGCGTGGAGCTGGAGAAGGAGCGCCAGGGGCTGGGTATCAGTCTGGCAGGAAATAGGGATCGTTCCCGCCTCAGCATCTTTGTGGTGGGACTCCATCCGGGGGGGCCGGCAGCTCGAGACGGACGCATTCGGGTGGGAGACGAGCTGCTGGAGGTGAGAACATCGACATGATGGATCCCCCTGAAACTCCATGCAGACGTTCATGTTCTCTTACTTGATCCCAGACTTCTCCTGTAGCACCCCCATAAGGTCCACCTGGGATGAAGTGAAACATCGTAACTGTTGTTTGGGTTGAATTCAAATATACATACATTCATGTTCTCCTGAAGATGACATGCCATCATCAGCACCCATCATCAATATGTGATTCTCTACCGTTCCTCCCAAAGCTAGTGCACTGTTTAGCATGCTAACCTGCTAACCCTCATCACCTTACTCATGCCATCATGGTCCACTTGGCCGCATCATATTACAGCTGCAGATCAGACCAACAGGTGTGTGTGTGTGTGTGTGTGTGTGTGTGTGTGTGTGTGTGTGTGTGTGTGAGGGGTTCCAATGTATCTAGATCAATATTAAACAGAGAAACACTGGGAGCTTCTCTCTCTCCCTCTAGCTCACCCTCCTACTCATTACATCAGTGTGGGCAATAACACTCACACACAGACACACACACACACACACACACACACACACACACACACTAAAACATATTCACAATACCACATACACACTGAAACGCACACTATAACAAGAGAGATACATTTGCATAGATGAAAGACACATTTGTGCCTTTAGTGTGTGTGTGTGTGTGTGTGTGTGTGTGTGTGTGTGTGTGTGTGTGATATTGATGAACAGAGCTTCTAATAGTATTACAGCCTCACACCTCAATTACCTTTTAATCAGTGTGTGTGTGTGTGTGTGTGTGTGTGTGTGTGTGTGTGTGTGTGTGTGTGTGTGTGTGTGGTTGTGTTTTGACCTTGGAAATGTTAGAATCAGAATCATCAAACTATCATGTGGAAATGGAGCTGAGTCACTGCAGGATGTGTGAATCGGTGTATTGACTTTAATAATTCTCATTGTGCAAATCAATAACTACTGATCAGAACCCCTTTCAGCCAAGGGAAGGTATATGTCCCTGTGAAGTGTGTGATGTCTTGTGAAGTATCAATAACAATATATCATCACATGTGTTTTACAGATGGGAGGTTCATTCACAACATATTTCGGTTTTTCTGTCAGATTAACAACCAGGTTCTTTATGGGCGGAGTCACCAGAACGCCTCGGCCATCATTAAGAGTGCCGCCTCCAAGGTGAAAGTCATCCTGCTCAGGTAGGACTGCAAGGCATGCTGGGTAACTCAAACTATTTACAGGAATGTAATGCCCAGACTGCACACTTAGATTTAAGGTTTACTCAAATCGGAAAAACTCTTACAACGAAACTGCATGCATGACGTGGATAACAAATATATCAGCAACTAAACAACATCTTTAATTTCTCTTCACACAGTATCAATACCAATTCGGCGGACTTTTGTATTTAATCTAATCAATAGATAGGCTATATTTTTTAGAACCTTATCACAACACCTCTTTGGATTCCAAAAACTAAACTACAAATACGGTGTTGTTTTACATCACGGTGCACAGCTGATATGATGGGAGTTGTGGTTTTTAAAGATATTTTTGATTTATACTTCCAGTTGTAATATGCATATTTTCTGTAATTCAATGATCATTCAGGACTTTGTAACCATGGTCAGACAAGATATGAAGATCTGTAGAAAAACATACCCTAATTTTCCTAACCTACACTGTAAAATGTTTGGCTGTATATTTACAGTAAATTACTGGCTACTAGTTGCATGGATTTCACAATAATTTACTGTAAATATGTCACAGTAATTTACTGTAAATATTTCACAGTAATTGACTGTAGATATTTTACAGTAAATTAGAATAGAAGTACAACTGCATACTGTGACTTTACAGTTGCCATGCCCATGGAAGTACTGTGATATAGCAGCACAGAGCTTTGGTATTATGGTACCTTGCTGTACATAAATTACAGTAATTACCTGTATTTTCACACATGGATACTAATAACTGGGAGAGGCGGTCGTGGGGAGGAGGGCTCGGGAGGTTCAGGGAGATGGGGGGAGAAATTGTGGCGGTGGATGTTGAGGGAGATGTTTGTGTGTCAGATGCAGTGGATAGGGAGAGATTCATGGCAGTGATTTTGTCAGAGAAGATGTTATACAATGTTATAATCACTCATTTCGTGTTGCTGGTGTGGTTTAACTTCTTTCTCAAAGAAGTCTCCTACTTGTAAGTATCTAAATAAATCCTGGTCATTCAAATTTAACTCCTCTTTAAGTGTTTGAAAGCTTTTAATTCGACCCCTCTCAATTATAGTGCTGATTGCTGAAATGCCCTTGTCTGACCAATGTCTATATGTTTTATCGAAAATTCCAGGCTTAAACTCAGAGTCAACCAACTAATAATTTTGATCTCTCTTTCCAAGTTGTATTTTCTAACCACTGTAAACCAGGTTTCAAGAGTGAATTTAGTGATAGGGTCTAGCAATTCCTCCTTCCTTTTGAACATTAAAGAATATCTAAGTCAGTTTAAGAACCCATTCAACATCATAGCAATATCAGAGACCTGGATCAGTATTGATAAAGGTGTGGACTGAGATGGATGGCTACGAACTGAATTATACAAACAGAAGGAATAAGAGTGGAGGGGGTTTGGCAATCTATGTGGATAAAGGAATGAACTATAAGGATGTGGAGAGCATGACAACAGCTGTTGACGATTTGTTCGAATGTGTTACAGTAGAAATGTGTATGGAAAAGTCTAAAAATGTTTTTGTGAGTTGTATATACAGAGCTCCTGGAACCTGTATTGACACATTTACAGATAGGGTAGAAAACATGTTTACTAAATCATTACAAAAAATGATGTTTATCTGGGGATTACAATATTGACCTACAATTGTTGAATCCAAATAAGCATAAAATGACAGAACACTTCATCAATACATTGTACAGTAGGCCTATGGGTTCGTATCCTAAAATCCCCAGACAATCACTTCTCATTCTGCTACATTAATAGACAACATATTCACAAACATTATGGAACACAATACAGTAGGCGGACTATTATATAGTGACATAAGTGATCATTTACCTGTTTTTATTGTCTATCACTGCAGTTCTAAGAAAGCGAAAGTCGCCAGCCATTTCAAATACAAAAGATTGAGAACTGAAGATAACATAATTGCATTTAAGAATGATTAACTAAAGCAGCATTGGCGGGTAGTATATGAGAGAGACGATATTGACAAGGCCTATGATGAATTTCTAAACATCTTTAAAGCACTTTATGACAAAAAGTGTCCTGTGAAACAATGCAGAGAGAGACACAAACAAACTCACAGTGCATGGATCACTAATAGCCTAAAAAATGCCTGCAAATAGAAAAATACACTATATAGACAATTCATAAAATATAGAACTTCAGCAGCAGAAAATAAATATAAAAGATATAAGAATAAATTAACCCATATTCTGAGGATATGTAAAAAAGAATACTATAATATAATAGAGAATAATAAGAATAATCCATCCATCCATCCATCTTCTCCCGCTTATCCGTGGTCGGGTCGCGGGGGTAGCAGTTCCAGCAGAGAGCCCCAAACTTTCTTTTCCCTGGCGACATCAACCAGCTCTGACTGGGGGATCCCAAGGCGCTCCCAGGCCAGCAAAGAGATATAATTCCTCCACCTGGTCCTAGGTCCACCCCTTGGTCTCTTCCCAGCTGGACGTGCCTGGAACACCTCCCTAGGGAGGCGCCCAGGTGGCATCCTAACTAGGTGCCGAACCACCTCAACTGGCTCCTTTCGACGCGAAGGAGGAGCGGCTCAACTCCGAGTCCCTCCCTGATGACCGAACTTCTCACCTTATCCCTAAGGGAGACGCCAGCCACCCCGCGGAGAAAACCCATCTTGGCCGCTTGTGTCCGCGATCTCGTTCTTTCGGTCATGACCCATCCTTCATGACCACAGGTGAGGGTAGGAACGAAAATGGCCCGGTAGTCAGAGAGCTTTGCCTTCTGGCTCAGCTCCCTTTTCGTCACAACGGTGCGGTAAAGCGACTGCAGTACCGCTCCCGCTGCTCCGATTCTCCGGCCCATCTCACGCTCCATTGTTCCCTCACTCGAGAACAAGACCCTGAGATACTTGAACTCCTTCACTTGGGGTAAGGACTCATTCCCTACTTGGAGTGGACAGTCCATCGGTTTCCTGCTGAGAACCATGGCCTCAGATTTGGAGGTGCTGATCCTCATCCCAGCCGCTTCACACTCTGTTGCGAACCGATCCAGTGAGTGCTGACCGATGAAGCCAATAAGAATAATATGAAAGGTTTATGGAAAGTATTAAATAGTGTCATTAGAAATGGAGCAAAAAGCTCAGGTTACCCTGAGTTTTTTGTGGACAAAAATAATGTTATTAATAATACAGAAGATGTGGTTAATGGTTTTAATGAATTCTTTGTAAATGTGGGGCCAGATCTGGCAGAAAAAATTAAAACCGTAGAAACAACTAAAGGGGGAGATACGGACCTTTGGAATGAACACAATAGCTCTTTCTTCCTCACACCAGTCGAAGAAAAATAAATCATCGATACTGTGCGAAAATTCAAAAGCAAATCCTGGACCGATTGGAATAATATATGATTATAGTGAAAAACACCATTACACAAATTACAGACCTGTTTCATTGCTCTCTCAGTTTTCCAAGATCCTTGAAAAGCATTTTACAAAAAGACTTGACAGTTTCATGGAAACACATCAGCTTTTGGACGACAGTCAATATGGATTCAGGAAAAATAGATCAACATCTATGGCACTAATGGAATTAAGTGAGGAAATAGCAAACTGTAATAAAATAATAAAAAAATAAGCAGTGGGAATATTTATAGACTTACAAAAAGCATTTGACATAGATCACAATATTTTACTGATAAAACTGGAACGGTATGGCATCAGAGGGGTGGGATTAAACTGGGTGAGAGATTATTTAAGCAACAGACAACAATTTGTTGAAATTGGTGAACATAAATCAGAATACATGAACATAACTTGTGGAGTACCTCAAGGGTCCGTGTTGGGTCCAAATCTGTTCATAATATCCATCAACGACATTTGCAGAGTATCAAATATATTGAAAACATTTTTATTTGCAGATGACACTAATATTTGTTGTTCCGGTGACAATTTGAAAGGGCTAATAGAAGTGATAACAGTAGAAATGATTAAAGTAAAACATTGGTTTGACACAAACAAATTATCATTAAATATAAGCAAAACAAAGATTATGTTATTTGGAAAACATAAAACAAATCCACAGATACAATTAATACTAGATAACAGTGGCGGTTGGTGGAAAATATTTTTGGTGGGGCTATTGATAGAGTGAGTAAAACATATTTTTTTGGGAGAAATGATCCCTTAAATTAGGACTTCTGGTGATGTAATGGCGCGTTTCCAGTGCAGCGCGGAGCTCGCTTTAATGCTGCGTTCAGACCGGACGTGATGCGAATATTCGATTCGCTCTAAACGCTCCTATCTAGTCACTCGAGTTTCACCGCAGCTGCCAGCTGTGTTTACTCGCATCATTCAAACAAGACGAGCTGGCTCGGGAGCTACAGCTACAACAACATGAACATATTTTACCGTGATTCAATTGTAATACACGTTTCAAAATGATGCCGACGTAACAACATCCTGATACCGGTTAGTAAAAACCATGAATTAATGCTTTGACAAGTCTGCAGACAGACGGCAGGCGAAAAACCTTTTAGAATGCTTGTTCACTGAATGGAGCTTGGCTAAGCTAACGCTATATATGCTCCGACCATCCACACTTACAACAACGGCCTATACAGACATAAATAAATCAGCGACTGTATTCTCCATGACACAGACAGTCTGTGGTTTGTACTTGTTTAACTTTTGTCTAGTTTCTGAACAGATCGTATCTGTCCCCGGCTGTTTGAAGAGCAAGCATGTGAAACAAAAGATAGCATTTACCTGTTTGCATCCAGCTAGCCATGTGAGAAGCCTTGTTGATACGTTTTGTCTTTTTCACGAGCTTGCTGTGATATACAAATCGGGTTGGTCCGGTCCAAGGTCTTTAAGTATCAATTTATCTCCCAAACTTCTCCTTGCAAAAGGATTGGAGAGTAGCTCTTGGGCGGACCGAGGTTCCGGCGACTCCACCTGCACACCATTCTCATCCAAATACTGCGTCACCTTGGTCACTCACGAGTCTAAAAAACAACTCATCAACGCACGTAAGCAACATGGGCGCCAACGTGAGCGCCCACGTGACCAAAATAGTTGACGGCGCTGATTGGCTGAAATTATATTTCGGCGGCACAGTTTACTATTGAGACTTTTGCAACCTGCTGGTTGCTGCTGTTTCGCTCGGGGGCTCTGCCCCGTAATGATAAACTAATGCCACGGGCAAGGCCAGGCAGAAAACAGGTGACTTATCAGTAACTTTAGACATCGTAACACAATTTTAAACGAGATTGTATTGTAGATTATACATTTTTGTGATACCAATTGTATGATATTTACCTTGTTCATTAAAAATTAAAATATAAACATTTTTTTTTAAATATATATTTTTTTATTTAATTTTTATTTTGTATCTGGCAAGAGGTGGGGCGGCGCCCCCATGGGCCGGCCGCCACTGCTAGATAACATACACATAGAAAGAGTATATGAAATGAAGTTCCTTGGTGTGGTTTGAGAGCACAGCATCAGCTGGAAACCTCATATCTTATGTAAAAGCAAAACTGGCTAAAACTCGCAATATTGGGAAAAGCCAGATACATTCTGGACTCATTGTATACTCTATATATCACACTAATATTTCCATATCTGATTTACTGTGTGGAGATTTGGGGAAACACGTACAAAACCAACCTACAGCCGTTATGCACATTACAAAAAAGGGCTATAAGAGTTATCAATAATGTTGGATATCTTGAACACACTAATGAATTATTTTTGAAGTCACACATATTGAAGTTCATTGATCTGGTTACATATAAAACGGCACAAATCATGTACAGAGCCAGACTTAATCTACTTCCTAGGAAATTAAAAACATTGTTCGTTGACAGAGAGGGTGGGTATAATTTGAGAGGAAATCTACATTTTAAACAACTCAAGGTCAGAACAACTCTGAGAAGTATGAGTTTAACAATCTGTGGGGTGACTTTATGGAATGCTTTGGAGCAGGAGTTCAAACAAAGCACGAGCATAATTCAGTTTAAAAGGATGTACAGAAACACTTTTTTGGACAAATATGAGAATGAAGAAAGGTAATTGAAGATGAGAAATGATTGTATATGTATGTAGAAATGTAAATGTATGTAGGAATAACTTGCATAATGATTTAAAGGACAATCATTGATCAAATAAGGGGTGGGAATTAATAAGCATTTGCTTCTTCCTACTCCCTTTCGGACACATATGATTTATTATTATGATTAATATGAAGACTTTTTTTTCTTTTTTTTGTTGAATATACAAATATTACCATGAATGTGGATAAATACTGTATTATAACAATACGGTATTCTGTTTTTCACATTTGTTATTTGTTATTTTTTAATCTGTTCGAAATAAAGACTGAAAGAAAAGAAAGAACATAGTTCTGTTGGCAATCATGCTTGGGATATGGTAGTCTGATACTGTATATAATTCAATATCTTTCCATTTCGCAGTATATGTTGTATCACACCAATTAACGAAATAACGGAGTTGAGCTGCGTAGTAATATTCTTGAAGATTCGGTAGAGCCATCCCTCCTTTATCTTTAGGTGCTTGGAGGGTTGTGGATTTTATCTTCGGTTTCTTTCCCGCCCAAATGAACCTTGAGATTTTGTTGTCCCATTCTATGAATTGTGATTGAGGTGTTTCTACAGGTAAAGATTGTAACATATACAAAATTCTTGGAAGTATATTCATTTTAATAATTTCTATTCTTGAGCTGAAGTCTAGAGTGAAAACTGACCATCTTTCCATATCTCTCTGGATTTCCTGATTTAAAGTCTTATAGTTTGCTTCATTTAGTGTTGTTAGGTCACTTGTTATATTCACACTGATTTTGTGGATTGCATTCTGCTGCTGTTTTTTCCTTATTCATCTGGCTAACAGTTTTGATGCTCTGGGGCCAGCCTCGTAATACGTTTGTTTCACAAATCTCAATTTCATTTCTACCTCATTCTCTAATATCTCATTAATAGTTTTCCTTATTTCTTTAATTTGATTAAGTAGTTCTGGGTCATTAGAGTTTTCATGTTGTTGCTCTAAAGTTCTCAATTCCCCAATCTTATTTTGGTATAATTTGAGCTTCATTTTCTTCAGGTATACCGTTCTTGAAATTAGCTCCCCACGCATGAATGCTTTGAAAGCATCCCAGATGATGGTTGGGCCGACCTCCCAGTTATCATTCTCTTCTTTGGATGTTAATTCGCTTTTTGACCCCCTTAACAAATTCTGGATCGTTCAAGATACCGACATTAAGTCGCCAATTTGTCTGTCTTGTCTGCTTATTTAAGTTCAGCGTCAGGTATAAAGTGCTGTGGTCTGATAAATCTGCAACTCCTATTCTGCATTCCTTTGCTCTGAATCGGTCCCCTACATTAATGAAGAAGTAATCTTGTATAGACTAAATGGGGAGCTGAGGAGAAAGTGTAATCCTTTTCGAGTGGATGTAGTTCTCTCCAAATGTCTACTATTCCCAATTCTGCCAATGCAGTACGTATATATTTGGACAATTTTGTTTTACTACTTTTCCTAGAGCTAGTTGAATCCAGGTTGTGATTCATTGTAATGTTAAAATCCCCCCCCACATATTAATATACCTTCCGATTCCTGGGCTATAAGCTCAAATAGATTCCTGTAAACATCTTTGTTGCTTTCAGGAGGGGCGTAGACATTAACTAATGTGGTCAATTCGTCTTCTATTTTCCCCTTCACAAGTATATATCTCCCTTCTTTATCTCGTATTTCCTTAAGAAGCTCAAACGTTGTTGTATTTGAAAGTAGAATGGATACTCCTCGCCTACTACCACCTTTATATGAACTGTAAAATGTATTTTTAAATCCCATCTTTTTAAGTTTGTCATGCTCTTGCTCTGTAAGATGTGTTTCTTGTAGGTAGTTAACCTGTGTTTTTTCCTTTTTTAGTTTAGCTATAACCTTCTCCCTTTTTACTGGATTGTTTAACCCGTTCACATTAAGCGACACCATTTTCAGATCTTTAAATATCATCTTGACCCTTCTTTGAGGTTACCTTTATCCTTCTGACACTAATAAAAACATAAAAAACATCACACAACTGAACCCAAAAAAGAGAAGACCTCCAAACATGGGGAAATAGTCCATTCCCCAAATCTCCGTTGGAGGGTGGGGGGGGAGTCCTCATCGTTGACGGGGGCCCCTCCCTAGACCTGTACCTCCGTTGTGAGGTTCCATAATGTTTAGACATGTCGTACTCAAAACACTCGACCTCTCCCAGTCGTTGTCCATTCATTTGTAGTGATTTTAAGAAACCTGTATATAACTATGTAATCCTACACATTCCCGTTCAGGACTCTTAATGTTATCTCAGGTCTTTTAGTTCAGTGAATCAGAAAAAGTCTCCCTTGAGACATCCGTTATGTTTTCCACCCGCAGCTCACCTGAATGTGTCCTCTTTGATCCGTGATTTCCCGCCCTTTTTCCAGTAAAACTTTTTAGGACTTCCACTGATAACTTTGCAGCTTTTCTCTTGCGCGGTCAGCTGTGCCGGAGTCGGGGCCGCGCCCTCTGCCCGCCACTCGTTTCCACTCCGCGGGTCCTCGCGGCCACGCCGGTTCCGTATCCTCGCCGGGCACGTCCACCGTGTGTCCTCTTTCCTTCATGTCCTGCGCGGCTTCCCTGGCATTATCATAGGTCTTCACTCCTGTGTTCCAGTGGATCCGTATTTTTGTGAGCGGCGTCTGGAAACGGATTCCCTTTTCTTTCAGCATTTTTTGAATGCCTGAATATGCACGTCGCTTCTGGACCACGGCTGTAGGATAGTCGTGGTCAAAAAATATTTGTTTGCCCCCTGCGTGTATCTTTTTCTGCCAAGCCTTCTTTAAGACCATCTCTTTTATTTCAAACTGGAGGAAATTCACCACGATTGATCTGGGAGTAGAGCCTTGGCTCGGTGCTCTGTGAGCGCGCTGGATCTGGAGCCGAGTTTCTTCGGGTATTTCGAGTTGGGTTTTCAGAAGTGTCTCCATGTATTTGGCTGTGGAGCTCCCCTCCGTGCCCTCGGGTAAGCAAAACACTGGGATGTTGTTTCTCCTCGATCTCCCCTCGAGATCAGTCCATTTTCCTTGCATCAATCGAGTCGGCTCCATCATCACCGACATCACTTCATTCACCTCCGTCTTCCACTCTTCCACATCTGATATGCGCTCCTGCGCCTCGGCTATGCTCGCCCGTTGCGCCTGCAGCTCTTTGTTCTTCTCCGTAAGTTTACGGTCGAGTTCTTGTCGCAGATAAGTGATGTCCTCCCTCAGCTCCTTCTTTATTTCGTCTTTGAATGTGGATAGTTCTTGTCGTAGTTCGAGTTTAAGGTCTTTAATTGATTTGCTAATGGCGGCAAAGCCTGCCCGCAGTGCATCTGAGCCGTCGTGTTTGCTAGCATGGTGTTCGCTAGCCTCGTGCTCCGGAGTTTCATCCATTGTAGGTTGATTTTTCACTTTGCCTGGTCCTTTACGATTTGTACTGTTCCTCAATGTTTTTACCCCACTCATTCCTTACTTTAAACGTTGAGTTATTTGCATTTAGTGGGATAATTTGCCCGACCTGGGAGAGCCTCTCACTCACACAACCAGTCTCTCCGCCATCTTGTGGAAGTCCTCAAATCGTTTTTTTTAACTAGTTTTTGGAAAATATCTGGAAATAAGTTCTGTGTTTGACACAAATGTAAGAGACGGATCACGTTTTGTTCTACGACATTAAATCCATCAGCAGTGACACCAATGGTGATTTTTGAAGAGTTTACTTGTCTGAAAAACGATGGTTGTTAACAAGTGGCTGAATAGGACTACAGAAGTTGTGCAGGACGTTGTACGTCATTACACCGAACACGTAAATACTCCCGCAAAGTTTGTTTGCCGCTGTTCTGCTTGAAAGCAAGTTCCTGCCTCTTGCAAACTGTTAAAACAAACGCTTCAACTTGTTCCATTTTGAATATGTATTTTTGAATATCGATCTTAAGTTGGCGTGACGTTGAAGTTGTGCGACCTTTTGCTGTCGTTCGTTTATAGCATAACGTTAGCATTTCGCTTCTGGCGATTAGATTTATGATTCGAAAATTATAAAAGTAGGGAAGACATTTGGATATTATCCAGCTGAACAAAACGTGCATTTATCTAACAGACCGTTTTGCACAGATCTTATTTTTTACAAAATTCCAAAATCCTATGGAGAAATCCCATTGCTTTTTTGTCGAGGGAACTCATGCGCAGCTTTCTTCTGGGTCAGCCTACAAAAATATGTCATCCCTGCACCACTCTATTGAGAATGTAGACTGGCAGAAAGTGTGGGTCTATGCCGGGAAAATATCTATTTGTAATCGAACCAAATCTACACAGTTGGATCCCACATCGCACACATATCACAAATTAATGCATCTCCGCTCTGAAGTAAATGTAACTCTGAAATCGTACTCACTGTGTCTGGTTATGTGTGAAGCTAGAACACTACTGGTCTGGTATTGTGAAATAACTGTCTATTATTTGTGGTGTTCCTACAGTATGTGCCTCCTGCTTGGTCTTCCAGATGGTCATATTACAAATGTCAAACACAAGAACTCTCTAGCCTATTGACCTTTGCCTCTAGGACAAATATGTTACTGTTTTGGATCAAGGATGTTGCTCCAACAAAGAAATGGTGGCATACTCTTGTAATGGAGTGTATCCCTAACGAATACGTCTCATGTATGATTCATTGTTCAGTGGACGCTTTTCATAAAGTATGGGCCCCTTTCTTGGACTATATCGGACCCACGCTGTCATCTTCTATATTACGAGTTTCCTCCTTCAGCCTATCGCTTCTATGTACTTATTTAAAAATGTTTAACTATTTACTATAATAAATATGATCTCATTTGTCTTGTTGTTGTTGCCTCTCTCCTATGGGTAGAGACTGGTAGGGACTGGGGATCCGTATACTGTCCAGTATTTTTTATTATTTGTATTTCTTACTCTTACCTATGCACCTTACTTGTCATGTCAAGTTTGAGCTGTTGTGTTGTAATTAACAAAAATGTATAGAGATATTATTCAAAAATAAATATATATAGTCAAAAATAAAGAAATGCAGTAAATGACAGGTTAAAATGCCTCCTGATAAATGGGTTACAGTGATACTCTTCAGTATTACCAATGTGCAACAAACAGACACATGAAAACCCTCAAACTATGCAATATTAATAAGCTACCATTTACCCATCACATGTAAACCCTGATACAGAGTGTAGCAGCTGCCATGTACCCATAATGCAACTGGACACCAGTTATATGTAAGATGTATCAGCTAATGTTTCCTGAGCCTCTAACAGCGGAGATGAGTTTTTATAAATGTTCAAATGTATAGATGGTAGTACAAACCAGAGCCTGGTTCAGAACACATGATCAGACCTTACACAGCTCCGTTGGAGACCAAATATCTCCAGTATTGCTCCCTGAGACAAGCTGATGGGGAAAACCCAGTTCATCTGAAGTCCTCTGAAGTCATTTAAAGTCCTTTGAAGTCCTCTGAAACAGAGCTCTGTGTAACTCATGATGAGTGTGTCTGCACTGCAGAGCTCCTCTCTCTCTCTCTCTCTCTCTCTCTCTCTCTCTCTCTCTCTCTCTGCTCCTCTCTCTCTCTCTCTCTCTCTGCTCCTCTCTCTCTCGACTCTCTCTCTCATTTCATTTCATTTCAAACCTTCATTTATACAGATAAATCCCATTGAGATCATTGATCTCTTTTCCAAGGGAGACCTGCTCAAGTAGTTCCACATGAAACATAAAAGCATAAACAGAACAACAAAAGGACATCATACAGCATCGTTTACATAATTATCCACATAAAGAGGTACCAATGGCTTCCGATTGAGTAGCATCCAACCGAGCTTTAAAAACAGTTAGTGGCACCAGATTGTTCAGTTTCCATTTAATTTGCAGACTGTTCCAAGAAAGAGGAGCTGCATCTAAAAGCTGTCTTCCCTAAGACAGTCCTAGCAGTTGGCACATTTAATAAAACCACAGCATTCGATCTCAGGCAGTAGCCACTTACAATTCTCCGTGAGATCAGGGAGCAAATATAAGATGGAAGTTTCCCTAGCATGGCTTTGTATATAAAAATATACCAGTGACTGAGCCTCCGTACAGTTAGTGAAAGCAAACCAGCCCTTGCATACAGGGTACAGTGATGGGTTAGTGCTTTACAGTTTGTCACACATCTCAGTGCACTGTGATACACAGCATCTAACTTGACCAGGCAATGGGCAGGTGCATTCATATAGACCAGATCCCCATAGTTCAGCACAGGTCAAAAGGTCACAGTGACTAGCCTTTTCCTGGCCTCAAGCGAGAAACAGGACTTGTTTCTGAAAAAGAACCCTAGCCTAACCCTCAGCTTTTTTAGCAGGTTATTGACATGAAGTTTAAAAGTGAGACAATCATCAAGCCAGATACCAAGGTATTTGTAACAGGTAACCACTTCAAGTTGTATTCCTTGCGTAGTTACAATATCTAAAACAGGCTCTGGTGTCTTTTTAGCTTTAGAAAAGAGCATTACCTTGGTTTTCTCAACATTTAAAAGAAGCTTTACAGCCTGTAATGTAACACCAGCTTCCTTAATGGAGGGACCTGCACAGTACATCACGGCAGGGGCGGACTGGGGGAAAAATGTGGCCCGGGGATTAATTGACAGACAGGCCCACTTAATGCGCGGCATGTATCGGCCGGCCGGCAACGAAAGTATGTTACTTAACAAAAAACCCTATGCATTTAATGTTATTTTGGACCATTATTCATATAGTAATCACATTACCTGAGCACTTGAGTTGCCTAGAGCAAAATAGTTAAAGCATATATTTAGTGATTTTAATGTTAACAGATCATTGATGCAATAACATTTGGACCCAATTTGGGGTGTGAGCAGGTGGTGGACCTCACCTCCTCTAAGGGGGTCCGGGGGCATGCTCCACCGAGAAGATTTTTTTTTACATTTTGAAATGAAATGCATCTATCTGGTGCACTTTGAGACCAAAATTAGGGACTACATCTATGGATACATCTCTCAACACCCATATGAAACAGAACTGTAAACAGATTTACTTTTTCTTTCAACATTTATTTGAACAGCAAGTGGAGGCAAAAGTGACTGCACCCAAAACAATAGCTGACATCCTCGTGGATTCATCTTCTTATTACAGACACATGCATTTCCTAACATTCGGTCTATATGCTGTAAAATGTATTATCTCTTCAATTTACACACGGCATCTATTGCACGTCTGTGCGTCCTGGGAGAGGGATCCCTCCTCTGTTGCTCTCCCTGAGGTTTCTCCCATTTGTTCCCCTTAAACTGTGGGGTTTTTCTCTGGAAGTTTTTCCTTGTACGATGTGAGGGTCTCAGGACAGAGGGTCTGAGGACAGAGGGTCTGAGGACAGAGGGTCTGAGGACAGAGGGTCTAAGGATAGAGAGTGTCGTTGTTCTCATACTGATATTCTGAACAATCTGTGCTGTTGTATTTGCTGTAAAGTGTCTCTACTGTAGGCTATTTTTATTATATGTACATATAATAAAAATAGCACTTTGGCTCGACCAAAAATATTTATAAATGTGCTATATAAATAAAACTTGATTTAATTTGATTTGATTTGATAAACCTGCTAGCTAACTAGCCTAAACTCAGTAACAGAATGTGGGCAACACGTTCTTCTCCACAGCCGCGCGACCTCTGAGTCAGACGTCACTTTTCTATCCTACGGGTATTCTGTGTTCTTTATCTATTGATTGTTCAATACCTGACAAGGCCGGAGATGAAATATCTACATACATCTTATAAGAGTATAATACATTATGTATAATATCAGCTAACATAAGTGCTTCAACATAGTTAACATTGCTGGAGGTATGCACAAATATGGATAGATGTTGAGGAACCTGCGACCCAAGTTTTTCATTCAGTGCATAACTACACCATAGTTGTGTAGGCCTATATGATATGTCAATAAACCTTAGAAAATCTTGAAATCTTGAAAGGGATGTGCAAAATAGTCATTATATACAGTCTTTAATTAACTATTAGTAGAGAATAACGAGTAATGAATATACTTTATAGGGATCCTATTAATATCTAATAATGAAAATAATGAAATTCAATAACATGCTTTAACCACTAGGTGTCCCTTTATATCAGCTGTGCACCTTCATGGTGTAAATACAGCCTATCTACCAATTGGATCAAATATAAAAGGGTTAGCCCTAACCCTAGACGCCAGCCATTGGAATGAAGGGTGAAAAAAAACGGGGTTTGTCAAACAGAGCACATGGTGTAGTCCAAACGATAGCTGGGGATTCTGGGTAGTGTAGTGTCTTCTGCCATCCTTTACTCAGAAAAAATATTTGTTTCTCTGAATCGAAGGGGAAAAATACAAAAGCATTGCACACAATTTAAAACAATCAATGTTGTGTAATTAACAAGGATAATCTGGTGTTTTTTAGTCGATGATTAGTGCAGATATCACTGTAAAATCAATCGACAGTAAGAGGAATACTTACTTCCGGGTGTACGATTCTCCGTTATCCAATGAGAATGGACGCTCACATTGCCTTTCAGGGCAGCCGACACAAACGAATGCCGTGTTTCCATGAGCGTCAAATCCCGCCTCAGATGGGAATACATTGCAATCAGTTGAAAGCTATGTATGTCCCTTTATGACGCTGAAGGAGCCTAGGAGCGTCACAACTGGACGCCACGGACACTGACCAAATGTCGCTCCTGGACGCTTAGGGAGTGAGTGTGTGTTGGCCAACCGGCCCACGCACAGCACCGGCCCACCGGGAAAACTCCTGGTATTCCCAATGGCCAGTCCGCCCCTGCATCACGGCATCATCTGCATACAAATGTAAAGTAGCTTCATCCACATTTTCACCTAAACTGTTGATGGAGATGGAGAATAAAAGTGGACCTAAAACAGAACCTTGGGAAACACCATTTGCAATGTTCAGCCACTCAGAAGACAGCCCATCAAAATGAACACATTGGGACCTTTCAGAGAGGTAGTTTACAAACCACCCACTGCATGGCTGGACATGCCTATACTGAGTAGCCTCTGCTTTAAAATGTGATGATCGACGGTGTCAAACGCTTTCGAAAGGTCAACAAGTTGCTTATTATCTAAAATACTCGCCACATCATTCACCACTTTCATTGTGGCAGTGATGGTGCTGTGCTGCTTTCTGAAGCCTGACTGATGTTTAGACAGGATGTCATTTGTACATAAAAACACCTTTACCTGTTCACTCACTAAGCGTTCAAGAACCTTAGCCAGAACTGACAACTTAGAGATTGGCCTATAGTTATTTAATAAGGTGGCCTCCCCTCCTTTTAGCAAAGGCAGGACATACGCTGACTTCCACAATTTTGTAATTGTGTTAGTGCTGAGGGAGAGGTTAAAAAGAGTAGTGAGAGGTGGAGCAATACAATCTGCAGCTATCTTTAAAAAAAAAGGTTCTACGTTGTCCGGGCCAGCCGGTTTCTTAGGATCTAACTTGGTTAAAGCTTCACGAACAACATCAACAGTAAAAGGGGTAAAACTAAAAGGGTTTTTCAAAACACGTTTTTCAGAGTCACATACATATGTGTTTACAGAAGCAGAATTAGTGACAGAATCAAATAGAGAACCACAGGACACAAAATGCTCATGAAAGCTATTTAGCATAGTAGCCCTGTCCGATATAGAGCCAGATGCTGTGGTAATGCACGGAGGTAGCTCATTACGGATATCGCCGGTGGATAACGATTTAATGGCTTTCCAACATTTTCCAGGATTATTCAGATTATTTGTGGTTACTGAAAGATAGTACTTTGATTTAGCACTTTTGATATGTGAAGTGAAGCTATTTCTTAGCTGCCTAAAATGCAGCCATTCTACCTCTGAGCCTGATTGCCTAGCCTTTGCCCAGGCCTTGTTTCTCTCATGAAGGAGACTGGACAGATTAGCAGAAAACCAGGGATTGTCTCGTCCCTTTACTCTCAATGTACGCAGGGGTGCATGTCTATCAATGATCTCCATAAAACCAAGATAAAAATAAGACCATGTGGTTTCCACATCAATACACAGATCGATTTTACCCCAATCAAAATCAAACAGATCATGCACAAAACCCTGCTCCACAAAGTGTTTTTTGTCTCTCTTAATAATAATACGAGGTTTAACCTTTTGGACCTTAGTGTCCCTAATTGTGGCTACAACACATTGATCACTCAGATCATTTGCAAATACTCCCACAGATGAATATTTATGGGAAACATTAGTTAAAATGAGATAAATTAGGGAGGATTTATTCGGGACTTAATGTTAGGGGGCGAGTAGGACTGTCAACAATCTGAGTAACATTTAAAGAGATACAAAGGTTTTTAAAATCCTCTGACACTGCAGTTAACCAGTCCCAGTTAAAATCTCCAGGTAGCACTATTTCCTTGTAGTCTAGTTGTGATAAAAGATTTGCTAGTGAAGACAAGGAGTCTTTGACAGCTGAGGGGGGTCTGTAGAAGCCCACCACCATGACCTGTTGACCCTTTGCCACTTCTATATTTAAGGCTAAAAATTCAAATTGCTTACTGATCGATTTGGAAACTAATGTGGTTACACTGAACTTATTCTTAACATAAATGGCAACGCCACCACCTTTATTAGGCCGGTCGGTACGATACACATTATAACCATTTAAGGCAATGTCAGAGGCCAAAATAGATTTGTTTAGCCATGTTTCTGATAAAACAATGACGTCAGCGTCAGTCGAGCTCGCCCAGATACGGACAAAATCTAGTTTACCTAACAGACTGCGCACATTCAAGTGGATGAAACCCAACCCAGACCTAGCTTTAAAATCAGCAGGAGTAGCGATCTGACTACTACTACTGGGCGGACCAGGGTTAGGTTGTACATTTCCTGACAGTAATAACAACAAAAAACCAGGCATCTTTTCCTCTTAAACGACACACATACATTGTCATCTTCTCTAGAATCACCAGCAAAGTCTGCGAGAGTGTGATTAGAGCTTAAGAAGCAGTCTTGAAGAACCATCATAGCAGGCAAACAAAAAAGACAAACATATTTTGTCGAGCAGATTGTCCGCGACAAGGCAACCGGCAATTGTTTGTGCAGCACATCTGAACCTCCGCAGGGGATGCCCACCGCGGGTAGCAGAACAGACCCGAATCCCGTAGACCTCTCAGGATTACTAGAGATCTTCCCACAGTCCAAAACAGCAAACAGGCACAGCAGAAACATGACATGTGCCATTCTCCGATGTTCCCCGGGCAAGAACCCTCCTCCTCAGCCACACCGTATCCAGGAAAGGTGGAAAGCAAGCCCCAGCTGTGGTGAATCCTCCTCCGCACAGCAGCACACGCCCGACGGGAGCAGGCCCCAACCCGAAGCATGGAGCAACTCCGTCTCTCTGCGACGTCCTCGGGGCAAAAATCCTTCTCCGCACAGCCGCACTCCATAGGTGGGAGCAGGTCTCTGCAGACCGCAGACACCAGACAGGTGGAAGCAGGCAGCAGCCGGTGGAGCCGCTCCGTCTCCTCGCGACGTCTTCGTCGGGGGGAAACCACCCAAGCACAGCTGCACTCAACAGATGGGAGTGGGCCTCCGCAGACAACAGGACAGGACCAACGAAAAGCAGATCCTGTGTGTGTATCTCTCTCTCTGCTCCTCTCTCTCTCGGCTCCTCTCTCCTCTCCAGCTGTCAGGGGGACGCTGAACATAATGAAACATGAACGTACATGTGTTTATACTGATTGTGTGTATGCATGCCTGTGCGTGTGCCTGTTGAGGTCTCCACAGATCAACACTTTTCCTTGGGCCTGAAATCTGCAGATTTGGGTGTGGAGGTGTGGGAATATTTCCTCGCTGTAGTAAGGAGAGTCACTCGGAGGAACATATATTGTACATAAAGCAAATCATTTTCTGTACATGCGATGCTTTTGGATATTTTAATCCAGATGTGGGAGGGCTCGGATTTTATTATTGTTATATATTTTGAGAGTTCGAATTTGTGCCAAATTATAATGTCTCCTGAGTCTCTCCCTTTTTTAATTGCTGGGTTTTTCATCGAGGGCAGAATAATTTGTTTGTAATTTGGGGGACAGTGGATGTTGGAATCAGATCTACACCAGGGGCCTGTACTACGAAGCCGGTTCAACCTAACCTGGATATGTTTGAGTTAGCCGGTTGGCCTAATCCAAAACATACGCGCTCTCGCTAAACGGTCCTACGACGCTGGTTATCAAGTGGATCGCTCAAGCCAGCCGTGTCCTATCTAGCTAGGTGCGCGTTCACATGAAAGGGGTGGTATCTGGAGCATTCGACCAATCACAGACATGGAGAAGCGTACTGACAGCGCAGCGTCATACTTCCTGAATGAAAAGTCAACTATAATATTAGACATATGAAGAAGTTAAACTTTAAACATCCATGACTTAAACCCTTGATCAGGATCAAAGCCTCAGAGCTGCACCTGCAAGGTGAACACAGCTGGTAACAGAACAAGTGTTTGAATGCGTACATTAACAGGTTTATGATATCACTGCCCCGTCTAACACACCATCTGACTTCAATTACATTTGTCTCGAGTGTTTCCTCAACTTAATGTGTTGCTTAAAATAATACTTCTGCATACAGTCTGTGACGCTGTGAGTGTTGCACGGCCAGATACGGCTCAGCTGACTCAGATAAGGAGATATATGATACATTATGAAGTCATATGCCGCGGACTGTACTTAATGTACTCTGATCCGGTTACTTATGTTGTGGCTGATATGTAAGTAAGCTTTCTTAACGCTAATGTTATAAATTGCTCTGAAGATGGAGGTGATATTCTATTCATGTTCACGTTCACACAGTCGGTGATTTTTGCCGGCCGTCTTTCCTGCAACGGCAGCTTTCCTGCAGTTTTTCTGTATTTCCTTTCTCCTGTAATATTACTTGATCGCTTTAAACTCCGTACACTGAGCTCTGATTGGTCAGCAGGCGGTGCTTTCACTGAGTTGAGCTCTTAGCCTGCAACCTAACCTGGTCCCGACCAGGTTAGCCGCTAAGCATCAGTTACCATGGAGATCTAGCCTGCTAAAAAGAGAACCAGCTTCGTAGGACCGGAAAGCCAGAGTTTCCCCTGAATTTAGCCGGCTAAGAGAACATCCTGCTTCGTAGTATACCCCCCTGGTCTCTTGGAGGATAATAATGTCTACATTTTGTGTGTTCTCTTTAAATTCATCTGTTCTATATCTCTGTCCAAACAGAGAATAATGTATACCTTGGATATTCCACATAGAGATGGAGAATGGTGTCATTGAAGTGGTCATTGTGAAAAATACAAATACATTTTTAAAAATGAGATAAACAGGTGTGTGTGTGTGTGTGTGTGTGTGTGTGTGTGTGTGTGTGTGTGTGTGTGTGTGTGTGTGTGTGTGTAGCTGCATTAAATATAAACTCCATCAGATCCTCTCTGAAGAGATACATGTGTTTGTTGTCTACCTCCAAAACTGAACTCTCTCTCTCTCTCTCTCTCTCTCTCTCTCTCTCCTCTCTCTCTCTCTCTCTCTCTCTCTCTCTCTCTCTCTCTCTCTCTCTCTCTCTCTCTCTCTCTCTCTCTCTCTCTCTCTCTCTCTCTCTCTCTCTCTCTCTCTCTCTCTCTCTCTCTCTCTCTCTCTCTCCTCTCTCTCTCTCTCTCTCTCTCTCTCTTTAGAAATGAGGATGCTATAAACCAGATGGCTGTCCCCCCCTGCTCAACTCCCCCTCCTCCCCCTGTCCTCAGCTCTGTCAGCCCGGAGGTAAAAACACAGACTTTAACCAATATGCACAAGCACGCACGCGCACACACACACAAGCACGCACACACACACACAGTAGTAAGAATGTGGCTAGCCTAGCTTAGCATGATGCCTGGTAGCAATACAAACAGCTATGGTGGATGTTTACACTAATACCAACACACGGAGAGCTCACTGGTTAGTGTGTGTTGTAGGAGTCGTGAGGGCTGATCATTTATTCCGGCAAATAACTCAGACCGACTAACTGACCTGACAGAAGTTACTGAGTCTGTGTCAGGTTACTGCTTGGCTCAGATCCACCAATTCAGACGACCCACTAAGTCTGCTTAAGAGACCCCGAAGGATGTTGGTATCAGTAACGAGGTGTGGCCCTGCCTAAGTGTGAGTGTGGCAGGCTGCAGTCTCACCTTTGAAGCAGGAGAGGAGAGTGCAGATGTCAGTTTATTTGAAGAAAAATAGGTCCAAACGTATACAGGGTTTCTACCTTCTCTCGTTACAACATGATAATCATACTAAACATATCGTGCTGTGGTCATGTTCTAATATGAAACTTTAATTCACAGTTTTACATTTCGTACACTAAATTGTAACTTCAACCGCCCAATTCAGTTGATTTTTATAGAATTTTTTCCCTCATAACAGACCGGTGATAATAAAAAGCACATTCAAACTTTCATTCACCAAATCAATTCACATCAATTCCATACCTGTATTCCGACAGGTGGAGGGACTAACACTCACACACACATACCTGCTTTCCGTATGCATTCGGAGGAGGATCCTCACAGGTGGCGGGACTAACACTCACACACACATATCAATTCATTCCACTCATTCAACCCAGCAATCAAGAGATAGTTACCAAGCTAGAGAGAACCTCACCGAGAGCAAAGACCCAGCTCTGAGGGACAGAGCTTTTACCGGGAGAGAGTATACCAGGGGAACCCCCCCCCCTCTCTCTCTCCGCCAGTGTCTTTATGCTCAACAACAGGATATAGAAACCTAAAGACCCCTCCTCCATACCCATATTTGTGGAAACTGGGCGTGGCCTCTGATGTCCAGGACATATTCTATGGCTATGTCATAAGACACACCTTCCCATGTGTGTGTAAAGAGGACATGACCCCTACTCTGCAGGACTTGCACAATATTATTCTCGGCTATGACATAACCACCTTTTTGAGGCCTCAGTGTGTTTCTCCTTAAGTCAAGAGCCCCCCCCCCTGTGTACTGCTGTGAGGGGAGAGGGAAGAAACTGTCTCTCTTATCAGTGACACCCATAAACCATTATAGGCCTTACACTCAACTTAACAAACCACTTTGTTTATACTGTAAATATAGAAAAACCTAAAATATGAAGCATTTTCATCGTGGGTTATACGAGAATATAATTGATTATATTTGATTATAACTACCTTTCGTTTTAATGATTCAACCCAATATGGAGATCTCAACAGTATGTATTATTACATTTACAGTCTATGGATATAGCTTGTTTGTTTTAAAAACAAAACACTTTTTAAGAAGCTTTTCACATATGAGGAAAGTGCGGTGTTGTATTGGTGCCTGATATAAACATAGTAAGAGAAGTTAACATCAATAAAGCAATACAAATGCAACAAAATATTAAACAGATATCCACGAAACATAAGTATAGAACACAATATCAAAGAATATAAGAATAAGAAACATATGAGAAACATGATTATCTAATCAATAGATTTAATATTCGAAAATTATAAAAGTAGGGTAGACATGTGGATATTATCCAGCTGAACAAAACGTGCATTTATCTAACAGCTACGTTTCCCACAGATCTTATTTGGAGCTATTTTCTAAAATCCTATGGAGAAATCTCGTTGCTTTTTTTCGGAGGGAAGCCATGCGCAGCTTACTTCCGGGTTTTAGGACGCCTCACTGCAGCTCTCTCTCCTCCTCTTCACACACCACACTTTTCGCGGCACACATACTTTCAGCCAATCAGCTCTGAATGATGTGAGATGACGTATGGTGGCGATGGCAGCTCAATGCCCCTATGGTCATTATTTTTTGCCACACACATCATATAGGAAAATACTCTGAGCATGCGCGGTGTAGTTTTTGCAGTCACTATTAACTTAAACAGGGAGAGGGAGGGGCAGGATCGGGTTTTGTCCCTCATGGCTCTAAACAGCTCAATAGGCACACTGTAGACACTCATTAGAAGAGCACAGACTAAAACAGCAATGTACAGACGAATCAGATTATTAAACATGATCTTAAAATATATTTTGTATATTTTTTTATTTATTTTTTGCATTTTTTGTAATCATTATTTGTAATACTTTCTGCTGACACTAGGTGGGGCTGTGCCTAATGACCAGTCGCCACTGGAAACATCAATATGGAATAGAAGACAAATATGAAAAACACAATAACAACATGAAACATGAGTATACAGTAGAAGAGAAAAACAAAACGTAAAAATTATTACAGAACAATATTATATAATAATAATAATAATGAAAAATGTGCTATATATCCAAATTAAAAGTTGCAGGGCTGTCCTTTTTTACTTTCTTTCACCTGGACACAAACAATTACTATGTATCTGTATTGCATGTGTGCTTCCTCTGAAGGAGTTGAACCCTGCTGGTTTGAAGGGTGCTGCATGAATAGCATGATTGTATTACAGTCTGCAGAGGGCTGCTGCTGGTTTGAAGGAAAATGTTCTGTTCTCATCTTCTTCTGTGTCAGCCTGTCTGTCCGGCTCCTCTATGCATCTCCCCCCCGACAGACGGACCCCGCCCCCCCCCGACATTGTGACATGTAACTCGTCTTCAGACACAGCGGTCAGTCTACACTTAATGCGCTTCTGCTCTGTGAACATTTGATCGTGTTTCTGTATTAAGCTGTCACAACCATGTTCCAGTGTTCAGACCTCACTCATACCTCACTACTCACTACTCATTAGGCATTACTCATGACTTTACTTTTTAACCTCCTTAGCAAATACATGTTTTGTAGTTGTCTCTTTTTATTTTGTTTCTTACTCCTTGAAA